>JANHMN010000008.1:15693783-15708104 GCA_030674055.1 Rhabdomys pumilio | reverse complement strand
GAGAGAGAGAGAGAGAGAGAGAGAGAGAGAGAGAATGTGTGTGTGTGCACATGCATGCGTGTCGTGTGTCTAGTTGATGATAACCTCTGTGCGTGAGAGTGCACATGCACAAGCACACATGCGTGTGCACTCACGCATGCATGAGGAACATGTTGTGAGGTTGGTGATAAGAAGGGCCAGAAGAAACAAATAAGGGGCATTGTTTGTTCCCCAAAGCTCTTATTCCCTATACAATACAATGCAATAGGGTCAAGTACAACATGCATACCCCGTGGGTTGAGTCAGTGGAGAAAGTTCCTGAATTCGTGAACACAAGTTATTCATAATGGGCTACCTTTAGCTCTGAAAATAGGCATTTTGTGTGTGATTTTGGATGGGGATCATGCATGAATTCATTTCATAAGAAAATGCTACCTTTGTCTTTCAAGACTCCTTGCTGCCCAAGAAAAATATTTCAAGATTTAAAAAAAAATTGTGCCCTCTAGAGCATGTGTGCTTGTACATACCTGCATGCATGAGTGACATATGTGAGGGTGGTGACAGCTACTGTGTGTGTGTGTGTGTGTGTGTGTGTGTGTGTGTGTGTGTGTATCGGTGTATGTATGTGTGTGTGTACATGTACAAGCATGTGTGCTTGAGCACTCATGCATACATAATCAACATGTGTGAGGTTGGTGATAAGAAATGAGAGGAAAAACAAACAAGAGAAATTACTTTCCAGTCCTGATAGCAAAGGATGACTATGGAGGCCCTGTGCATTTATCAATAGAGATGATGGAGTAATAACTAAAGAGGTAGATTTATCACCCACTCCAAACACAGATAACAAAGCCTGTTCTTTCCCAGACAGGTGGTCAGAGTGCTGAACAGAGAGTAAGAAGAGTTCAAAGAAGCCTATAAAACCCTGTGTTCAACAACAAGCTCATCAGACAAAATTGGTGGATATACTAATAGACATCAGAGCTACAGAAAACTGAATAAACAAATGAGAACAAATTCTGAGCACCAGCATTTTGAAAGACTCTTGATAATAAAAAACACAATTCTTTAAGCATTCAAAAATACATATGGAGTTATCACTATCATACAAATGGCTATCACCATGTTATATGCTATAAACATTATTTACTCTTCATAACCCTCCAAAGGGGACTATTATGATTCACTTTTGGCAGAGGAGAAAACTAGAGCTAGTATTTATCAAGTACTTGGTGGATGATCGAGTCAGGATCCTAACCTCAAAGACTGCTTATTCCTGCAAATGAGAAACTTATTGTGAGTACAACAGCAACTATGATTCAGATCTCAGAATCCCGATGTCTAGAAAGACTAGAAGATTAACACACACTTAAAATGCAGGGTCATCAGAATGACTAACTAGTGGCAAAGGAACTTTTTTCACAGTAGTCATATTCCCTAACTACACATTTCCAATCAGCCCCATTTTTAAACTAGCCGGTTTGAACTAGGCAGTTCCAAAGGACAGTTTGAAACATTAGATATAGGAAGCTGTCCTTGCTGCCACCTGTATGCGTGAGGTAACAAACCGCGCATGCGCAGCGACTTGGGTACGCCTAATTTCCGACGTCATATCTGCCATCGAACTGCGCATGTACAGTGCAGGGGAACCTGGGAATTTGAGCAAGCAGCCAATCATGATTGTCCACCCCAAAGGGTATATAGGCGGGACCAGATTTCTCTCGGCCCTCTCTCTCCGCCATGATTGGGAAAATAAAACACGTGCTGCGATAGAATCCTGCGCGTTCGCGCGGGCTACAATTAGACAGGAAAAAACAAACAAACAAACAAACAAACAAACGGGTGAATTCATGCAGAATGAAATGCACGAGGTTATGTGGACCTACCTGGCTTGAATAGGGACACCTTCACTCTGAGTTTCCTGGGTAACTTTGGCTCCCACACATGCTTAGAGCATCTGTCCCTCATCCTTAAATCTTGTCCAGAATGCTTGGACAGCAAAGAGTCTTGAAATAGAAAGGTAGCATTTCCTTTTGAAATGACTCCATTCACAATCACCGTCCAATATTACACATAAAAATGCCTGTTTTTATGACTAAAGGCAGCCCATTATGAATAATTTGTGTTCATTGAATTCAGGATCTTTCTCTAATGATTCAACCGACAGAGTGTGCATGCTATCACTTGACCCCATTGCATTGTATTGTATTGGGAATAAGAGCTTAGAGGAACAAACAAATGATGAGATTTTGGCTATACCATACTGGGGATGGATACACCTGTTCTTCTTCTTTTATCCACAGGTCTTTTGCTTCTGTGACTGAGTACAAAAAGTGGTAAGATAACTTCTTTGAGAGTGATTATAATCATATAATCTCAAACCTATCATTATTTTGAATGTGTAATTCTTTTTTAAAAATATATTTTATTATTATTTATGTATGTGTACATACATGTGTGTATGTCTGTATATGTTCATGTGCTTGATGGTTGTGAGCTATCATGTGGTTGCTGGGAATTGAACTCAGGGCCTCTGGAAGAGCAGCCAGTGCTCTTAACCCCTGAGCCATTTCTCCAGTCCCTTGTGTATTCTTGAGATACAAACTAACTTACAAATGTATATCTTATCTACCTTGAGAACTGATTATTCATCACTATGTACTTAGAGTGTATTCTAGAGAAAAAAGGCAACATAGAAATAAAATTGGTGCTTGCCATACAAACATGAAGATCTGATTTCATTTCTAATTTTGAAAAATCAATAAATAGAAAAACAAACAATCAAATAAATATATAAAATAAAGCTTAGCCTAGGCCTGAAGGCAAGAGGACAACATTATTAGCCATTCTGTAGGCGGTGTACAGTTTGTTTTTGTTTTTCTAACAAAGTATCCCTTACTGGCCTGGAACTCACCAAGCTCCTTAGGCTGGCTGGCCAGGGAGTCCCAGGAAATGTGCTTCTTACTGGTGCCCCATTGATGGGTTTACTAGTTTTATTTTAAAAACAATCTTAAGTTCTTTAAAATGGAAATGGATAAAATAAATTGTTACAATTTATAGTGACTTTTATATCATGAATATAATTTCTATATATAGTAAATTTAGTATTAAATTTGAATATTTAGACAAAATTAATGCTAAGTTTAATAATATAGTATTAATGAATTGGTATACTAACATTGTGGTAAATAAAAATATATACAAACGTGTTTTGCATAAAAAGAGATCTTTATTCTACTTTGTCTCTTTAGGTGCGGAAACTGCCTGCTTTGCAGCAAAGCTCTGTGTTCTGTTTTTGGAGAATTCACCAGTTCTTGGAAGTAGCAGTGTCAGATCCAAGGTGAGTTCCTTCTGTACCCTACATTTCTTCAATTTCTTCCAGAGATAGGATATTGATTCCTTTGCCTGAGACCTACTTACCTACTATAGACAGCTTTTCTGGGGTAGTTGATCAATGTGTCTTCTCCTTTGTAGGCAAGCAGAGAGGTGTGTGACACAGTCTAAGCTATTAGGGAATTTAGGTTATGAGAACAGTAAGGGAAATGAATATTTTTCTAATTCTATAACAATAGACTTAAAGGACAAATGATTGTTATTGTTAATTTGTTTTGTTTTGGTTTTGTTTTGGTTTTCTTGAAACAAAGAACACTGTCATTTCTACTTTCCTTTTTTTTTAATTGAGCATTTTTCAGCTTTTCCTTTGATTCCTAACTTATATTTTAACCTTCTGATATGTACGATTCTGTTACTTTCCCATAAGTGGCTTCTCTTTCATATAGTTAAGGAGCCATCAATTAACATAATAAAAATACATGTAGTATTCTTTATGAGTTTGGGATCCCGTCTGCTTCCCAGCCTGTGGCTTCCCTTCACTTTTAATCTCCTGAACCTTATATTTAGTTCCTATTGCAAGCTACTGGTCCTTGGGTGTCCCCTCAGATCTTAAGTGCCTTCATTTGGTTTTTGTGCCTCTTTCCTTTGTTGTTATAGATCTGCACAATGCCCAGAATGGCAGTTTTCCACCAGTAGATTGAGAAAGGCCCCAGTATTCATAGGCACTTATATGACTGTTCTCCACATGTCCTGGAAGTCATCTTTTTCAGAGAATTGAGCTTGTCACCTGACAAGAAGAAAATAATATCTACAGGTTCCACTACTTTTTAATTTCAGTGCAGAATATTTGACTCTCTGGTAAGACAGCATTCTTTCCATAGTGGTAGTCACTGCTCCATTGGCACTTTCTGTTCATGTGGCTTCAATTCAGTGATATTACGGTCTCTAAATAACTATGAAAGGCCTCAGCTTGGCTTTTAAAATTTTTTCTCTTTGTGGAAATTTGACAGGATAGGACATGAATTATGCAATAGAACAAAAAACTGTAAAGAAGCAGTAGACTCTTACATACCGAGGTTGTTGGGAGCTACATCTGAATATTTCCACAATACTTTCATCATGAATATTTCCCTGTTATTCTTCCCATTGAGTTCTCCATGACAACTCAAAAAGCAAATCATCTATCATTAATCACGATCAAATATAATGAAAAACATATCAAATTTTGTTACACGAGAGAACAGGGTAGGTACTTATAAATATAATTAGGTCCTATGACTTTCGTCATATTGCTTAACTTTCTCAGAGTTAGTTTTCCCACATTAAATATGTGTGCATTCTAAGGACATTTTAGTATGGATTAAGAAAAGTGATGTATGTTAAGTGTTAAGTATCTAGCACATGGGAGATGTGCGGGCTTTAAGTTTAAATCATCTTGTGGACCTAGAGCAATGATTCTTAACCTTCTTAATGATGTGACCCTTTAATACAGTTCCTCAAGTTGTGGTGACTCCCAACCATAAAATAATTTTTGTTGCTACTTCATAACTATAATCTTTCTGCTGTTATTAATTATAATATAAATATTTATGTTTTCTGATGATCATAGGAGACTCCTGTGTAAAGGTTCTTTGACCCTTAAAGGGGTTTGTGACCCTAAGGTCTAAAGAGCTGGCTCAGCATTTAAGGATGCTTACTGACATTCTCAGGCATCAGCCCCAGAACCCATGTGGGATGGCTCACAATCACTTGCTACTCCAGTGAAGGAAATACCTGTTCTTTGCATCAGGTGCTCATGTATCTCCCACATACACAAACAAACAAGCATGCACACATCAAAACATCAACCAATTTATAAGAAAATGAAATGTCAACTTGCTACAATATAAAACAATCCAGGAAACTATTTGCAAGTAAAGATATTTTCAATCTAGATTGTGAGCTTGTGTCTTGGTTCGACTTTACTGCTGTGAACAGACACCATGACTAAGGCAACTCTTATAAGGACAACATTTAATTGGGGCTGGCTTACAGGTTTGGAGATTCAGTCCATTATCATCAAGCTGAGAGCTTGACAGTACCCAAGTGGTCAAGGTGTGAGAGGAGCTGAGATTTCTACATCTTCTTCTGAAGAATTAATGGAACTCTAAATATAACTTGGTTGGAAAATTGCTTGCCAAGCATGAACAAAACTCTGTATTCAATGACTGGCACTACATAAAATGAATCTAGATAGTACGTGCCTATAATCTCAGCACTTTGGAACTGAAGACAGGAAGATCAGAACTGTGTAGCTCAGTCTGAGGACAGCCTAAAGTACATGAGATTCTGAAAACCAAACACAAAAGCAAAAACAAAAAAGTAAACAAAGAAAATGCACACATACACGAGCGCACACACACACACACACACACACACACACACACACACACACACACGCATGCGTACACACCACATACACACAGAGATAAGAAGAAACAGAAAAAAGAAAACCAAAGAGAATTATTCAGTACTCAGTAAAATTCTCTGACAAGGCTCTATTATTTTTTTAGGCATCTTTGTAGACAAGAAAAGAGAGTAAAAAATAGAGTCCATGAATTCGAAAAAGAGCAGAGAAGGTGCTCCAAAACCTTGGATACTTTGCAGGGAGAATAGAGAAGGGGGAAAATTACTGTAATATAATCTAAAAAAAAATAGTTAAAGAAAAGAAACAAAATCTTTTTGATAAGAAGAACAGCTCATATTTTTGAGAGTTGGCTCGGCTCTTTTCCCTATTCAGTTTGCTGAAGTTGGGTAGACTATCAGAAATAAAGGAAACAGCTGTCTGGATATGTAATTAAATATTGACGATAGTTTGCTGCTGGTATGACGACTGATGTTTTCCTGTCTGCGGCCCACTTCATATATATTAGGAGGCTTAATCCACATAGCAAATGCTTTATTTAAACGCATCCAACCCTTCATGTTCGTCTTCCCGTGGTACTATATTTATGACATGTAGCAAACACATGACAGAGTCTTGGGCTCAGAGACCTCAGGTTCCACCTTAAGGCTTACTAAAATAAACCAAAACCTTGGAGTTTTCACTCAGAGATCCTGTTTGTTTCATAAGGATTTTACTAATGAATATAGGATAAGAGAATTTGCACACGTTATTTTTCTGAGAGTCAAAACATTTTTCATCTTGGTCAAATCTTTCATAAAACATGTTTTCTACAAATTAGCTAAAAATAAATTATCCTTATTTGGTATCAGTTAAACTTTCTGGCTATACCAATTTTCTGCAAGGTTGTGATAATGCTCATGTTCTCTGAACACTTCTGGCTTAAGACAGTTGTTAGAATGTCCTGCATGTTTCTAAGGAATTCCGAAATAGAGTAGGATGCAATGGAACAGATACATAAATAAGAATGAAAAAGACAAAGGGAAACCCACTACATCTGAATCTAACTAAAAGTGTAAAAAAAATGCATAAATCTTATTGAAAAATTCCAGAATATTTTTAAGATTTTCTGTTTGATTATTTGGTGTTGTTTGTTTGTTTGTTTGTTTGTTTGTATTGAATAAATAATGGGGCAAATCTAGGCCTGACTTAAGTAATTTTCTCAGTCTCATTAAGCTTTTTATTTTTATTTTTAAATATGGTAAAGTGAGCATAATAGTGTGCTTCTGTCCCCCCTCACCTCAGGAGTGCAGGGATGCTACTTTGGGAGTTGAAATGCACAGATGCACACCATCAGGGTGCCAGGCTCCTGCCTCTCAGGGGAGGCAAAACATCGCCTAAGATGGGGGCCCTAGCCTGTGTTTCTCTGGGTGAGAAAAAGTGAAGGCTGGGCAAGGCTGTGGTTCTCAAACTACCGACACCCAGATGCCACTGCTGGGAACCATGAGCAGGCCTGAGATGAGCCTGGGACAGGGAAAATCCGGCTTAGCTCAGGGGGAGTTCCACGAATATGGAGAAGTCCTTCTGCAGGAGACTTAGGCACAGCTCAGTATTGATGAAGGCTGCCCCACTCCCCCACCCCAGACATGGAAGTCCTTGAAAAAAAAGACAGTCCTTTGCCCTGTTTATTCTTGATAGAAAGAGGCTACATACAACTTCCTCAGGATGGACCAGAAATTAAATACCTTTGCAGGAAGGAATGCCCAGGAAGGGATGCTCATTAACTAGGCATCCCAGGCCTATCTACATACCTCATTATCATGGAGAATTCTAAGCTCTATGTTATGTGACCAGTTGTTATTGCTCTCTTAGTAGGGTGTCATGTCGTGGTCACGTGCTACAGGACAGGAACTAGGTCAGAAGCAGATTCAAAAACCTACCATTCTCAATCATGAGAATTGCCGGGGTTCATTTGTCTGCTTGATCTGATTAGCTTTTCTGTCTGGTGACAAGATTCCATTTTCCCCACATAATAGTAACAGGCTATTGACTCAGTTGTTAGGAGTTGAAATAAGTCACATATCTAGAAGAGTTTGTACCACAGGGCATGCATAAAATAACCAATTATTATTTTTTGTCACTATTTTTTTAATTCTCTAACTTACTTAATAACAAACATAGAAATTACCACTCCCTCCTCTGCAAAGACAATTTCAAGCATGATTCTCTTCCTTCTTTGTGAAAACCATTACAAGTTCATACCAGCTTGCTTTAAGTTCTATAAATGATAATATTGGCCTTCAAAAAATCAAAGTTTATAAGTTCAAATCAACAATTGTGCTATCAAATCTGACAACTTTAAAATATGATTTTGTTACTTCCTCTATCTTTAGAGCTTTTTTTCGATAGTGTGAAAGGGGCAGGGTTTGACTTAGACACCTGAGAGCTGGTTACCAGAATGTCCTATGGTGTGAATAAAGCAAAAGACTCTCAAAAAAGAGAACAAAACAAAACAACTTTGTTATGCTTGGACTTGTAGACCCATTAGACAGTGAATGCCACAATGGAGAGAATAACTGATGCTTGGTTTGGTCCTGGTTTCAGGCATAGCAGCTATGGGCTCTGGAGGTAGTTTAGTTTACATAGAGAGTAGGTAAATGGGAAGGAACAAGTGGAGAATGGCTCAGAATTAAACAAAGACACGTCTAAAAGAAACAAAAGACCCGAGCTTGGTAACACGTGCCTGTTATAGTAGCAATCAGAATGAGTAGAAGAATGGAGAAAGGTGACATATACGAGGCTAGCCTGAGTTGCATATCAAGACACTTTCTTGAGGTGTGATAAGTCGAATAAAACATCACTCACAGTACAGTGGGACTTCACTGTGAAACTAATGAACAAACTTCAATGTGAACTGTACAAACAGTTTTTATCATAATAAGTCCATTTTCTAGGTATCTTTATATCCCACCTTTCATTTTTTTTAAAGATACATTTTTTTGAGGATGTTATTCATGAGTCTACTATATTTACATTATTTCCACCTCTCCCTCTTCCCCTGCTACCTGCTCCTTTACCTTCGTACTCTCTCAGATTCATGATGTCTTCTATGATAATTATTGCTTACACATATGCACACATGTATGAGAGAGACATTGTGAAGATATGTGTGGGAAAGTACAACCAATATTGTCTCTCAATATCATATACTCATACATGCACAGCTATATTCTACCACATTGCATTGATGTTGCTCATTTATGCATGCATTGAGAGTTGACATTTTGGGATTGTATATCAGGGGGATCATTCTTAAAAGGGGGCTCATTTTCCCTCCCTCAGTACCAACTGGTTGCCTATAATTTTTCATCTAGGGCTAAGGCCATCACTGTTGGCAGGTTGACTGGTGGGGTTATTATGTAGGTTGTATTTAGGCAACCATACTTTTGAGATCTCATGAGTTCAGTATTCCTGTCATGTCTAGAAGACACTGCCTTGAAGAAGGCATCCTGGTCCTCCAGCTCTTGTACTATTTCCGGTTCTACTCCCCCCATGTTCCCTGAGGCTTAGATGCAGTGACTATTTTATAGATATACTAATTGGGGTCTGTACATAGTGGTTACTCATTGTCTGCAGTGTAATTGCTTGTGAGTTTCTGAAATAGATTCTGCCTGCCGGGGGGAAAAATGAGGTTTTTCTGATTAGGAGCAAGAGCTACACTTCTGTGTGTATATACTGATAAGCAGACAAAAGGGAATGGCAGTATTGGATTCTCTTCTAGGATCCGTGACTTCTCCAGCTACAGCTACTTGACTATGTTTACAGCACCAGGCATGAATTTCCTTGTACTGAGCAAATCTTAAGTTCATTCTCTATCCTTCATAATAATTTATGCATCATAAATTCATACATTTGTCTGGTGAAGGAACTAAGTCCAAGAAATGCCTCAATTATCTGACCTAAGCCTTAGAGTTGGAGATGGTGAGTCATTCTAGAGATACAATTTGCTGGAATCCACGTTTAGTCTTGACTGTACTGGGTCAAGATTTGAGAGTAGAATTCATCATGGAATTCACTGAAAGCTAAACATTCAGAGAAGCAAGAGATCATCACTATAGCCTGGGAGATTTGAGGGATGACAGGGATGCTAATTACAAAGCACCAGGTCCCTTGAGACCTGAAATTCTCTTACAACTTGGGTTAAGATTTGCGGTTAATGTCTGCTCCTGACAGCTTCCTGTCTTGGATTCTAAGAAGAAATTGAGCATCCATGGAGTTACTTCAGTTGTGCAAAGACAGCTACTAGGCAAGAATTGCCTCTTTCCATCTACAGACAAATTACTGTCCAGAAAATGACACACTTGCAGAATAGTCGACTGATTATATCTGCCTAGACAGAGTAATCAGTCTTTAATAATTCTGCATCACTAAGGTCTGTCAGATGAGTCTGGGCCAGAAGGCTGAAGATTTGATGCTCCAACGTTCTGTAGTATAGGGGCTGTCCAGGTGTTCAGCAGTCTCTATAAATTGGCTAAGTTTTAGAAGCTATGCTTAGTGCTTCCCATAACTTCAGTTAACTCAGTCATTCTGGATTTCTGTTGGGGTTGAAGACCTATAGTCTCATAGCCAATCCTGGCTATTTACTTTGAAGGAAAAGATCTGAGTGGATGATTTTCAGCTGACATTCATTCTAAAGCCAAGAAAAAAGCCAGGTTCAAAACTAAGTGTTTTAGTCAAGAGAGACGACAGAGGTTCTGGCTAGTCAACAAAAGGATGGACTGGGTATTAAGACTATCTTGTACCTCACTGGTACAAATAGGAATAATTATGCTCTAATTGTATTTTGAGAGAAAAGTTTTATTTTAACAGGAAAGGTGATATGTAGGAGGAGCTAGGGGGAAGGAGCACCAAGAGGAAAAGATGGAGTGAGGAGAGGAGAAGATGAAGTAGAGGAGAAGCTAGGTGATGAGAGAGAGAAGGAGAGAGGAAGAGAGAGGGAGCATGGAGGCAAATGTTCACGTCTCCACCAGTCAAAGATAGTTTACATATCTAGGTTGGGTATTGGGTTACACTTCTGATTGAGCATTACCATACTTATAAAGCCTTTGATTAACATTTTAAAAAAATATATAAAAGCAAAAAAAAAGGGGGGGATCGGGGTTTTCTAAGGAGGGGAAATGGGGGAAGGGTATGGCATCTGAAATGTAAATAAAATATCCAATAAAAAATAAATAAAAATAAAATGAGAAAAAAAAAAGACTTGCGGTTAAGTGTCTGTGAGCACACCGAGAATAACCTAGGGCGTGTAGTTTATTGCCTGGTTCACAGGTGCCTCCAGTATGCATCCATTAAAACATGGAGGTGACGGACATAAAACACTTGAGCATGAATTCTCTGATAAAATTCCACTAGCCTGGATTTTCTCTGTCTAGGTGTTTTCTAGAAAAATCCCCACACCTGAATTGAAAGTCTCCTTTGCTTCTTCTTCTGTCTTTCTTTAATTTGGTCATAGTAAACTGTGATGCAACTACTGCCTTGCCCATGTAAATGCTCAACAATCTGCTATATTGGTCTCATTAAAGACATGAGATCAAATTGCAACTGGCAGAGTCAAATTGCTTGCCAAGCATTACTGAATATCAATACTATGTTAAGATAAAAGTCATGATATGTAAAATGAAAATTCCTTTTAGGAATATTAACTGGTTCACCTTGTCTACCATTTGATAGGTCATGCATATTGATAATGCAGCCTCCTCTACATATTCTGATTACACAGTGGGTGGAATGCAAGCAAGGATGAAATGTAAGTTAATGGACAGAGCATTATACCAGCAGATGGGGAATGATTTTAAGAAGATACTTTACAGGTTTTATACCCAGTCCTATGTAACTAATTATTCTCTCCACAAACATGTACTCTGCACCTATTTTATATTATTATTATTATTATTATTATTATTATTATTATTATTATTATTCATTCTATTTATTTACATCACAAATGATATTGCATTTCCCGGTTACCCCTCTACTAGATCCCCATCCCACAACCTTTCTCTCCTTTGCCTCTATGAGGGTGCTCCCAACACACCCGCCCTCTTCTGCCCCACCCCTTCAGCATCCCCCTACACTGGGGCATCAAGACTCCACAGATCCCATTGACGTTAGACAAGGCCATTCTCTGCTACTTATGTGTCTGGAGCCATGGATTCCTTCAGGTACACTCCTTAGTTGGTGGTCTAGTCCCTGGTAGCACTGGATGGTCTGGCCAACTAATACTGTTCTTCATATGAGGTTTCAATTCCCCTCAGCTCCTCTGGTCCTTCCACCAGCTCCCCCAGAATTGTCTCTGAGCTCATGGTTGGCTTCAAGATTCCATATTTACATGGTTAGTTGCTGGCTGAACCTTCCAAGGAGTCTTCATACCAGGTTCCTTTCAGCAAGTGCCTCTTGGCAATGGCAACAGTGTCAGCTTTGGTACCTGCAGACAGGATGAATCCGCAGGTGGTGCAGTTCCTGGATGGCTTTTCCTTCAGTCTCTGCTCCATTATTTTATCTCTGGACAAGAACATTTCTGTGTTAAAAACTTTGGGATGGGTGTGTGGCCCCATCCCACCAACGGGGGCCTTGCCTATCTACTGGAGGTGGTCTCTACAAGTTCTATCTTCCCTTCTCTGCTAAAATTATCCCCATTGGGTCCTGGTAGTCTCTCGTTTCCCTGACATCTGGGACCCTCCAGTGGCTATCCTGAGTTCCTCATCCCTCCTGCTACAAATTTGTTTTCAATTTCCTGACTTTCTGTATCTTTCTCCTGTCCTTTCCAGTACCTGATACTGCCCCCTTATTTCCTCTCCCTCCTATCTTCCTCCCAGGTCCCCCTTCCCTTTACTTTCTACTATCATCCTGTTCACCCCTCAATGCTAGACTGAAGCATCCACACCTTGGTCTTCCTTCCTCTTAAGGTCCATTTGGTCTGTGTGTTGTATCATGGGTATTGTGAGTTTTTGGACTAATATTGACTTGTCAGTGAGTACAAGAACTTCAAGTCCTTGGAGAAAAAAATTGAAGACCTCAGAATATGGAAAGATCTCCCATGATCATTGATTGGCAGAATTAATATAGTAAAAATGGCCATCTTACCAAAAGCAATCTACAGATTCAATGCAATCTCCCTCAAAATTCCAACCCAATTCTTCTTAGAATTAGAAAGAGAAATTCTCAAATTAATTTGGAATAACAAAAAAATA
This sequence comes from Rhabdomys pumilio, assembly GCA_030674055.1. Lineage (NCBI taxonomy): Eukaryota > Metazoa > Chordata > Mammalia > Rodentia > Muridae > Rhabdomys > Rhabdomys pumilio. The sequence goes on along the minus strand of JANHMN010000008.1, from coordinate 15,695,159 downwards.
AAACAAACAAACAAAAAAAACAGGATAGAGAGAACTATTCTCAACAATGAAAGACCTTCTTGGAGAATTACTATCAAGCTGTACTATAAAGCAATAGTGAAAAAAAATTGCATTGTATTGATATAGAGACAGGCAGGTAGATCAATGGAATAGAATTGAAGTACCTGGTTTGTTAACCATATTGAGTCCTGTTATTCTGAAGATCTTTAGTTCAAATAAACATGGTGTTTATTTTCTTGTTTTTACACCTTAGTATTTAATTCAGAAACACTGGGGTTAGGGTCAATGAGTTGCCCCAGATAGTTATGATGCATGATAAAACTTCTCTTAAAGAGTAGATATACCCTAAAAATAGAATGGGAATAAAAAAGAAGAATAACATGAGTTTGAAAAATATAATATTCAAAATTAATAACTCAATAAATATATACAAATGCAGACTGAACACAAGGAAGTGTGGCATTGAACTGGGTGTTGAGTTAATAAAATATCACTATAAGCAAATTTAAAAATATTCAGGATAAGATAAAACAACGTATCACAAATGCAAGTGAAGGTTCCCAAGACAAGAGCTGAACAAGCAGATGAAACATTTGAGAAAGCAATGATAAAGAATCTCACACAAGCTGGAGAACATCAAGCTAAAAATTTGAGAGGATGCTCAGTGAGCAAGATTGCATGTTGCTAATATTGAGGATCCAAGTTCAGCTCCCAGCATCTACTTGACAGCTCATAACTGCCTATAGCTCTAGTGTCAAGGATCCGATGCCAGCTTCTGGCATGTAGTGCACAGAAATTCAGGCAGTTACATGAACATAAATAATAAACAAATCTTTAAAAGATACTAGGATAAGGAAAGAAAGAAAGAGCAAAGAAAAAGAGAAAGTGAGAAAACAGAGATAGACACATCATGAATTATCTATAGATATCAAAGATTTAAAAAAGGCTTAGAACAGCCAGAGAAAAAAGACCCACCTCCTTTAACTGAGCAACAGTAGGCCTGTTAACTTCTAATCAATAAAAACATGGATTAATATCACTGGAATTAGAATTTTATGGGACTGGAGGTCATAAAAAGTCTGCCAGAAAACAAACAAACAAACAAACAAACAAATAACATTGCCCTCAGATTCCTGGAACCCATGATAAGACTGAGCACAATGTGTGCAGTTTTAACCCTAGCACACGAGCCATAGAAGTTAAACTATCCATTGACTTCTGGCCTTCATGCACATACACACAAACACATACAGAGGAGCCGTGGAAGCTAACATAAACACTCCCTACACACACACACACACACACACACACACACACACACACACACACAGAGAGAGAGAGAGAGAGAGAGAGAGAGAGAGAGAGAGAGAGAGAGA
>JANHMN010000008.1:15629632-15693773 GCA_030674055.1 Rhabdomys pumilio | reverse complement strand
AGAGAGAGAGAGAGAGAGAGAGAGAGAGAGAGAGAGAGAGAGAGAGAGAGAGATATTCACTCACATGCACATAAACATACTGCACAGTTATAGCCCTTTCTTCTACCTCTTCTCCCCCAAACCTTTGGAACCTCATAATGCAGGAAAAATGAAAATGTTTTTGCGACTGTGAAGAAGATGTGAATTACTGTTTTATCTTGTAGATATGCTTTCTTCCTTACTGCAGGCTTGATTCTCAGTCTCTCCCCTCATGTCCCCACTTTCTCTTGAGGCCATGCTAAGCTTGAATCATCATTTATTCTTCCCATTGGGTCTCATTATCTTGAAGTCATAATATTCCAAAAGGGAGCAAAGAACTAAATTAGATAAAGGCAGAAGACATTTCATCATGTTCAAGGACAACCTTTGTTGATCGTTGATTCTGTGCTGAAACCTTTAGTCCTAACTGCAAGCTTAGACAAGAGAGTTGCTGTTTATATTTGGAAGGAAAGAAGTGCTTAGTTAAATTCTTTATTTAAAAAGGAAGCAAGAATAGGTCAAGGGCAGATGATCTACATAGAACTGGCAAAGTAGATACACAGGGATTGTAGGCCAAGGATAAAGACTCCCTCTTATAAAATAAAAGCAGCTCCATATTAAACCTCACCATAGGCTTTTTATCCAGGAAAGACTTCCTTTTATAGATGAGTTAAATGGTGCCTCAGAGAACTGAATTAAACACTATATTTAAGCTAATTTAAGCATTTAGTGGCAGAATCAAGAGGTGCTCCTAAATTTCCCATGTTCTTTCTATTTCTTCACTCAGAAACTTGTTGGTAGTGCTATTCATGTTGCCCAAATCAGAGGACCCGAACTGCCCTTCCCTTTGAACCTTCAGTGTAACTCAAGTACATTGGTGATCATTCTAAAACCAGAAACAGATATCTTCTGAAGACCCCTGCTATACCTATGAGACATAACAGGTTATCACCAATCCCTAAGTAATACCTGACAATATTGTTAAATACATTAGCATTCAGATTTGAATGTGATATCGAAAGGTAGAACTAAAATACATTTTTAAAAAGAAACATTTACTTGTTTCATTTTTAATGTATATGGGTTAGTGCTTGCTTGTATGTCTGTGTTCTGTGTCTGGTATGTGTGTGTACCATACGTGGTACACACAGAATTTAGAAGGAAACTTCAGACCTCCTGGTACTGGATGTTAGATTATTGTGACTGTGTGGGTGCTGGGAATCCAGCTTGCATCTCCTTGAAGAACAGCCAGTATACTTTACTGATGAGTTCTGTTTACCTCCAAAATAGTTAACTTTTCATGCAGAGAGAATAAAGAGACTATAAGAATGTAGTGTTAGAAATCTAGCCAATATTTAGGCCACAATTTCTGTAGCAGCCATTTTCTACTTAGCAATACAGGCAAGCTACTGAGGCGTGATTGAGAGCCTGTGATCCCTAGCTAACCGACTTCCTGGAGTTAGCCTCTTTTCCCTGGGAAAGTGAGTTTACACCAAAAAGCACTTTAGTGGCCACATATCTATCCCTCTTCTTTCCTGCCTTTTACTTGCAAATTAGAGAGTCTTGCTGTAGGCTTGTATTGTGAAAGCTCCCCCTCCCTCAGAGAAATATCAGCTGTAAAAGACCAGACTTCTGCATTGTGTACTCTTGTTATTCCTTTCATTAGAGGTTGTCCCATGCTGTCTATCTCTGGTGTCAGGCCTAAACATTTCTCAGAACTTCATCATGTTATCACCTCTGTGTTTATCTGCTGAAGATAATAACTAAAGATGTTCTAAAGAACTCATCATGAATCCCCATCCAAAATCCTTCAGAGGCTTTACTAGGCACCATAGTGTGGGATGGAGCTTGGGTGGGCTACAAAGATGCTGGGAGAGGAGAGTAATTGACACCTATTGTGGAAATCAAAGGGCTTAAAGTATAGAAAACATTTAGGCATACTGTAAGGTCCATTATGTCTCAATCTTTCTAATGTAGTTTCAGTGTAAAATGATTCTGAGACCATCATGATAAGTGAGGCTTTCCAGAGTTGTAAGAATTAATTGTTTTCTCCACAGATGTAGCAGATTTTAAAAAGGCAGAATATGCAAGACTTCAGCACTCAGCCGGCCCAGTTTTATTGAATACAGAAACACACTCATGGCAAAGTACACAAGGAGATGGGCTCCCCAGGTTGAGAAGATGCGCCAGAGATGAAATTTTAATGTGCTAGAAGGTCTGCTTTTATACGTTTGGGGATTAAATGAGTTTCCCTTCATCCCTCAGAACTGACTGATTGAATCATCAATGGAAGACTGGATGATACAGATAATGACAGGAAAGCTGATTGCTTTTCACAACAGGATCCTTCCAAGAAGACTTGTATGTCCAGCAGAACAGTCCTCTCCCTTAAGGATTAGTATATCCACCAGAGTTGTGTCTTAGTGGAGAAGAACTTGGAAGTTAGTTATCTTATACATTTAAGTGAAAATTGTGTCAACCTTTGGCCACCATTCCTCTTCTGTCTGCATTTTAGAGATCTGTACAACGTATACTTCCCCATAATAGAACTTACAACAGAGCCCCAGAGTGACACTCCTGGTGATACGAACCCCATCACGAAGTGATGACTTTGAGTCTGTATTACCTGCAATTCCCAGGTGCTTATGTTAGGCCACACATGTATTTCACAGTATTCTAGGCATTGAACTAACATAAATAGTCATCCATATTTATGTCAGTCAGAAAGAAGGCTAATATGGACCAGTATCAAGACAACTTCAAGGAAAGTCACTCAAGAGTACCATGATATGTACCTTCATGAGATAGTCCTAGACCTCTTGACATGAACTCCTCTTATTCCGAACAAAGTAGCCAAAGACTTTGCACTGGTTGTAATTCAGCTTCCCAAGAACAGACACTGACTGCTGAGAATCTCCTGAAGAATTTATATGCTGATAGTAAGAAATTATTGCTTATGGTGTTCTTCTCTTGAGGGATTATGATGGACATTTCCAATGGCTTCTTAGTATTTGAGGTATCCTAGTTTGATCTTCTGTGGATGTGACTAAAAGCTATGATCAAGGAGCTAGAGAGATGGTTCAGTGGTCAAGAGTACTTGCTCTAGCCAATGACCAGGGTTTGATTTCCAGCACCCACACATTTGCTCACAATCAACTGTAACTCCAGTTCCAGGGGCTCTGTCATCCTCTTTTAACATCTACAGGCATCATGCATGCCCATGGTACACATCTATTCTTGCACACAATACATTCATACATATGAAATTATATAAATACATCTAAAATAGTTTTTAAAAATATCAAAAAGCAATTTGGGGAGGAAAGGGCTTATTTGGATTACACTTCTTGATCCCAATCCATCACAAAGAAAATTCAAACCAAGAGTAGAAGCAGGAACTTATGGGCAGAAACAGAAGCAGAAATTATAAGAAAATACTGCTACCTGGCTTGATGTGCTTTTTATAAATCACAGGACTACCTTCTCTGTAATTCTATTACCCACATTGGGATGGTCCCGCTCATATCATTATATAATACAATACAATATAATATAATATAATATAATATAATATATAAATAACATAATAGAATACACATATATAGATGATGCATCATGATGCATTAATTAAAATAATGCACCACAGATTTACTTACAGGCCAAAAGGATGGAGGCTTTCTTTAAAGTTTCTACTTCCCTGATGATGCTATCTTATGTCAAGCTGACAGAAGAATAATAGCCTTGGACATGAAAATGTCAAAACATTGATGGATAATGGAAGTATCCTTGAGCCTCTTTTGATTGCAAATTCATACAGTTTAGTTTCTATTGTGACTAATAAATGCTAACTTTATACAAATAATACTTCTTAGGGATGTTAGACAATTAAGAATGTGAAGGATCTTGGGACTAACTAGTTTGAGAATTGATATTACAATTCAAAAATGATCATAAAGTTCTATGGCAACCAAAATATGTTTACTTTCTGCTTAGAGCAAAATGTTCTACTAATGGGGTATACATGTGAGGGTCTCTGTTACTTGGCTCATTGCTATGATAAAACATCCAACTTGAGCAACTTTATGTGGGATAGATCTCAGTAGATAGGAAAGCAGTTCATTACCATGGAGAAGGTACTGTAAGGAGAGCAGCTCGCATCTGTGGCTGCAGGAGCATGAAGGTAGGATGCTTGTTTTCAGCTATGAGAGTTAGAAAACAGCAAGCAGGGAATTATGACATTCACCTAGCTCCCTTCTTGAACCCTTTTTAATTCAGTTTAGGAACCAGCCCATTGAGTGATGCTCCCCCTGTTTACGATTGGTGTTCCTTTCTCAGTTCAACATTTCTGGAAGTTCCATCACAGAAACACTCAGCGGTGTGTCCCCAAGCCGATTCAAAGGGACAGATAAGTTGTCAGTCAAGACTATCACAATGTAGAATATCCCTAAGGTTGAGCTCAAGGAAACACATTCTTTGTTATAGTGTAGTTAATCTACTGAAAACCAAGGCCAGAAGAAAAGGCTTAAAAACTACCAGTGGTCAAAAGATGCTACACTCAAATAATCAGCAGTAACATTGGCAGCTTCCAAGTATGACGAGAACAAGCAATGTTAGTAGGACTAGAATCTTGAAAGGAGCATCCTGTTAGAGGCAAAGGGAATGGGTTATGGTGTGAGGGGGTTCATGGAAAGGGGACCAGAAAGAAGGACAATGTTTGAGATGTAAAAAAATAAAATAAAATAAAATAAAATAATGAATAAAATATTTAAAAAATAAAGTAGGAAGCATGAAACACCTTTCAATGTCAGTGAGATATTTTTTAATCTTGAAGATCGGTTTGATGTGGTCTGAATCATTTAAAAGGCATGACTTTGAAGAGATGCATAAGAGTGTGTTCAGGAAGAATTAACTAAGTAGAGGAGACTGTCCTTCACTTTTAGCAGGAAACACACATGTATAGATGGCTAGAGAAACCCCTTTGCATGTATTTACTGCTTCCTGCTGAGTGCTCGCCTCCATTTGTTGCTGCTGCTGCAATTCTCCACTGACTTCAGACTGGGATTCTCTAGTTTTTCAACTGTGATCAAAGACCAGCAACTGCCCAGTGCCCTTCCAGGTCTTCAACATCAAATTGGAGGTACTAAAGCACCCAGTTTTACTGACAGATTCTCCTGTATGCAGACAGCACAGACTAATAAACCCTATCTATGATAACCCTTAAAATAATTTTTTTAGTGGTGTGTGTGTGTGTGTGTGTGTGTGTGTGTGTGTGTGTGTGTTCAGTTCAATTTTTCTATAAAGTCATAACAAAAATAGAAGTGAAAAATGATTTCTTTTTTTCTATAGTGCTGGTTCTTGGCCTTTTCCCTAATTTTTTTTTAATTCCAGATTAAGATGATCTTTATAAACATATCCATTGGATATCTGTTACCTTAAAATCATAATACTCTGACAAAAAACTACAAAGTATCTTTAGCAAAAGCAAGATATTTTGTATCCTATTTAAGAACAACTATTGAGATTGCTGACTTTATAAAAATAAAATTTAACCTTAAATGTGATCTTAATCAAGGCAATTATTTGTACTTAGAAAGAAAGAGGCATGTAGTTAAAACTTGTGTTTTAAAATGAGAGAACGGGAAAGGGATAGTAAGCCATGTAAGGTTAGCAGAGCACTCATACCTGAGCTCTGAAGGGTAGGTACTAATGAAAGTTGAACTTTCATCATGGAAGTCAATTAAAAGGAGAGTGAAGAGATGATAAGGTAGGGTTTTGTGTGGTAATAGTAACAGGTAGTCAAGACAGTATTCCTGGATGAGTTAAAAGCCTACACAAATGTTCAGAGACGGAGACTATGGAGCATGTCCTGATCCCATTCAATCTTCCAACACAGAGTTTTTGCATGAGCTAAAGTAATAAAGAAAATCTTAACCACAAAAATGTGACAGCATAAAAAGAAGCTTAGTCACCAGGTGAAAGAAACTCGAACCAATTTAAAGAGTGTGAGAACACTTTTGCAAATAAAACATGAAAATAAAATGAATAAATACAAATAACTATTGAGACAGATAATCCCTAGAGTCTTCTACAGTTATTGTGCTGATTAAGGGCACAAGTAAAAAAATTTTTGAGAAAATATTTTAAAAGGAAAGTGAACAGAAGAACGGTAAACACATTCACTCAAAACTAGACATCAAGATGCACCCTGGATCCTGGCCCATTGTAGGGTAGAATACTAGTTACTCTTTTTGTTGATGTAACAAAATAAAGGAGAAAGTAACTTAATGTAGGAAAAGTTTATTCTGGTACACAGGGCAATAAAGTCATGGAGCAAAAGGCAGCTGGTCAAGAAGTAAAGAGATGTGGAGACTGGCGTTTATTTGCTTTTTTCACTTTTATTTGGTAAAGAGTGACAGACCTTGTAATGATACTGCACACATTCAGAGAAAAGTAACCTCAGTAAATCTAGCCTAGAAACTCCCTCACAGACATGCAGAGAGGTCTGTTTTCTAGCTGATTCTAGATCCTGTCAATTGACAATCAATGTTAGTCATTGCAGGGAAAGCATACATTTTCTTCTCTCTGGATATCAGCCACAACTCAGAATACCAGTATTGCCCATACACATATGAAAGTTCCCTTGACAATGAAGTGAGTGATGCATAGCAGACATGACTTCAATATTAGATATGTTGTACCAAGGCACGATGGCAAGGTACCAGAGTCTGTGCTGTCCTTCCCAGTGAAAGGCATTTTCTTTCTCCAGGGGACAATGTGGTAATGAGCTATCTGATTACATGTCTTGTTTGGAAGAATCTTGATCTAAAAATAACTTTTTAAGAGCCTATAATGAGGTCTGAAACAGAACGAATGCCTTTGCCCTGAATGTAACCATATGCTCTGCTCTAATTTCACCTTTTTGGTTGGCTGTTTTAAATAATGCTTAGCAGTGTCAAGGATTTTTTAAAAACAAAAATTTGGTTTACATTTTCTTAGGCAGGACTGGGGATGTAGCTCATTGGTAGAGAGATTGCAATGAAAAGATTAAATAATTTTTTCTGAAACTTGCTTCATTTGTATGAAGCCTAACAGGAAACCTCTTGAAAGTGTTGATGATACAGAGAGGGAGAAAATAGGAAAAGTAGATGGTTCTACCTCCTTTTTTTCTAAAACTTCTCTGAGACTTTATATAAGATGTCTTCGTTTGTCAATAAGTAATCATGTGAGTGAATTAGAAATTAGTCAGTGATCAATTAAAAACTCTCCGAGAGTAAATGTGTTGGTTTGAATAGGCATGACCCTCATAAACTCACTTGTTTGAATGCTTGGTTCATAGAAAGTTGCAATATTAGGAGGTCTGTTTTTGTTGGAGTTGTTATGCCCATGATGGAGGAAGTATGTCATTGTGGAGGCAGGTGTCAAGGTCTCATATTTGCTCAAACTATGCTCAGTGTGAAACAAAGTCTACTTCTGCTGCCTGAAAATCGGATGTAGAACTCTCTGCTCCTTCTCCAGCACCAATTCTGCCTGCACACCACATGTTTCCCGGTCATGATGATAATGGATTAAATCCATTAAAATATAAAGCAGCCTCAATTAAATATTTTTTATAAGAGTTACTGTGGTCATGGTGGGTTTTTTTTTTTATTGTTTTTTTGTTTTGGTTTTTTGTTTTGTTTTGTTTTTCCACATCAAGCTAAGACAGAAGTACATACCAGGGACACAAGTATTGCTGTGGTAGGTCTGTCCAATCTTTTGTTTGGAGGAATATAGATTTTGAAATTTTGTATTAAGAAGGCAGTGGGATATTTTAGGTTGGGCATAATGGGCCATACTAGTAGAAACTTAGAAAACAGTGGTGCTGAGCGTGATTTAAACTATAGGGGCTTGGCTCAAGAGATTTCAGAGGAAAGAATTTTAGTATGATGCCTAGAGATTGTAATTGTGATATTTTGGTGAAGAATGTGGCTGCCTTTTGCCCTTGCGCAAAAGGTCTACCTGAGAATAACATAAAGTGATCTAGATTAAGTACATTGGCAAAGAAAATCTCAAAAACAGCCTAGTATAAACTACTGTGTGGTTACTAGTGTTCACTCTTATGAAGAACATTTTGATGAAAAAGACCAAGCTAAGCAAAGACAAATACAAAATATATAGTTCAAGGAGAAAAGGGTACCAGAAAGTAAAATAGGCATAAATCCTGGGCTCAAGAAAATAAACAACAGGTTAAGTATATTAAATGGAATAAAGGGAGTGGTGACCTCAGAGCAGGTCTGAGTGCAAAAGCACCAGTTAAGCTTCTGTCTTATAAAAAGAAATGAAAGAAAAGCTTAGGTCTAGGCAAGGTAGTATATACCTTTAATCCCTGCACTCACGAGACAGGTGTGAACCTAATTTTTAATGACTTGTTTGTAGAAATAAACAGACATACAACACAGATATGAAACTGATAGGAAAAGATATTATACCTGATGTAAGCTAAAAGCCCGAGAAGTGATCAAATGGACATGTACATATGTATATGGGCCTTTGTTTTATCAGTGTCATATGCTGTCTGAAATCACTAAGATAGCTCAAGAAGTCATCTTGCAGTTATTCATTTCAGCCTGGGTACAGGCTGGCATTCCTAAGTTTATGACAGAAAGGGATGTGAACATAAAGAAAGCCCAAGAGTAAAACCATCACGACTTTAACAACAGCTAGAAAGTAAACTATTTCTAACCTGCATTACTGCTGTTTCTCCTATGATATACAAATGGGAAAAAGAAACCAGAAGATCAGCCATGGAAAGCTCAACCACAAAGAAAAGCTTAATGGGGAACTCCAGCAAATTGCCAAAAATTCCCCAGGGTGATTCTACAAATTGGTGTTAACACCTGAGGTGACCATGTCATCTCTGATAATTGTTATTTGTTCTTTTACTTGAATGTATCACCCAAGTGAAGACTTTCGTGTCCATGACACTGGCTATCAGGAATTTCAGCTGATTACCTACTTTACTTCTGCAGGATGTTTTGAGTGTTCATTTTGATGGTTTACTATCTATCTGCTGCCTCAATCTGCCATTTGCTATTCATTCCTTTCTTTTTCTTTGTTACATGCTTAATAAATTCACTTATTCAAACCTCCAAATATAACTACTATAGTTAAATCTCCAGTTATTTATAAATATATATGGACCATAAATAATCACACACACACACACACACACACACACACACACACATATATATATATATATATATATATATATATATATATATGTATATATATATACATATGTACATACATATGTTTAATTTTCATAATTTGTTGTACTGTTTCATGTTGTTAGAATTCATGCATATGTATATGCATATATATATGTGTATGTGTTTCTATGTATGTAATACTGGTTCAAATATTAGTTACAGTATAGGTTTTATTACATGTAATATTCTGTATAGTTTACTCCCAAATCATACCTTATAGAAAATGTTCTACTTCATGTCGTTTATTCATAGTATACACATAGTATAATCCACTATGACTGGAATTAGCACTGTCTGGAGGATGTTTCTGGAGCAAGGGTTTTTTTTTTTTTTTTTTTTTTTTTTTTGCTTCTCAGTTATCTGTTTCTAAAAAGATATTCAGTATGTACACCACATAAGCCAAGCCTTTACAGAGCTGAGGAGCAAATGAATTGTATAGCCAAGAGTTACCACTAAATCAACACTGTGCAAGAAGCAATCCAGGACAGGCAATTGACTCTCTTTGAGTCAGGCTAGAATGCAAATGGAGAGCAGAGGGACAGGCCATACAGGACGGAATGTTACTGAGAATGTCAAAGAAAATTGCTGACTCCTGCTTGGTGAGGCTCACAGATCACAGACTCTATCCCTAGTGTGACTTGAGCGGGAGGAAAAAGAAAAACATTAAATCTGCAAGTATTTTAACACATGCAAGGTATCATTATGACACAAAAAACCATGAAAATTAAATTATTTTATGATGCTAGGTTTCTGAGAGAGAAGAAATAGTACCGATAAGCTGCTTCCTGACTACATTTTTTTAGGTGACTGATAGAAAATATGGCAAACAGAAATCTTGCTTGTCTTCTATCCTTGAAAATATAATCAAAGCTTCACCAAGATGAGAATTCATGAGAATTCACCATGGTGTGAATTCTTGGGTCAATAAAAAAATTTAAAATATGTATACCTATGTCTGTAAGACTGCATATATTTACAGTTCACTAACAAATATCTTCTCATGTCTCAGTCTATACAAATCTATTGTTACTAAAATCACATTGTATTTAAAAGCTGTACAAATATGCTGCAATTTTCAGGATTCTCAGAAATATTACTAGTTAGAATTATACAATTTGAGTGGGTTAAGTGGATCAGTGGATAAAGTGCTTTCTGAGCAAGCAGGAGGGCAGGAGTTTTGATCTTAAGAATCCATGTAAAGCTGGGTGCAGTCAACTGTATCTGTTTTCCCACTGCATCTTACAGTGAAGTAGGCTGCAAAGATTGTACAATCTCCTGAAGCTCTTGATTCAACTGGCCTACCATCTACAGTGGTAGGATAAGAGACTGCATCTCAAACAAGAATGGAGACAGGAACTTACATCAACATCAATATATGTCTTCTGACTTATACCAATGTATCTATGTGCTCATCTTCCCTGCTTCAAATTTACACACACACAAACACACATACATATACACACAAAATTACATGTACTATATACACATTAAATACACACATACAAACACACACATAATCATACATACTATAGACACATTAGACATACACACGTACATACACACATATATTTAATATATATTATCTTGGTAGTTTATGAAGTTGTTCTGATGAACCATTATCCATTACTCTCTTCATCCTTAATACATTAAGTGAAATCAACACCCTGGTAGGAATTTGGGTACCCTCATCATGTTTAGTCAAGTAGCAGAAAACTTCTCAGCAATGTTAATGTAAACAAAATTTAGATATAAATTTTTCAAATTCTAGAGAATATCCAGGAGGAAAGCATAGCTTCATTTTTCATTAAACTAAAAAAAGAAACATTTTTTAAATAAAATGATGATATAAGAATTATTTGTTAGAAACAAGAAGCATAAGAAACACTGAATTCATTTCAATTTTGAATATATGTTTATTTCTTGCAAAGTTAGTGCTCTTAGCTTTGTCTTTCAAAATCCTTCCAGGCAGTCGAACTTTGTGTTGGAATTATACTGTGGTATTTTATTCCTTAGTGGATGTAACCTGTTTGAGTATGTTTTCAAAATCAGCAAATGAGAATTTAGAAAGTGACAAGATGACTCCACTTGCATCACATCATTAGAGATGAAATTGAATGACCTCCTTCACACTTTTTCTACCACTGCACTGCTCAGCTCTGTGCACTCTCTCTCTAACCAAGAAACCTTGGAGAAGAAAATTATATCTGAGTCCCATGATAGTATCACTTCTGGTCCCCATAACTCATACTTTGATTTGTCCCAGATCACTTACAATTGTGGTGGATTGTGATTGCTACACAGTCCAAAGCTTTCTTTAAGGTTACTTAGGGCAGGTGGATGTTTAGTTCACCCACAGCAGTTACAAGATGGAAAAGAAAATTTCTACTAGATATTTTACAGGATCAGCTAAATGTCTGGACTCTAGTGGGAACTGCAGTGCTCTGTATGAGTTATATACAAATGACTGTATTTATATTCAGGATACAAAGTTGGTTCCATTGACAATAAAAACCAAATTTAGCTACTCAGAATGGGGATACCATGATGTAGTTTATAAATTAAATAAATAATTATGCCATTCATCTTCCCACAACATTCAGAATTCAGTTCATTCAATCAATTGTGCTATTTCTACACAAGTAAAGCCCACACCCTGATTGTCAACAGAGACATTGCTTCTCATATTAGGGATGGTAATTGCATTTCCAGTGTTTGCAGGGTTAGTGTGAGTTTTCTTTTCCTAATTAAGTTTCTTTTTGAGCTTTCCTATGCTGGAGCTGAATGGATGCCAGAGCAAAGGACTGGACAGAATTTTTTCCACAATGAATAAAGACTTTGTGCATTTGGGCCAAAGGCTGCCTGATTCTAGTTTGTTGATTTGTAAACTATTTCTAAAGGAAATTGGAGGAAATAGCCTACCTTGAATACAAAATAGTACATCATTAGTCAAAACAAATTAACCATTTTGGACTATGCAAATGGCTCAGCAAACAAAGGTGCTGCACAAAAGACTGATAACATAAGTCCCATCACTGGGACCTTCAAAGTAAAAGGTGAGGACAGATTGGTGAATTGTCCTTTGGTCCTCTGACAGCTATACCTCAGATGGACAGACAAAAAGACAGACACAGAGAGACAGAAACAGAGACAGACACTGAGATACATATAACAAAACATTTAAAAATTCTGCATTTATTCAATTTTCAACATAAATTAGGATTAGTTAGTGCATACTCAGAAGACAGTAAGTTAATTCATCACTGGTCACAACTATTTCAGTTCAGGGAAAATCCAAGGCAAGTATCTCAACACCTACTTAGTGCATCAGGTATAAGTACTGTAAGAAGAAAACTGAAACAGGTTGATAGACCAAGAATTTTTATTTAAAATAGTGCAGTCTGGGATGTGTTTCATAAGATATATAAGAAAGACAGCCTCCTTACAGAACAAAAGCTCATGTCTTCTAAAGTGTTATGTGATGACTACCCTTGGTAATATTGGTAATATTTTGAGAAAGAACCTTTGAGTGACAATTAGTGTTCAATTAGATCATGAGCATGCACATTTCATGATGAGAGACAGCCTGTTTCTCTCAACACTCAAGCTTGGAAGACAAGCCATGTGAGGATATAGCAAAGAGTCAGTCCACTGAAATAAGAAAACAAGAAGTGACTCACCAAGAACCTTTAGCTTGATCTTCCAGCCTCCAGAGCTGTAAGAAAATAAACTTCTGTGAAGGCACCCTGACCTGTAACATTTGGTGAAGGTGACCCAAACAGATAAAAGATTGGCTTAAAAGGGGCTAAGAAAATACAACCTACAAATAAAGAAAAGCCTGCTTAGCAGAGAAAACAAGACCAGAGAGGCTTTGAGCCCTAGATGTCATATTTTCATGGAAATTCAAAGGCATTTGCATATCTGGAACCATCTAAAAAGCTAGAGGGACAGGATGGGATACAGGCAGCTAATAGAGGAGAGAGAGTTGCTTTGAAGACTTCTAGACTGTGCACCAGGGAGGGATCTGAACTTTCTGACTGCGAAATAAAGACCCAACTAGAAGAGGCATGGGCAAAGAGGTATATAGCTGTCTCCTTAGGAGACTACCAGATTCTGACATATTCAGATGCAGATGCTCACAGCTAACCTTTGATCTGATCACGGGGTTCCCAATGGAGGAGTTAGAGAGAAGACTGAAGGAGCTAAAAGGGTTTGTGGCCCCATGAGGAGAGCAACAATTCCAACCTACCAGCGCTCCCAGGGTCTAAACCACCAGCCTGAGAGCACATAGGGAGGAACCCATTACTCCATCTGTATATCTAGGGGAGGATGGCCTTGTCGGGCATAGGTGGGAAAGGAGATCCTTGGTCCTATGAAGGCTGAAAACCATGTAGGAGGGAATTCGTGAGTGGGGAGATAGGAGTAGAGGGGGATAGGTGGTGGCACATTTTCATAGAAGCAGGAGAAGGGGGATGGGATAGGGAGTTCCTGGGTGGTGGGGGGAATGGGGTAAGGAGATAAAATTTAAAATGTAAATATAATATCCAATTTTTAAAAAAGAAGTAAAAAAAAAATAAGATCCTAAGGCCTGTTGCTATATAGTCTAGAAAATAGTATTAAGTACCAGGAGATTCACCAGAAACACCTTCTAGTGTTCAAAAATTGGACTGGGACTGAAGAGATGATTCAGTTGCTACTGCTCTTGTAGAGCCCCCACTTTAGATCCCCAAACACACCCTGGATATGGTTCACAACTACCTGCTACTCTAGCTTCAAAGAATCTAGCATCTTTGGCTTCTTCAAAAAACTGAGTCCATATATAGACACATGCACGCATGCACGCAAAGACGTACTCATGCACACATTTAAAGGTAAAAATAAGTATTTTAAAAGCATTTATTTTATTTTACATCACTGTGTTTGTGTGCCTATGCATATGTAACAACATGTGTGCAGTAATCCATAGAAGCCAGAAGAGGTCATCAGAACCCCTGGATCTGGAGTTATAGGCTGTGGTGCTGAAAACTGTCCTCTGTCCTATGCAAGACCAACAGGTATTCTTTACTGCTAAGTCATATCTCTAGCTACCCAGATATTTTTAGAATAATTATTTAAAAGAACTAAGAAGAGAAACTGAGAGTTCTTTGGCAGTAATACATACAGCTTCAAGGGCTACAACCTAGGCTAAGCAACACACTTGGATTGTCTCAGTGAGTCCTTCTAACTCTCCACAGTAGGGTTTGTTTTACTGCCATCTGTAGATGAGAAAGTTTGGTTTCTGTACACACTAGAGAAAATAAATGTAACTGTTTCACAGATTATAGTGAAGAGAAGATTCTAGCTTCCATGTAGCCCTCCTGGCTTAGCACCGGACACAGAGCAAAGTCACTGTAAAGGAGGTGATTGGGACTGAGAAAGTACAACCCTTACACTCTACAACCTGCAAACTCATGAGAGAGGAAAGGTGAGTCTCTACACATATAACTATTTTTATTGAGTATGTTTTTATTTTAATCTTGACACCTACGTTTCATTAGTTTTCCTGTAATTTACAATAATGTGAGGTATTGTTTTGTGTTTGCGTTTTGTGAGAACCTAGAGATTATTCAGTTCATAATGAATCTCAATTTCAAGTCAAAGAAAAGAATTAAGAAACACCTGAAAAAAAACATACTTTGTGCGTTTAATAGAAGATTTCTATTCTACAAATCTATCTATGGCCTTTGCCTACAGACATGATCTAGCAATTCAATTCCATTTATCTTCTCAGACATTTTTCTCCTATTCTTGTCTCCTTAGTACTGTTCCTTCCCATTCTAAACCACAGTAAGTTACACTTTATGACCTTCTCATGATGCTCAGAATTTATTTCTTTACTAAATATTTCCACAGTGTCATCCCCTTGTGCCATGTCCTTCTAAGCAGAACAGCAGAAGGCCCATCCTAGAATTCTAGCACTTAAAAAAATTGCATCAATGGGTACCTTAGGATTGCTCTGCAATATTGGTTGATGGTTTGCTTTGAAATATACTACCATTGCTGCATTGTATTGGTAGGTAGTATGCATGTGTGTATGCCTGCTCATGTGTGTCTGTGTGTATGTGCCCACACAGGAGTACTTCATTGACTGAGGACTGAGTATGGTGTTGAGTACTTGCTTTGTCACTTTCTGATTTATTCTCTTTAGGTGAGGTCTCTCAGTAAACCTGAATCATGCAGCTAGTTCCAGGAACCCTCTTTTTTTCACCCTCCATAGCATTGAAGTTCTAGGCACCTGTGCCACACCTAGATTTTTACAGTAGTGCTAGAAACTTGAGTTCATGACCCAAGTCCAAAGCTTGTGCAGCAACTTCCCACACATAGCCAACTCCCCAGCCAAATAAGAGGTTGTTATGTTTTTAGGAATAAAAGTTTCTACTTAAAACTTGAAATGTCAGCAAAGAGCACTGTGTCCCCTTAGTGGTTCTTCAACAGCATGCACGCTGAGCTCCCCCACAGTTTGTGGGAGCTGCCAGCTGCTATTGCTGGGACAACAGCACAAGTTTTTTAGATGTAGGAATGGTGTTTCTCCTTCTTCCAGTAATGCCATGGCTTTTATCAGGGTTACTGTGTGACTTTTTCTGGGGAGACCTCAATGGACTTCTACTTACCTCTCATAGAGCACTCTGAAGACAAATCAAGTAAGTCTGGCTAGGTGTAGCTTGAGTTTATTGCTTGTTTACAGAAGCATGGGTGACTCAAATACAACTATGTCACTGGAAAGACTACCTTAGCGTGAGTGACAACTCAGGACAGGTGTACTTGTGAGCAGCTGTACCATAGAGAGACTCCTTTCTCCAGCTATTATTTTCTGCTTCTTTAATCTTAGAGAGGGGCTTCCCAAATCCTCAAAATTCTTGTAAATTCATCGGTAACTTTTTGTGTTTCCTAAATTTTGTAACCATAGTGAGTTTCCTGAACTTCCTAAGTTTCATTAACTTCCTGAATTTTATGGACTATCTTCTTCCTGCTGATAGAAAATAAATAGATGAAGAATATGGCTATGCTTCAATCACATACATATACCCTGACTGTAGCACACAATCTCCAGTCTACTGTCTACTTCAAATGTTGTAAATTCCTTAGTGGCCACCCATTACATAGTCAGAGAAGCTGCAGAATGAGACCGTAGTGCTCCACGTGGTCATCTGGGCTTCAAAGTTTTACCCAACCTTTACACAGCTTTTCCCCAAGAACAACTTCTGCTTTTGTTAGACGCCATCCTCTGCTTTACCTAATATGTGGCTTCTCCCATCTTCTACATCTTCTGTTCTTTGCACACTTGTTTCCTTCAAACTCCACCAGAAGTGTCTTCTATTTACTGTGGATTTAAATTCTTTCCAAAATCCAAGAGTCAGCTCTTACCGATTCCCCTTTGATGCCCTTGGAATTAGCCCGGTTATAGGAGATTCTTTTAAGTATAAATACTGCCTGGTAGTTTAGTAATTATTTGTCTTTTTCATGTTTTGCTTTATTGGATATTATCTATGAGCCTGCAAGAAACACAAGAAAAAGACGAGGATATTTTATCAATGTTTAGTGAAGTTCTAGGTAGAAAGTTATATATTCCTTAAATTTGATGCCACTGCAACCAAATTCTCTGACAGGAAGGAATAAAATAACAATTTCAGCTTTCAGTTTGGCAGTAATAGATGTTAAGTTTAAAACATGGGACAAATCACTGAGATCGTATTTACATATCAAGGTGGCCCTGGCATTCATGTTCTCCCAGCATCTCTCAGTCTCTATATATTACAAAGTATGCCTGGCATATTCTGCCTTCTACCCTGAACTCTCCAGTCCTAAGGCTGACCTGGACTTCCTCCAGAGGCTCCTCCCTAAACAATTCAGACATTTTGGTTACCCAACCCCTTTGACCTCCTGACTGCTACACCAGGTTCTCCTCTCTCCTCTCTGCTACTCTGCTCTCCACATAGGCCAGCTCAGCTTGTTCATGTTCACTCTGGACTCTCCTAGATGTCTCCACCTTTACCTATGCATTCTCTTTTATCTATAATATACTTTCTCCTCCAACATATGTAGGAAACAGTCATATCCTTTCCTTTTTTTTTTTTTCTGTTCGCTGTGGCAAGAAATGTATGGATGTCTTCCCAAGGTTTTGGTGGCAGGTATGGAAAACTACTTCTTCATGTCTCTATGGCCCAGGCAACCAAGATGAAAGAGTAAACAGGACCAAGGCGAGCTTCAAATTCCATCTGTCTCCTTACCCCAAGAGACCTGCCTCCTCCAGCTAGACCCTGTCTCCTCAAGATTTTACAATTCTACAAAACAGTCTTCAATCTATTCCCATACACAAGCTTGTAGGAAAATTTTATTCCCAGATTTCAATAAAGGAGATGCACACCTTTGTGGAAATAGCTAGACCAATGCTTTTCTCCAGGACAAATACTGAGACTTAAATCACAGGAGATTTTTTCTGCTGGTGAGGGAATACAGTTCTGCTCTTGGTACCACATGTCATGAGCATAGCTGTCTGGATATTAGGTTGGTCTTTTGTCTCATATCTCATATGTTGACTTTCTTTAAAAATACCTATTTTAAAATAAGTTTCTCTCTCTCTCTCTCTCTCTCTCTCTCTCTCTCTCTCTCTCTCTGTGTGTGTGTGTGTGTGTATGTGTATCTGTATGTT
Source organism: Rhabdomys pumilio (assembly GCA_030674055.1). Classification (NCBI taxonomy): domain Eukaryota; kingdom Metazoa; phylum Chordata; class Mammalia; order Rodentia; family Muridae; genus Rhabdomys; species Rhabdomys pumilio. The sequence continues at coordinate 15,675,818 of JANHMN010000008.1, read as the reverse complement.
CCTATATGTGTGCATGTGCCCTAGAAATCCAGAAGAGAATATGTGATTCCATGAAAAAAAAAGTTCCAGTTAGTTGTGAGCCACACAATATGGATGTTCTCAACAAAATTCAGAACCCCTTGAAGAGCTGAAAGTGCCCTTAACCACTGAACCATTTTCTTCAGCCTTGGGACTTTCTATACCTAGTTCTTATGGAGGTTCAAGGGCAAACTTATCTGACTCACATCTTTTCTGGCATAGATCTCTGGGGAAATGGCATTATAGTGGCCTGAATTCAGGAGTTCCCAAGATTTAGCAGAAACTGGTGAAAGATCTCTTCTCATCTTTGACACCTATTCCTTACTAGAGTTCATTGCGGTCCTGTAAGACAGCATTGAACCCTAGAAACAGTGCTTAAATGGCCTCCTATTATACTTCATGACTTAAAGGCCTAACCACCCTCAACATTTTCATGTCTCACACTTAGCTCACAGCACAACAAGTCTTGGCAACAGAACAGATCTAAACCATAGGAACAAACATCTCCTCTTTTGGAGCTGAAGAATTGTTCATCAGTTGCATAACCCAAGCACACAGGATAAATCTTCCCATCAGATCAGCAAGATTTCTTGTCTTAGATCTTAGAGCAGATGAATTGTAGGGCCAGGAACAGGTCCCAAGCTCCCAGAATGCACAACCATATCACCTAAGTGAATATACAAAAATGGTCACTTTGCATTTCTAGTTGGTAGATATTGAAAAAAATATTTCACAAGTACTCTGAATATTTCCTCTAATTCTCACAGTACTGGGATTTGTGGGCTATAAAAATGGGAAATGAAAATATAATAAGCCCATCTTTGCCTTCAGAATTCCAGAGTTCTCTGTTTTCCCCCTCGAAAGCAATGTTCTTACATTGTTTTTTGAATTATCTAACCCACTGAGAACATAATTACAGTTACACACTCAGGGGAAAACATGTATGCACAAAGTAACAAAGCAGGGTACATCATTTCAGAGCTTTGTAGAGCACTCAGACATCTTGGTTACCTACAATTGGTGAAACTTTGGCAAACTTCTTCTCATCACCTTTGAAAATAGAGCTATAGTTTTATAATTTAAAGAGTCCAGATGCTAGCCCTAGCTTTTCTGCCCTTCCCTTCCAAGTGACTGGAGGGAAGCAATCACAGCTTGTCTCAACCCTAAATAAATAAGCACTTCCCTGAGTGCTCAACTCCATTGCTGTAGATGTCACACTGAATGAATGGTTCATTTAGGGCTCAGCAGGAGCAGGTCACGCACCATGCTGCTCAGTCTTTCTGTGCCCTGCCCTTGCCATTCAGAGATGCTTCCCTACCACTCTGCCTGTTTGGAAAATCCACACTAGTATTAGGAGGTCTTGGGAACATGATGGGCTCTAGACAGAGTTTGGATAACTCCAAAGGAAAGGAGGGGCCTGTCCCTCACACAATGCTGGCAAATGCCTGTGTGTGTTTTGAGTGGCAGCTGTAGAATCAAAGACACAGTTTGAAAGAGCAATTCTTTCAGAGTCCATATATCATGAGGCTTCGTCAGACACAAGAATGTGGTAAGCAGATGTGACAAGCAAGCAAATGCACTGTGGGGATGCTACTTGAGTGGGAGGGCAGGAGAAAGCAGAAGACACCAGCAGAAGACAGAGGGAGAAGACCTATATATGGCAGGAAAGTCCTAAGGCTCAGGAGACAGCTCAGCTCTTAAGAGCACTTGCTATTCTTCCAGACAACCAAAATTCCATTGCCAGCATCCACGGTGAGTGATTCTAACTTCAGCTTCAGGGAATCAGGCTGAATGGAAAATAAGAAATAAAAGGGAATGGAAATGGATGCATGACTGGTCCCAGGTGGAGGAGAAAGTTTATTATAGCTAAAAGGGAGATGATAGGCAGAAACAAGTACATCTGGGAAGGTCCAAAGTGGGCATGACCCTGAGCTTGGCTATGTGCAAGAAGGGGAGGGAAAAGGAAGTGGGGAGAAGGGGACCAGGTGAAGTAGCCAAGAGGGCAAAGGTACAAAATAGGAGAGAATAACAAAAATGTCTGAATTATATAGAGAAGAGCCTCTGGGAGAAGGACACCCAGCACCTGGGCTGGAAACTTCAGGGTACAAGGCCTGGATATGCCAGCTATACCCTGTAACAGGTAGAGAATGAGAGATACTGGGAGAACCTGGAAGCCAGATCCACTTTTATTGTTAACTAAGCACCTCGGCTATTTGTCCTGGATGTGAATCCTAACACTAACCACCATTTCTGGCTTCCTCCAACATCTGCATACAGTGCACATACACGAAGGCATACACACATACACATACGAAATTATTTTAAAATAAATATTTATTTTAAATTAGTAAGATGAAGTAGAAATTTCTGGTTTCTTTGGAAATTCAGCTGTGTCGCATGACATTTTCCTGTAACCTATATTGTAGAAGGATGTTTTCCTGAAACAAACATGTGAGAGGATATTTTGCTGAAGCAGACATGTGAGAGAGCATATGATGTTTTGCTGGAGCTGACTCTCTGATGTTTGAAAAGAGTATAAATGGAACCCCACAAACATTGAGAGGTCGCTCTTGCATTGCCATTCTGTACAATGCTTTACTGGTCTTCTGAGGTCTTCTTCTGGTCTCATTTCATTGGCCTACAATGATGGTCTTAACTTCATAGAGAAATGCACCAAAGAACATCTCAAAGTATTCCAGGCTCTTCTGGCTACTTCTGCTGATTCATGCTGATTCTGCATAGCCTTGCAGTTTCTGCTGGATTAATCCATTGCTACTGATAAGTGTTTGGTGTTTCTTATTGAGCTAAACTGCCTCTACTGATTCATGTTTGCCATTTGTTATTAGTCTGGACTGCTAAAATCCTTACAACAAAGATTGGAATAGCCCAAATACTCCTAAATAGGTCTACAACCCATGTGTTCTATCAACCATCTTTCTCTCCATCTTTGCATTGGCTAGAAGGGCTGTTGAAGTATTTAAGAACTCTAAATAAGGTAGATTTAGAGAAAATCTAAACCTACAGTGAGAAAGTCAGAGTATGAAAGAAAAGGCCAAACCTGACATTCAGGGAGCTATCCTTAAAATTTGTGCAACCAAAGATAGAATTAGGATCCTTCTCTTGAAGCAAAGAACTCCTGTGTCTCTGTTAGAAACATCTTTTTTACTCTGAGAAAATAAGTTGACCCAAAAAAGGAGAAGTGTAGGAAGCTCTAGACCATACTTTGCATAACATTTGAATGAGTAACAAGGCAAAAAAATCAAGAAACAAAGTGTCAGTTGTCCATTATATTCTTACTCTATTCTTATATTCTGGCTTCATTACTGAAGTTACTCCATAGTTGAACTCACTGGGAACCCTAAGACACCCACCCCACTTGTCAATCTACAGTCTTTCCATTGAGTCCAGGCATCATTGGCTCTACTCTAACCTCCCTCCCAGGGTAGTTATTCTGGAAAATAAGAAGACTGTGTCCCTGGGCATACCTAAGAGAACTCCAGAGAGCATGATGATTTAAAGAATAGAAACATAAGAAAGAGGGAGAGAAGAAAACACCCAAACAGGCATTCTTGATTCTTGCAGAGACTTTTTAAAAAATTTATCATTTTTTTTGAGAATTCCACACAGGTATAAAATATATTTTAAGCATATCCAAGCTAACCCCTTCACTCTTTCCTTTATACACCCATATGCACACTCTCCTCCAAACTTTATATCCTCTTTTCTTTTTCATAACCCATCCAATGCCATTAGAGCTGTCTGGATACTCATAGATTTGTGATCATCTAATTGAGGTTAAGCAACTTGAGGTGTGACGAGAGGCCACATCCCTGATTCATCCTCCAATACTGACAGGATCGTCTCTGTCAGGCTAGCTAACAAATAATGACATGAGGATATTTTAATAATTAGCTTGGTAGACTCTCAAATAGCTCATCTAAGTAAACCTGACCACCTAACTGTATCCCACCACACAGCTTGTTTGTTCCCGTCAGTTTGTCTTCATTGGTTCAGGCACTAATCAGAACTAATCAGAAAGTGTATTATGCAGGTGAGGAAGGACAGAGTCACATTTTCACACAGTGTACAAAAAGATTATCCCAAACATTCTAGCAATAGCCCTCCATTACAGATATCTCTGGATAAGGGTAGAACCTTGAGCTCCACTCTTTCTTCCACACTGCAAAGTAGATTGGCTTAATTTTGTGTCCTCTTTGCAGTGAATTACTCGGGAAACTCTTAACACAGCTAATGCCTGGGCATCTGTGACCTGAGCAATTGTACCATGTGTGAGTATTCTTGGCAGAGACATAAGTGAGTGAGAATCCCGACTGGCCTGTTGACTCTTGATTGGCAGTATTACTTGATGTCAAGAACCTAAAAGAGAGGGAGAAGCATTTAGCTTCCACATCTAGACAAGACATCAATGCACTGAGCTGATGGGAGAAGGAAAGGCCTCCTGTGACACACTGTCTCTAATCCTCACTGTCGCTGTTCTGAAGAGAAGCAGAGAATTGATGAAAACTGTCTCAGATAAGATTAAACCAATCTATTCAGGCATTTAATCTTGACTCCCAGGAGATACAAAAAAAATGAGTCCCTAGAACATGTGTGCAGGATGTACCCATGCCTAAGAAGATTACATGTCACAAAAGTGTCATTCTCACCATTGAAAATAGCCTAGATAGCCATCTATTCTCCTCCTTGCATTCTGTGATTAGTAGCAAGGAGACAAGTTAATTCTAGGGAAAAGAAAATTTTATATATATATATATATATATATATATATATATATATATATACAGATATATATGGTTTATTAATAGATGATAGCTAGATAACAGAATATATACATATATGGATATATATATATATATATGGTTTATTAATAGATGATAGCTAGATAACAAAATATATACATATATATGGATGTACAGACATATATGGTTTATTAGTAGATGATAGATAACAGAATATGAATATATATATATATATATATATATGATAGTAGGTATATGTATGGTTTTATGGATAGACACATAGATGATAGATGATAGACAGGGAGTGAGAAGATGATGTAGGTGAGAGATGTAGGTGAGAAATAATAGGTAGAATTATGACAGTTAATATACATAGAAAATGGATGATAGATATAGATAGATGAAAGATGATAGACTGACAGTATATGTATATTTATATGGATAGACACAGATAATAGATGATAGTTAGTAAGAGAGTGGGTGACTTAGGTGACAGATAATAGGTAAATTATATAGTTGAGACAGAGACAGACTGATAGACAGATATCTGAATAAGAACATGTATACATAGAGAGATGAGAGCAAGTGGATATATACTTATTTGACTAGACACATAGATATTAGATGATAGATGCACAATAAACAGGTGATAGACTCTTACCCACAAGGAGTATGAAATATATTGGTAAATAAATATATCATGGTTAATATTCATAGTGAAATATATGTAATAATGTTGCAGTTAATGGTTTAAGGCTGTAGTATTAAAACTGGCTCCATGTCTATAAAACAATGACTTCACTGGATCATGATAGTCAAGAAGTCAAATGCTATCTCTGCCTTTCAGTTTTTCAGTCCTTCCTTTAGGATGATAAAGTGAACTGGAAGATATGAACAAGTATTAAAATCATTCTCTCCCTCCAAATACCTGCCTTCTGGTTAGTGGTAACAGAGGTAAATATACAAGCAGAGAAATCCCCATGTAAGGTCAGGCACAGTAAAACCACCAAATTGGATCACTCTATAGGTAGAAAGAAGAGTTTATAGGGGGAATAAACTTCCAGAATGCCTCTGAAAATAGAGTGCAGCAGTTCGGCATGATAGCAAGTCAATTTCATATGATAGTCATCAAGATGAAGGTCTTCTAACCAATGCAGGCTATTTGGATTAAGTGAGGGTCAGATGTCTGTGACTGAGGCAGTTGACCATTGGTGTTGACAAGGGAGGTATTAGTTTTCTCAGTAAACAGAAACATGCCTTATGAGATTCCTGAATTAAGGTTCCTATTTACCAAATAACAACCTTGCTGTTTGCCTGGTCAGAGTTGTTCTGTTGAATACATGATCATGAGCTCTGAGATTTTTGGGACCTGCTTTGGACCTAACACACAGGAAGAATTTTAAGTAAGTGGCATGCACCTTAAATGCTGTAAGTGTTTGAGGGCAGGATGGAATCAACAAGTTCTTATATCTTATATTTGCTTCTCAGTGTCGAGTTATGTTTACCTTCATCATTCCAGTCATACGTGTGTATGTATGTGTGTGTCTGCCCATGTGTGGTTACAGGACAGTGCTTGTCATGATGTATATGAGGAAGTCAAAGAACTTCTCAGTCTTGTTCTTTGTCTTTCCACCTCGATCAAGAAAGGATCTCATCACTGTTGCATGTCCCAGACTGACTGCTCTGTTATGTTCTAGAGGCTACCATCTCTGACTCCCATTTTCTGTAGGCTCACTGGGATCAGAGAGACACCTGAGCTACTACATGCATCTTTCACATGTATAACAATGTATATCATTAGGCTTCTGCAACAGGCACTTTTATCGCGATCCTTCTTTCTTAGTTCATCAGCTCTCTGTTGTCATTAGTGTAACAACCCCCATTTTACAGAGTAGGCAGTCGGGAACTCACATGGTTTAAGCATCTGGTCTGAGACCAAAAATGTGGGTCTCAGGACAGGTGCCAGAATACCAATGTCAAGCTGTACTTGAGGCCAGACAAGCACTTTCAGGAACCTAGTCTCAGTATTGTGCTATATTCATATCATTTGCATAATTTATAGCAAAATGCTTCATTTCTTGTATTAAAGTTTTGATACATCTCACCAACTGTGTGGTTGAAAATATCTAATATGCATAATGGGATTCTTGACTTTCTCCATCTGCCAAGTCGGTGATTATCCATTGTCATCATCACCAGCCATAGTAACAGCATTATAAGAATAGGGTATGCTTCTACTTGTAGTAAAACCTTATCTAACTAGCCCATGCCTAACAATGCATACTTCTCCTGTTTTGGGACCTGATGCTTTCTACAGTTAATATTTCTGAAAGAATACAGAAAGAGATGCTACAAGACATCAGGTCCACATTTTGATTACTATAAAAGACTTATAACCAAAAAGAAATTACTGCATATAATATTTTGTTACAATATTTAAGACTCTTATAGCTCAAAATTGTAGAAAGAGATGAGTATTTCCTTGTCTCCTGTTAGTGAACCTCTGCTTTTCTTTATTTCCTTGAAAATAAACATTATTAGATTTACTCTTTTATTTTAAAGAGTATTTTACTGTTTGCCTGTACTTCTCTAGTAAATTTAGTCAACATTTAGTCAATCTAATTCTTCTAGATTAAATTTAGTCAACATCCTTCTGATCTGGCTAATTTTTGTCATCAATTTTAGCTTCTCAATATGCTATGTATTTCTGTCATTTTATATGTTGGTTTTTAAGTGGGAATTTGGGAAATGATGTATTGGAGAAAACTAAGTGATATTTTAAATAGAAAGCCAATGGAAATCCATTGATTTATTTAATTTAGAAAGGGCTATTTTATTGATTCGGTTATTTATTTACTTTACTCCCTCCTCTCCTCCCAGTCACTCCTTTCCCACTCATATTGATCCCTCCTTATCTTCTGTTCAGAAATGGGGAGCTCTCCTATGGATATCAATCAGATTTGGCATATCAAGTTTCAGTAAGACTAGGAGCATTTTGAGACTAGACACAGAATCCCAGTTGTGGAAAGTGAATTCAAGGGCAGGCAATGTGGTCAGAGACAGCTCCTGGTCCCACATTACAAGTCCCATATGAAGACCCTATTACACAAAAGTTACATATGTGCAGAGGGCCTATGTCCATCTGTACAAGCTTTCTGGTTGGCAGTTCAGTCTCAATGAGCCCCCAATGGACCCAGATTAGTTGATTCTGTAGCTTTTCTTGTGGTGTCCTTGACCCCTTTCGATCTTTCAATTCTTTCTCTCCACCTTCCACAGGGCTCCCTAAAGTCTACTTAATGCTATTTGGCTATAGGTCTTTGAATTAATTTCCATCAGTTAATGCATAATGCCTCTATGGTGACAGTTATGCTAGGCTCCTGTCTACAAGTATAACAGAATATCATTAATAATGTCAGTGGTGGGCTCCTTCTTATGACATGAGTTTCAAGCTGGGACTGTCATTGGTTGGCCATTTCCTAAATTTTTACTGTTTTATCCAGGCACATCTTGTAAGCAGAACAAATTTTGGGTCTATGGTTTTGTGGCTGGTGTGGTCTCCTAAGCCCTCCATTGGAAGTCTCGCCTAGTTAAAGGAGATGGCCAGCCCAGTCTCTATATTCCCCATTGCTAAGAGTCTTAGCTAAGTTTACCCTCACAGAATCCTGGAAGTTTCCATTGTCCTAAATTTCTAGCTCATCCCAGAGTTGCCCTTTCCCAATCCAGTTTTCTCTCCTAGTACTCTGTCCTCCCCCAAACTTATCCCTCCTGTTCCCATCCCCACTCCCATTCCCACCCAGAACTACAAAAGTTAATATTATGATGATATATTTTTCTTTTATCAAGTGTGTTGCTCCTTCCCTTTAGGCATTTTCCAATAGTGCAAATCAGCAACTTGACTGGAAGCAGAAGGATATTCATTCCATTTCAGTTTTGAATATGAGAGTTCAGAAGTCAGGCTCATGACCCATATGCTAATCTCCAATCTAATAAAAAATTTAAGTGCTTGAATTATTAACAGAGAGTAAGCGATGGGGATTAAAATGAAGACATTGGTAATAGGGTGCTGATTCTAGTACAGCACTTATCTGTTCTTAAGGAATATTGTACACACCCAGCCTTTGTCTCTTATATACCCTATAAATTGTTGTTGGTACTCATTTTGAAATCTCTTTTATGATTTCATTCTATCTGCAACATCAATCAGAGTATCTGTGTCTAGCAGCATGGCTTTAATTTTAATTTTTTAAAGAATCACTTTAGCTTCTAGAGTCAAGTACCGCTAGATTCAATTTCTGATCTTCCTTTTGCTTTATAAGACTATGCAAAATATTTAACATCAGTAAGCAAGGTACCCTGAAACTATCTGGCAGACTCTTCCCAAGTATCACTGTAACTAAATGGACTTTCTTCAGCATTCCTAGTATATAGTAGCTGCTTGCTAAGTAAGGAAAATATTGCTGGCCCGAAGAGATGGCTCAGTTTTTAAGGACACTCACTGCTCTTTCAGAAGACAAGAACTTGATTCTCAGTATTCATATAAAGCAGCTCACAGACTTCAGTAATTCCAGCTCCATAGGATCAAGTATTTCCTTCTGGCTTTGAGAGATACTAGCTGTATACAAAGTATACTATATGTAAAGTATACAAGTGTATATACTTTTTACTCTCCCACAAAACTGCCATACGTCTCTAAACCATAAACATATTTTTGTGCCCTACACAGAGACACAACATAAAAATAACTAAGTGTTGAAAAACAGTTTTACTGCTTTCTCTTCTTCTATCCATCACACATCAGAGATTTAAAACATGTTCAATGATCATTAATTAAACTCATCATTCTTCTTCTTTCAAATGTTATGTGTTTCCTATATACTCTTAGACCAGAATTTGAATCATATTCGAAAACTCTCACAAATTTTACAGAGTAACAAATGGAGACTCAGATAAACATCTTCCATAGTATAATGGCTTTTATAAAGCTCTTTAAAGATTTAGTTTTATATATATGAGTGATTTGCCTGATTGTATGTATGTGTGCCATGTGCATCATTCCTGGTGCTCACAAAGGCTAGAAGAGGACTTTGAATCTCTTTGAACTGGAGGTAGACTCAGTTCTAATTTGCTTAACATGAGTGTTGAGAACCAAAACAAGGTCTTCTTCAAGAGCAACTAGTGCCCTTATTATTGAGCTATCTCTAATGTTTTCTGAATTATAATTTGTAGAAAGCTATGTAGGGAATTAAAACAAAAATTGATAAAATGTTTTGTTGTGCCTTGGAACTTTTATATTTCTATTTTTTAACCTGATATTGATAAATATCTGGCTACATTCATCATGTTGTTAGTGCTAACAGTGTTCTGTTCAGACAGTTTTTTTTATCGTGTCAATAAATTTAAGGCTATTCCCAACTTTTTCTTCAATCGTGTTCAATATATCTAGTATTACACTGAGATCATTGATCCATTTGAACTTGAGTGTATGCAGAGTGATAAGTACAGATGTCTTTGAATTATTCTCCATGTAGCCATACAATTTGATCAGTACCATTTTTTAAAGATACTACCTTTTCCAGTTGGTATTTCTGTATTCTTTATGAAAATCAGGTGTTGATAGGTATGTGGCTTTATGTCTGGATCATCAGTTTGATACTATGGATCAATGTGTCTGTATTTGTGCCAATACCATGGTGGTTTTATTGCGATAGCTCTGCAGTACAACTTGAAATCAGGAATGGTGAGACCTCTAGCAACTCTTTTATTATTCAGTATTGTTTCAGCTATCCTGAGATTTTTGTAATCCCAAATTAAGGTGAAGATTGTTGTTTCAAAGTCTGTGAAGATGTACGCTGTAATTTCGATGGCGATTGCATTGTATCTGTAGATTGTTTTTGGTAGGGTGAACGTTTGTTTTTACTATATTAATCATACTCATCCAGGAGCATGAGAGGTCTTTCCATATTCTTATATTTTCTTCAATTTCTTTAAACGCTTGAAGTTTTTGTCATGCAAGTCTTTTACTTGCTTTGTTAACATTACCCAACAATATTTTATATTATTTGAAAGACTATCATGAAAGGTGTTATTTCCCTACTTTCTTTCTTAGTGTGTTGTCATTTATACATAGGAAAGCAACTGGTTTTTGAAAATTAATTTTGTATCCAGTTACATTTCTAAAAGTGTTTATCAGCTGTAGAAATTTCCTGGTGAAATTTTTAGAGTCACATATGTACACTATATTATCTACAAATAAAGACACTTTGACATTTTCCCTTCCGCTTTGTATTTCCTGGAAGTCTTTTGCTTTTTTTTCTTCTTCTTCTTCTTCTTTTTTGGCTTTAGGTAAGACTTCAAGTACTATACTGAATTAGGATTGTTCTTGATTTTGGTAGAATTGCTTTTATTTTGTTCTCCATTAAGTAGATATTGTGTACAGTCTTGTTGTAAACTACTGTCATTATGTTGAAGTATGTCCCTTATATTCCTAATCATTCCAGGACTCTTATCATGAAGGACTATTGGATTTTGTCTGAGGTCTTTCCTGCATCTAATATTATTGTGTGTGTGTGTGTGTGTGTGTGTGTGTGTGTGTGTGTGCGTGTGTGTGTGTTCTTTCAGTTTGTTTGTATGGTGGATTACATTGACTGATTTGCTCATGTTGAAATTTCCATGATCTCTGGGGTAAAGCATATTTGATTATGTGGAATGATCTTTATGATGTGGTCTTTACATTTTGTTTGTTTGTTTCAATTGTATTGATTTCAGCTCCAAGTTTCATAATGTTTGCCATCTACTCCTTTTATGAGTGAATTCTTCTTTTGTGGTATAATGTCCAGGTGTGCTGTTATGTGGCTAGTTTGCAACACCTCCATTATTGTGATTTTTGTAAATGTAAGCACTTAATGCTCTGAGCGTGCCTCTTAGAATGGCTTTAATTGTTTCACACAATGGTTTGATTGTTTCATACCACACACATCGTTGTGGTATGCTGTGTGACCATTTTCATTCAGTTCTAGAATGTCTTTCCTTCCTGTCCTAATTTGTGTTTTGAGTCATTTTTCATTCAGCAGTGAGGTCAGTTTCTTAAGTTTGTAAACTTACGTTCTTTCTGATATTATTGATTTCCAGTTTGAATCTGTGGGGGTCAAATCAGATGTAGGGTGCTATTTCATTTTTCTTATATCTATTAACTTGTATGGTGTTTGATTATGTGATCAACTTTGGAGAATGATTCAAGATGTGCTGAGAAGACAATATTCTTTTATTGTGAGGTGAAATGTTCTATAAATATCTATTAGGTCCAGAATTTCTTTGTTTAGCTTATGGCTGGATGAACCCTCTAATAACAAGAGTGAGGCATTGAAATCTTCTAACAGTGTTTGAGGGTCAATATGTGATTCAACTGTTACTAGTGTTTTAGTGGGGTTTTTTTTTTCATTCAAATTTGGGTGTATTTTTTAATAGATGTTAAGAATTGCAATCTTCTCTTAGTGGAATTTTTTCTTTGATATTACATATTGTCTTCTTCTATCGTCTGATTAATTTTGTTTTGAAATCTGTTTTGTCAGATCTTAAAATGCCTTAAAATGTTTTCCCCCTTGGTCCATTTGTTTAAAATATCTTTTTCTATCCTTTTTCCCTGAGTTTATATCTATCCTTGATGTTAAATTTTGTTGCTTAGATGCTGTAGAAGGATGAATCCAGTTTTTCATCTATTCTAAGTCATTTTGTTGTTGTTGTTGTTGTTGTTGTTGTTGTTGTTGGGAAATTGAAACCATTTTTGAGATATATTGATGAACAGTGTTTGTTGTTTCCTGTTAATTTGTTGTTGTGGTGGTGATGGTGACTGTGGTGGTTATAATAGTAGTAGTGATGTGGTGGTGATGATGGTGATGATGGTGAATGGTGATGGTGGTGGTGGTGGTGGTGGTGGTGGTGGTGGCAGTGGTGTCTGTGTACCTGTGTGTGTATGTGTGTATCCTTTCTCCTTTCTTGATTTGCTGCTCTGGGATTTTTTATTGTTTATGGGGTTATTGTTTTGGTTTTGGTTTGTTTTTTGTTTTATTTATTTATTGTTTGTTTGTTTGTTGTTATTTGTTTTCTTTTGTTATGGTTAACCTCTTTAAGTTGGACTTTTTCTTCTAGGCTCTTCTGTAGGTCTGGATTCATATAAAATATTGCTTAAATTTGGCATTGTTTTGGAATGTCTTATTTTTCCCATTATTGTAATTGAAAATTTTGCTGGACATAGTAGTTTATGCTGACATATGTGTTCTCTTAGAGTCTGTAGAACATCTATCTGCCCAGGCCCTTTTGCCTTTTAGGTCTTCATTGAGAAATCAAGTGAAATTCTAATACGTTATTTGGTCTTTTCCCTTTGCAGCTTTTAATATTCTTTCTTTGTCTTATATGCTTAGGGCTTTGATTATTATGTGGAAAGTGAAATTTCTTTTCTGGTCCAATCAATTTTATATTCTGTGTGCTCCTTATACATTGATAGGCATCTTTTTCTTTAGGTTAAGTGAATTTTCTTCTATGTTTTTGTTGAAAATAGATTTGGTCTTTTCATATATTTTCAGAATATTTTCAAATATTCTGATTATTTTATTTTGTGTCAGTTTGATTTAACATTTTTTATGACTACACTATCCATTTCTGAGCTCATGTTTTTAATGCCTGACAGTGTCTCCTTTATCTCTTGAGTTCTGTTGGTGTTCTTGCCTCTAAGACTCGGGTTCAACTTTCTAAGTTTTTCATTTCCCAATTTTTTTCTTAGCTTGGGTTTTCTTATTATTCTCTTTTACTTTCGGGTCTTGAATTGTTTTATTCATTTCTTTTCACTGTTTGTATTTTCATATGTTTCTTTAAGAAATTTATTTATTTCATCTTTAAGGACCTCTACCATATTCATAAAGGCTATTTTAAGGTGTTTGTTCAGTGCTTCAGCTATATTGCAGTATTTAAGACCGACTGTGGCAGGCTTGCTGTACTCTAGTAATGATATCATGTTCTAGCTACTATTAAGGGTGTTTTTGTGCTGGAGTCTAGACATCTGGTTTTGAGAAAATTGTACAGTGAAGGTCTACAATTAGCCTCCCTATTTGCTGGCCAGAGGTGCCTGTGTGTTTCCAGGGAATGCCTACTAAAGCTGGAGGTTGGGAATAAACAATTAGTGGGGGTATCAGTGTCGTAGCTGTAGATCTGTGTGATCCACTGAAGATGTGGATGAGGTATAGCTGTAGCAGGTAGTCTGCTATAGAGTTGGGGAGCAAGACTATGGGATTGGATTTGGAAGAGCAGAGAGAAATGTGAGAATCTATAATTATAAGCATGAATAGATTCCTGGCAACAGTACAAATTTGATATTTCAATAATTTAAAAATGTGTTATGTTGAAATTATTTTTATATGTAAAAATAAATAAAGTAGCATATTAATCAAATTAGTTTTTACATGTTTTGGTATTTTTAACATGCTGTTGGTACTAAAAAACTTTAAGTGACTTCTACATTGGGATTGGTCTGGCTTGAGATGGCACAGCCCTTGTGTATGATGTCTCAATCATCCCAAGTTTATATATGCAACTGGGACACATCTTCTTTGTAGTCATCCACTCTTTCTGGCTCTTACAATCTATCTTCACCTCATAGTCTCCAGATTTCCTGAGTCTCGGAAGAAGAGAATCTAACATAAACTCCCATTTATGACTGAGCATTTTGCAATCTCTTATTCTTTTCACTTTGATAGTTCTGTCAGAGTAAATCACCATCTACTACACATAGAAGCTTCTTTGATGAGGGTTGATCAATGTCCATTGATGGCACACATTTACTTCTGTTGGAAAGAGCCAACAGTGTTCTGTATATGCTGCTAAATAATAATAATATAACAGAAACACGTCTTTATAACAGAAACAGCATCTCAAAGACCAATAGGGCTTACAAAACTGAATGTAGACCCAAATTCTGTAAGTAATAATGTAAAAATAGACTGTACTCTCATAGCAAAGGTGTTAAATGTATGCTTCAAAAAGATGACTCTGGCTTGAAATCTGTGGCTAACACTTGCATACAAATCTAGGCTGAGCCAATTAGAGTCTTACCAAGAGAAATAATGAAGACATTCAAGTACTATCAGCAACTACAACTCAGGAGTAATGAGAGCCCTTGTGATCCATGAGGAAGCTGTTGTTAAAGGCGATCTCAAATAGAAAGAAGATTAGAGGTATGTTGAAATAGAACTGATGAGTACATGATGAGGAAAGCAGTGGTGCCGCACCTACTCCTAGAGAGATGGAGATGTCTAGAAAGCAAACAGAAAGAGAGAAAAAGGACATGTGTATACACACGTGTAGAAGTAGCCAGTGTAAGCTGTACTCAAAACTGCTTTCCATCTCCAAGCTTTACTTAGTTTTCTGGTTCTGTGTATTTTTGCCTTGAACTTACAAAGATTTTTTTGTGTGTGTGTGCTGTGCTCAGTATCTTTTGTTTGTTAATCATTATGTCAACATCAGTCGATTGGTGGCACAATCTTCAGATGCGGAAATGATACAGCTAGTAATAAGGGAAAGATAGGAAGGTTTGTCCTGTCATGATGTTGCACGATCCAGTACCTGCTGTCCAAGCTCTTTATCTGATCAACAGATGCCATACACTGGAATACACCGGAAACCAGTGGGGCTTTGCTGCTCCAGCAGAGGATCCATTTTCAGTTTCCAGCATCCATATTGAGCAGCTCATAACCCTCTCTAAATCTGAATCCAAAGGATCTGAGACCCTCTTCTGACGTCTGTGAGCAATAGACACACACATGGGCCAAAGTCTTTAAGACCACTAAGAATTTACATATATGAAATACACTTTACCTAGTGAAGTACAGGCTGCAGCCCACAGTCAGAGGATAAGTTAAAAAACAGGTAAGATCTAAAGATATTTGCTTATTGTAGACAGATTGTATTGAATTTGCATTGCATTTTTTAGTAACATACCAGTGATGTGAATTAGAACTAGAGGCATTAAAAAACAAGCAAACAAACAAACAAACAAACAAAAACAAAACAAGATTGTAGAAATTGAGTAAAATGGCTGGAGCTGCATTAAATGAAAGGCAAACGTAGTGTATTTTGTCTTCTACGTAGATTCTAGCTTTGAATTGTAACATATGTCTCTTAGTACGGGAGGGAGTATAGATGCCAGAAAACTAGACAAGAGTCTATGAACAGTTTTCAAAAAAGTCTTCTCACATGAAAATTTTTTATTGATTAAATTGGAGGTTCACATAATGTACCCTGATCCCATTCACTTCTCTGTCTTCCTGGTCTACCTGTTTCCTCCTTTGTGACCTCAAAAGGAAAAAAAGAAAAGAAATAAATCATGGAATAAAATTTGTGTTGCCCATACACTCACTAGACACTAGAACATGATCAAACTCCTAATAGCTTAGCCCTTTAAAGAAAACTGGGGCCTTTCCCATCTCTTCCCCTGGCAGAAGCCATTAACTGTGAAGAATTACACTTCAGGAAGAATTACACTATCACTATTTTTAAGAGTACTCTTCCTATCTGTCCTGTTTCTCTTTTTGGTCTCAGGGGAGGTTATCACAAAAGCATTCTATGACTCTCATTCTCAACTGTGAGTCTGAAGTCCTCAATAACAATGCAAAAGAAGCTTCCTTGCCCTTTGCCGGCATGCCAGCCCATATCAATGACATCCACCTAGCTTCCAATGAGTCTTTAAGGAATGGAATAAGAGTGTAATGGAGTTTATGAGACCTGAAAATGGGAAAGGATAGCATTAGAAACCAAGGGAACAGGGGAGATGGAAAATATATGGTCCAGGATCTCAAGAGGGCAGCGCAATATAGCAAAAGTAAGTATGGATGAATATGTGTTAAGGGAATATGTTAATTTGTATGATTTTAAAAATAAAATTCTAAAATGTAATAAAAATATGCACATTTTGTTTTATTCTTTAGATGAGAAATTGAAAAAAAAATTTCCAAAAATACTGGTTGTAGTAAATATGAATTCTAAAGCATGTTTAGGCAGGGGTTTAGTTAAGGTGTCAAACTGCCCTATGGAGTCAAGAAGTCACACACTCTAGTGCCCTTAATTTGTAGTGGAAAAATCTGAGACCTAGATGCCCAGGAGCCCACATTATTAAATAAGAAAATATGTGTGTACACAAACACTCATAAACATCTGTATCTGCACACATGCAAACATACATAATCACATCCAAACTTACCACACACAGACACACAGACACACACACACACACACACACACACACACACACACAATATAAAAATTAAAACAATGCTTTAAACATACAAAATTCAAATCTGTAATTGCCAGAGACAGACAAGGAGTCTCCCAGAACATCTTATTATGCTACTAGTCACTAGAATCTCTTTTGACCTTTGCTGTGACCTGTATTGTAATCTTTTTTCCTTTTGCTGAATCATTTGCAAATTTTGTCCAATTAATCAAAACTCATGGGGCCAGCAGGTGCTGTATATATTTTTGTACTACAGGTGCCAGGGAAGCTAAGGTAGAAGAATGCTGGCATTAGACCAGCCTAGGCTTTATAGAAAGGCCTTATCTTTAAAGGATAAAGAAAAATACACAGTAAGTTTTAAATGTGCTTGAGTTACACTTACATTTTATGTATCTTAGTCAAATTGCAAATGTCTGTTACATCCAAGGAACCCCTTAGGGAGTGAAGTATTGGATATTTCTGGATGAGAATGAGAGGCAACCAATCTCATTACATTTTGTAAATGAGGCTTATACTTCAGTTGAAGAAAAGATTGATATTTCCACAGACTTCTTCTCGTTCAAAGACTTTGAACATCTCTGACAACTCTGTATCTATCCTGTGTCCACTCAGAGCTGTCAGCTGCGTAAACAGTGGCACCACAAACATCTCTGTTTTCTGGGGCTAATAGGTTAGAGTAGTCCAGTTGTGAAGATAATTGTTTCTTCCTCAGCCAGGTTCTAGCTAATCGATTCCTAGCTTGTCTTCAAGTACTTGAAACACTATCATGCTTAATTTTATGCATGAATTTAAAGGAGGATAAAAAAAATGCCTCAGTGCCTGGTAAAACAATATTTCTGGGTGTCTCTGAGGGTTGTTTTAAAACAGACTGACATTTGAGCAATAAGAGTGTTCTTTAGGATTGAGAAGGCAGCGTCCAGACTGTTGAAGCTTGGGAAGGATGAAAATGTGGAAAATGCTCTATGCATCTGGTGTATTCACATGCTGCTGCTTGTGAACACTGGCCGTCTGGTTTTAAGGCTTTTGGACTCCCGTGTTTCCCAGACTGTTTAGTGTTGTGAAATCAGTCCTGAAACTGCAATGGCAGCTTTTTTGGGCCTCCTGCTCATAAAGAAAAGGTCATAAGAAATCTCTGCCCCTACTCCCTGCTGGATCAGAAGTCATGCATTCCTCTAGAAATCCAGGTAGACTGCCCACCAACAAACCCACTCTCTTTTGGTGCCTTCCCACTAGACAATATCCACAACCCCCCTCCTTTCTTCAGTACAGTGTTCCCCCCCAAAAAAATAGGGTAAAAACCCCATATTTAATCAGACATCAGAAGATTAGACAGGAAATAGAAACCAAAAAACAAATTACCCATTTAACAAAGACAAACTGACAAATCAGCACTTAGACCTAAAATCACCTCCAAACCAGGTTTCTGGACATCAGCACAAGAACACAATAAACATTCAGGATAATATGTCACTAACAGAGCCCAGCTATACCACTACTACAAGTCCTGACTATTGCAGTGCAACTAAAGCACAAAGGAAAGACACTAAAAACAACTCTATGAGGAAGTTAATAAATCCCTTAAAGAAAGCCAAGAAAAAGCAAACAATTGAAGTAAATAAATAAACTCTTCAAGATTGAAAAATGAAAGTAAAAACAATAAAGAAAGAAAGACTTCAGGAAATTCAGGAAATAAAAAGGCTAGCTAAGCAAAGAGGAACTACAGAGGCAAGCTTCACTAACAGAATACAAGAGATAAAAGAAAGAATCTTAGACAATGAATACCCAATAAAAGACAAGTGCTAAATCTGACTGAAACATCCAGAAAAATCTGTAACACCATGAAAAGACCAAACCTAAGAATAATAGAAATAGATGAAGAATCTCAGCTCAGTGATGCAGAATATATTTTCAATAAAACAATAGAAGAAAATGTTTTCTAACCTAAAGAATGATATGCCTATAAAGTTAAAAAAAGCATACAGAACACCAAATAGACTGGACCAAAAAAGAGAGTTCCTTTGCCGTATGATGATCAAAACAGTAAACATACAGAACAAATAAAGAATTATTCCTGACTCCTCAATGTAGACTGTGAAGATGCTAAAAGCCAGGACAGCCTGGATTGATATACTGCAGACTCTAAGAGACCATAAAAATCAGCCCAGACATCTATATTCAGAAATTTTTCAATCACTCTAGGTGGAGAAAACACAATATTCCATATGAAATATATATATAGTATTTGAAAGAAGACTCTAACCTAAGGTGGTTAACTATACTCTTGAAAATAAAGGAAGCATTTAATATAACAATCAGCAAAAACACAAGATTAGAAAAACATACATATACACACCACCACTACCACCACCATCAAAAATTACTGTCATTTGTCATAGATATCTTTCAATATCAATTGACTCAATTACCAGAAAAAAAGACAGAGTAACATAAGAGATGTGAAAAGGGGTACCTCCTTCTGCTATATATAAGTAACACTTTAATATCAAAGGGTACCTCATTACCTCAGAGTAAAGGATTGGAACAAGATTTTGGAAACAAATGAACCTAAGAAGCAAAGCTGGTATAACCATCTGAATATCTAGCAAAATAAACTTAAAACCAAGAATAATCAAAAGAGATAGGGAAGAGCATTTCATACTCTTCAAAGGAAAAAAAAATCCAGGAAGATGAAGATTTAGTTCTTAACCTCTATGTCCCAAATGCTAGAACTCCCATGTTTGTTTTCACAAACAAACAAACAAATGTTATTAAAGCTTAAATGACATATTTATCTTCACCCATCATAGAGGATCCACTGAACTCAGAGCAGTTGGTAAGAACCCTCTCCTACAACCCGAAGTTCCAGGGCTGCAGCTGGGAGCCCAGTGCACTCAGGACCCATCATCCACTAAAACCCCATATTCCCAAATGCCACTCCCCTTCCTTCCCTTCTGCCTGGTCCTTTTTGCTGGGGCAGACTCCTTGCTGCTCTGCTTCCTTGAAGATACAATATCCTAACCCACTGGCACAGCTTTCTTCAGGTCTGAGCCAGTGCCCGGAAAGACCTTGGCCTCTAGCTATGCAAACAATCCCACAACACCCAGAGGAAGCTGGACTCCCTGGAACTCTAACACGCCCAGGATCATAAGACTTCAGGATCCACATTGATCTGTTTGATCTCTATTGCAATTCCACTCTTGACTTCTAATTATTTGACCTTCCACAGTAATTCCCTCTGGACAATATTTGTTAGGGAGCTTTACTAACTCAAACACAAATCATTCTTCAACCTGGCTGCAAACTGTCCAATGTACAACAGCAGAAAAGAAAACACACACACACACAAATAACTGACAAGCTGTCCCTGTACAAGTCACTGTTCCACTGTCAAATGACAAATGATACTCTGGGTGAAAGTCAGAGAAGTTCCAAAGGTCTGAGAGAGAGAAGGTGTGATGTAACCATTCTTTTTTATTTCTAAATATATATTTCTATGGATTCTTGTTGTAGATGTCTGAGATGGCAATGTCCAAACACTAGTATGTTTCATTTATTAAATTTATGAATTGTTTGTTTATTAATCTTTTTAATACTCTGCCTAAATACTTGTGACTTGGCTGAAGGAAAAAAAAAAAAAAGAAGAAGAAGATTTCAGGATCCAAGAGGCAGCCTGACTTCCAGGAGCTCTTACATCCAGAATCTCAGAATCACAGAGACAACTGGACTCTGAGGAGTTCTGACACTACCAAGATAACAGGAGACACAGGCTCCAGTCAGAGACATTGAATGCAGGTAGCACTAGAATTAACCAAATGGCAAAAGGCAAGCACAAGAACATAAACAACAGAATATAATATTACTTGGCATCATCAGAACCGAGTTCTCCCACCACAGCAAGTCCTGGACACCCTCATCCCACCAGAAAGGCAAGATTCTGATTTAAAATCAATTCTCATGATGATGATAGAGGACTTTAAGAAGGACATTAATAAATTCCTTAAAGAAATACAGGAGAACACAGGACAACAGGTAAAAGCCCTTAAAGAGGAAACACAAAAAATGCCTTAAAGAACTACAGGAAAACACAACCAAACAGGTGAAAGAATTGAATAAAACCATCCAGGATCTAAAAATGGAAATAGAAACAATAAAGTAATAACAAAGAGCAACAACTCTGGAGATAGAAAACCTAAGAAAGAGATCAGGAGTTATTGATGCAAGCATGACCTACAGAATACAAGAGATAGAAGAGAGAATCTCAGGTGCAGAAGATACCATAGAAAACATTGACACAGCAATCAAAGAAAATGCAAAATGCTAAAAACCCACAACCTACAAGATCCAGAAAACTCAGGACACAATGAGAAGACCAAACCTAAGGTTAATAGGTATAGAAGAGAGTGAAGATTTCCAACTTAAAGGGCCAGTAAACATCTTCAAAAAAATTATAGAAGGAAACTTCCCTAAATTAAAAAAAAGATGCCCATGAACATACAAGAAGCCTACAGGACTGCAAATAGATTGGACCAGAAAAGAAATTCCTCCTGTCACATAATAATTATTATGGTCTGGCACCAGGACCCACAGACACATGATGAAAGATTATTTGCTAAACACATGCATGCATTGGTCTCTATTACATTGCAAAGGTGAGCTGCATTTGTTGGGACACCATAGAGATAAATGTACCAAAACCTTCTGATGGTATAATGCAGTTTCTTGCCACTTCCAAGGATTTAGACTGATGGGATTCACATGTTGAGGAAGGAGCTAGGCTGAGGCAGAGCATGTGTAGGACATGTGACGTTTGGAAGGTATATCTGGTGTTCCTGTTTGTTAGTCCTGCTGACTCAAGCCAAGGCTGAGTCCTTGCTTTCTCTGCTAGGTCATGTTACTGCTGTTACTAACCCCACTCTACCTAACTGGACTGCCAGTGTATCCATAAAGTGTTTGCAAGTGGATAGAGCTACTGCTGCCAGCTAACATGTGAACTGAATTGCTATATTTCCAGACAATACAGATGGGAGTAGCTCCAAAGAACCTTTCTAAACAGGTTGACTTGCCCCATATATTTTTTCCCACTCTCTGGTGGATGGTGGGTGACAAGGAAGGTTAAAGCATTTAAGAAACATCATTAAAAATATGATTTGAAAAATTAAAGATATACATAACAAAACTAAGAGACTATAAAATAAAGAATATAAAAATTTATAAAGTCAGAAAGAAAACATAGCAACAGATATCAAGATAAATCCAAAGAATCATTAAGTCGTACTTCATAAACTTATACTCTACAAAGTTGAAAAATCTAAAATAAATGAACAATTTTCTAGGTAGATACTACTAACCAAAGTTAAATCAAGATCATAAAAACAATCTAAATAGACCCATAACCCTAAGGACACAGAAACTAAGCCTCGAACTGAAGAAGCCCAGGGCCAAACAGTTTTAGAAAACATTATACCAGGCTTTCAAAAAGGAGCTCAAATTTATCCACAAAATAGAAACAAAAAGAATATTACCAACTTCATTTGATGAGGCCACAATGACATTGAAATCCAAAACAAAGAAATATTCAACAGAAAAGAAAAAGAACAGGTCAGTTTTCTTTATAAACATAGATGTAAAAATACAAAAAAAAAAAAAAAAAATTTTAGCAAACTGGATCTAAGAATACAACAAAAGATTATCCACTATGATCAAGTAGGGTGCATCCCAGAAATGCAGGGAAGGCTCAACATTCAAAAATCAGTCAACGTAATCCACCACATAATAAACTTGAGAGAAAAAGCCCATATGATCATCTCATTAGATGTTGTAAAAGCCTAAAAAAAAAATGATATGACGGTATATATAAGCAACCCCCAAAATTCTACCTGAGAGCACCTACAGCTGATAAACACCTTCAATGAAATGGCTGGATAAAAGATTGACCACCCCAAAATTGTAACTCTTCAGTATAAAGATGAGACATTAAAAAAGAAATCAGGGAAATAACACCCTTCAGAATGGCCACAAACAATATAATATATCCTTGATTGACTCTAATCATCCAAGTCCAGGATTTCTATGACAAAAACTTCAAGTCTTTGAAGAAGGCAATTGAAGCAGATATCAGAAGATGAAACAGTCTCCCATGCTCATTTATTGACATAAATACATAGTAAAAATGGCCATCCCACCAAAAACAATCTACAGTTCCAGTGTAATACCAGTAAAAACTACAACACAATTTTTTGCAAACCTTGAAAAGATGATACTCCATTTATTATGGAAAAAAGAAAAAACCCAGGATAGACAAAATAATCATGAACAATAAAAGGACTGCTAGAGGTATCACTGTCCCCGGTTTCAAGCTATCTTTCAGAGTTACAGTAATAAAAACAGCATAGCATTGACATCAACACAGACATGTTGATCAAATCATTAATCTTTAGAATCAAATCAAACACCTCAACAGAAATATATACCTGGGGTTTGTGGGAAAATATGTCTGGGGAACCCAGGGTTCCTCCTGCCATGCTGTGGGTAGTCGACTGGGAACGATCTGGGTTCCTCCAGCTGGAAGTTAGGCCCGGCTGCTCATTAACTAAAAGCCTCTCCACAGTTCCTCACTGTTCCTCACGGCGCGGTCCCAACACACGAGGAAGTCCTTAGGTTTCCAAAACCAGTTTATTGGCATGGAGGATGGTGGATGGATCTGGATTCATACCCCACAAAAACCCAGGCCATGCCTGAGTGAAAAAGGGGAGAGAGGAAAAGGGGGGAGGGGCTGGGGAGGAATGCTTAGTTGGCTCTACCCTCTGGTCTTCAGCTACCTCATTAGTATGTAAATCTCTCAAGGGCCTGGGGGCTGTTTATCAGGCCCACTTGTGTACTGTGACTGAATGGTAAAGGTGGAACTGGAGATTAGGCCTCATGTCAGAAGCCTGGGTTCTGGGGACATGGCTGAACCCACAGCCCAAGAACCAGGATACCCTTCCATGGCCCAACAGGGTTTTGATAAAGAAACCAGAAATAGACAATGGAAAAAGAAAGCATATTGAACCAATGGTACTAGTCTAACTGGATGTCTGCACATAGAAGAATATAAATAGATCTATATCTAAAAACCTATAAAACCTCAAGTCCAAGTATATCAAAGACCTCAGCATAAAACCAGGTACACTGAACCTGATAAAACAGTAAGTGAGGAATAATCTTGAGTGTATTGGCCCAAGAAACAACTTCCTGAACAGAAGACTCATAATACATGTACTAAAATCAACACTTAATATATAGGGCCTCAGGAAACTGAAAAGCTTCTGTAAGGCAAAGGACACTGTCAACAGGACAAAACAGCATCCCACAGAATGGAAAAAAAATCAGTAAAATCTCCATTCCTGACAGAGAGCTAATATTCAAAATATAAAAACATTTTAAGAAACTAGACATCAAGAACCCAAATAATCCAATAAAAAAGTGGAGTAAAAAACTGAACAGAATTCTTAATAAAGGAAGCTCAAAAGACTGAGTAACACTTAAAGATATATTCTATATTCTTAGCTATCATGGAAATTCAAATCAAGACATCTTTGAAATTACCACTTACACCTCAGAATGGCCAAGGTCAAAACCACAAAGTGACATCTCATACTGGTGAGGATGTAAAGAGCAAGGAAAACACTCCTCCGCTGCTAATAGGAGTACAAACTTGTACAATCACTATGGAAATCAATAAAACAGTTCCTCAAAGAAATAAAAAAGATGGAAATCCATCTACCTCAAGAACCCGCATCACTACTCTTGCGCATGTATCCTAAAGAAGCTCTACCCTACCACAAAGACACTTGCTCAATTCTGTCTGGTAAGTTTACACAATGGTACATTTATACAATGTTGCATTGCTCAGATGCTAAAAGAAACAATGACAAGACATTTGAAGGTAAAGAGACAGAATTAGAAAACCAAAATCATTCTGAGTTAGGCAAACCAGACCCAGAAAGTCAAAGTAGTATATATGCACTTGAAAGTGGATATTAACCGTAAAGTAAACTATAATCATCAAGAAATCCACAGTCCTAGGGAAGCTAAGTAAAAAGGAGGGTTCTAGATGAGGACAAAGGATCTCCCTGGGAAGGTGAAATATAATGGATTTTGCAGGTATACCTGAAGTGGGTGGGTGTGAAAATAGGAAGGACCAGGTAGACTAGGAAGGGAGAGTGACTGAAGGAGAGAATATGAGAAGAAATGACTGAAATTAGGAGGCATTTGGGGGATGTTATAGAAACTTAGTACAGTGAAAACTTCCTGGAATCTGTAAGGGTGATCTTAGCTAGGACCCCTAATAATGGAGGATAGAGTCTGAACTTACTGTCTTCTATAACCAGGCAAGGTTTCTAGTGGTGGTAGTGGGACACAAACTGAGTCATAAAAATCTTCAACCTACAACTTGTCCTGTCTGTGGAATGTGCTAGGGCAAGGGTGGCTCAGGAGTGGCTCACTAATGATAGGTCTAATTTGAGGGCCATAGAGGAAGTCCATGTCCACCTTTCTGGCTGGCCAGGAACCAGCAGCTGGATAGCCCTGTGGACAGAGACTGAAGAGGCAATCACAGAGCCTGCATGAGACTGTGTTAGGTCCTCTGCATATATGTTATGGTTGTTCTGCTTGGGGTTGCTGTGGGTCTCCTAACAGTGGAAGTGAAGGTGTCTACAATTTTTTGCCTGCTCTTAGGACACTTTTCCTTCTACTGGGTTGCCTCATTCAGCCTCAATATAAGGGTCTGTGCCTTGTCTTATTACACCTTGTTACTCTGTGTTGGGCTGATATTCCTGGAAGGTGTGCTCTTTCCTGAAGGAACATGGAGGAGCAGTGGAACTTGGGGAGAGAAAGGTCTTAGGAGGTGAATTAGGAGGAGTAGAGAGAGGAAAAACTTTGGACAGTTGAGTAAGTATGAGAAATTAATAAATAAAAAGAAAAAAAAAGAATTTTCAGCCCCATGTTCAAAGTCAATCCTTCAACTCAGCCTTCTCTACCCATCTCCTATGTTTTCTCTCACACATTCTTTTTCTGTCTTTCATCATTCTTTATCCTATTTCTCATTTCCTATATTTTTGTCTACATAATCATAAACACACACACACACACACACACACACACACACACACACTGATTTTACTCCTCAGAAGTACCCTAGTACATTTATGTTTGCTCAATGTAGAATTCAATCACAGAGTAAAAATTATTAGAGAGCTTAGATCATCATTAGGAACCATTCCATATATTTAAATCTGTTTTAAAATTATATAGATTATCAAGAAATTCAATACCTTTCTTGTCATTAGAAGTGACCCAAGATGAGGTTGTTACACTATCCAAGGTGTTCTCAAATCCCATCTCCACCCAACCTAAAAGAGGGGACTTCTGCCCCTAGACCAAGCAGAGAGGGGTCACCCAGAACCCTCTCTGACTGGAAATCTGAATTCTTACTTAGGCTGCGAGGCTAAGCACCACAAGGGAATATAAATAAAAGTTAAAAATATGCTTCTGGGTTCCCTGAGGGACAAGCCTGACTGCATAGAGGTTGATGTCAAAAGTATCCTTCTCTCCAGGAAAAAGACATTGGGACAGGTATGGCCCTCATGCCTCACTGGATAATGACAGGAGGACCAGAGCCATTACATGGTCCCCTTTAAATACTGGAGGTCAGGCCTCTATCCCCTCCTTGGCAGGATTAGAATCACCACGGCCCTTCTATACTTGGAGAAAGGAGGAGATGTCAGGGGCAGCCCTGCTTATACACCGAAGGCCTAAAATCAGCCATAAGCCTAAAATCAGCAATAGGCCTGACATACATGCCTGCTAACACAAACTCTTGAATTTCTGCGGAAAAACACTGAAACAGATGGCTATAAGCTATTGTAAACAGGCAGCTTTTGTGGAAATTTACCAGTCTGAGTAGTCATAGACCTTGTAAATAGGCAGCCTTGGCAGATAGTACCAACTTAGATAAGGACATGTGAATCATAGGCAGAGACATAGTGACCTGACCTCTGAACCTTTACCCAGCTGATACTCTGTTCTGAAAGATATCTATACTCCCCCTGAACACCTGTGCTCCTGTGTCATCTATCCCCTTCCCCACATCCTGCGTTTTTCTGTTTATAACCCCTGTGTTATAAAGTAAAAAATATGATTTAATAATAATAAAAAAGGAAAATCTAAAAAAAAAAAAACTCAAAAAAGTAGCCCTTTATCTACACCCCATAAATAAATTCTCATTCACACACTGTGAGTGACCCCAATAAACTCCATGACTCACACACACACAAAAAGTGCTGCAGCTAACACTATCCTATCCACAGTGGTATATTGTAGAAATAAAAATAAGAAATATTTGAGTAAAGAGTTTTCACTCAGTGCATAGTTCTAATAGGCCAATATTTTAAGATGATTTCTTTTTTTTTTTTTTTTTTTTTTTTTTTTTTTTTTTTTTTTTTTTTTTTGTTTTTTTTTTGTTTTTTTTTTTGTTTTTTTTTTGTTTTTCTAGACAGGGTTTCTCTGTGTAGTCCTGGCTGTCCTGGAACTCACTCTGTAGACCAGGCTGGCCTCGAACTCAGAAATCTGCCTTCCTCTGCCTCCCAAGTGCTGGGATTAAAGGCTTGCGCCACCACTGCCCGACTCTAAGATGATTTTTAATTTGAGGACATTATAGAGCAAACACGTTAAGGATATTTAGCTCTCATTTGGTGAGTCTGTCTATGTGCTAGAGATTGTTGCAGAAAATGGAGTCCTTTGCACAAAGTGACCTTTTTTTATTACTTAAGGGACAAGGAAATTCATCAGTATATCATATAAAATAACACATGGCATACAAGCATCTGATTTGATGGTATTGTACATTTTATAGGTTCTAGGAAAATAGTGATACAACTGAATGAATAGGCTAAATTTGAGAGGAGATGTTGAAGAATGGATAGAATTAATATGGATAAAAGGAAGTCATGAAAGCACACTCTATGGAGGGAAGAATGTGACTTACTGTAAGAAAGAGCAATATGCATGATTTAAGATGGTTTTCTGCAAAATTCCTGGCAAATACTCACTGGGATCTGTGGACAATTAATAAAAAGAGGGGGCCAGGCATTGTGGGTCTTTTCTTTAATCCCTGAACCCAGGAGGCAGGAGGATGTCTGTGAGTTTGAGGTCAACCTGATCTAAGTAAGTTCCACTTCAACAAGGGCTACATAGTGAAACCATTTGTCAAATAAACAAACAAGTAAAACAGAAAAACTACAACAGTAAGAACAACAAAAGCCACTACGTTGTGAGGCAGAAGGTGAGGTCTGTGACGGGGAGTGGGGTGAGTGAGTGTATCAGGGAGAAATGAGCAAGATGTACTGACTGCGTTTATGTATGAGATTTTCAAATAATAATTTTAAAATTAATTTTAAAAAGAAGAGATTTGTGTATATGTAAAATCATAGCACATGTACATTAGTAGAAACCAGCAGCTATCTAAGTAGACTTAGGACACACTAAACAAGAGAAAAATATCTCCTGGTATTGGAAATCTAGTTAACTACCCAGGGCTGATGAAGTCACCTACAATTTCCACTTTACTAAACAGCATAATAAATAAATTCATTTTAAATATTTTTTTCTTACTCCTAAAGACAAGTGTAGTCCCCATTCCTCATCAAGTGATCTTCCTTTTACAACAGATATGTAAATCATTAAAAAAAAATCATGACTAATTAAAATGCAAAGTTGTGGAACCCAGCCTCAGTGAATACATCCCAAAACAAATCCTGTACCCAAAGCTCAGGGAACATTACACAGAGGTGTCAGAAAGCTTGTAAAAGCCAGAGAGGATCAGGGAGTTTGTTGTGAGACTATGTCTCCTAGTAATGTCAGATCCATGAAGTTTCACCAATGTGATTGCTGAAACATGAGTTGAAGAAAACATGAGTAAGCTTGCTTATTGGTCTAAGAGGTCTCAACCCTACACAAAGAACTATAAGTAACTAAGGAATGTTGAGAGGGAGAGAAATAGTCTTCTCCAAAGAATAGTACACAAATTGGTTCTGCAATACCAGGTGATTGGCCTTGAAAACTTACAAACAAATAATAATATACTTAATGTGCAGGTTGTTTTTAGTAATCCATATAACAAAAATTAATTTTAAAAAGGTTATGAGTTTTAAAGAGAGCAAGAAAAGGCATATGGGAGGGCTTAGAAAAAGGAAAGGGAAGGAGAAAGTGTGCAATTACACTATAAGTTCAAAAAGTAAAGAGAGTAAAAAAGAAAGATTTAGAAAGCACGAGGAAAGTATGTGTGTAACCCTGCATGTGTTCCATCATATGGTCTAGTACCTAACTAAGCAAATGGATGTGGGTGCTGAACACTTTGTCTTGATCTGGGGCCCTAAGTCACACTGTCATTTCTAACCAGCAGTACAAATAAATCAAATTTACACAGCAGCAATAGCATTCCACCTAATTTGGCCTTTGGAATCATTTCCTGAGTGGTGTAAGTTGAGTGCAATTTCTTTTGCATCAAATTAATCAGTTTTTTTTTTCATTGAAATAGGGTAAGTGGTGGTGGGAAGGGATTGGGTACCTAGACATCTAGGTGAAAGTAAATAGTCTGCCTTTGTTTGCATCTCGGGGCTGTTTGTTTACAGCAGTTAGAAAGAACTGTTATCTCAAAAATAGAACAAAGAAAAAAGGGAGGAGGTATCCAGGCCCATCCATAATTACTGTGGTCTAAAGAAAGGAAAGGGCAAATGAAATTGGATGGCTCTTATGGCACTACCTCCTAAGGAATGGCAAAGATTTAGGAACTGAACAAGCCAAAGGCAATAGAGTAGCTGGCTTCAAAACCATCTCATGGCTTACCCAAGTTATGACAAGAGTTTATAATTTTTAAAAAATAAAGAATAAAACAATCAGAGTAAATTACAGAGCCCATTATGCATGTCACCTCAATTAAAAAGCCTTTTATCATTCTGAATTTAAGTATCTCCTTCCCCAGTCTTACAACTGAATCCTCTGGTAGAAAAATAAAAAAAAATATATATAAATATAAAAGACAAATAAGCAAACAAACAAGAAGCCAAACAACTTTGTTTTCAATTTCTATTTGTACAAGAGAAGCATTTTCATCTTATCCCCTGGTAATTTGAGTGTGTATTTCATCTCTCTCTCTTGCTCCACTCAGAGTACTGTGTTATTTTAGGGATTCAAGCTGATGAGGATGTCAAACACATTGAAATGAAGGTTACGGGAAGAGTAGGTGTTGGCATAGCTTTGCAATCCACAGAGTGGAAAAGTTTTAAGCAATAAATGCATTTGGAAGCTCTTGGGATGCTAGGTATTCAGGATGCTAGGCACTTAGAATGCTAGGTGCTCAGAATGCCAAGCACTGAAGATGCTATTTACTCAGGATGCTAGGCACTAAGGATACTAGATACTCAGAACAACTCAATGGATGCACTCTCATTCTTTTCAAGAAGTAAAGGTAACAACAAGGTAGTTTGCTTCCGTCGCTTGCTCTGCAGGCTGTGTACATTTGGGAAAACTAACCTTTACAACCACTGGCCCTCCTTCCATCCATTTTTCCTTATCAAAGTTCCAGATAATCTGAAGGGCAGCCACCTTGTTTCTATGATTTCTAACCTCATTATTTATTGGAGGGATGGAAATAGTAGCTCACACAAGTATGTTTGTGTTAGAAGTATCATCCCAAATCATCTATAAGTCATCCCCTAAAAGGGCCTTTTGATTTTAGAAAAAAAAAAAACTACTGGTATTAAAATAATTTCTAAAAACGTAGATGAATAGATTCTTTAGTGTTTTAATGCCCGTTAAAGAAAATGTAAAGCAACATTTATTACATATATATTATATATGTGTATGCATATTGCATTTCAATCATGTTTTCTTTTTACTATGATTCTCCTGTTTCTTTTTACATGTGCTCATTCTCTTTTCTCTGGCCCTGTGTGTGTGTATGAGAGAGGAGAGAGAGAGAAAGAGAGAGGGAGAGAAAGAGAGAGAGAATGTTTGATGGTGTACATCACAGCACACATACGGAGGCCAAAGGAGCGTATCAGCTCTCTCATTCCACACTATGAATCCTGGAGAGTGAACATAGACATCAGCTTTGACAGCCAGTGCATTAACTTACTTATCCATATTGCCAGGCCATTATTTATTGTCTTGTTCTTATTTTTAAATCCTGTTTCTCTCTTTGCATATTGAAATTTAAAACTCTTACAAGAACTTCAGTGTATTATATCCCCTTCAATGTATTATAAATTCAGTTCCCATCAGTGTGCTTATTATCGTCAGCTAATTCCACAGTTCCCTATATTATATTTTTTTTCACTTTTATGATCTCCATTTTATGTGTATATATAAGAGCATGCGTACATGACCATTTGACGATAGGTACAATCATGTACATGTATGTGTAGTGACCAGAGGACAACTTCAGTAGTTCCCCTGAGGAATAGCATCAATCTCCCTTGAGATATTCCCCTGAATATCAACAATTGGATTAGATTAGGTGGCCATTAAGTCCAAGTGGTCCTCTCATCTCCATCACCCCAGCACTGACTCTACCAATGCATCATACTCATTCAGACAATTTAACATGTGTTCTGGAGATCAAACTCTCCAATCCTTGGGTGTGTGAGATGAATAATTACTAACTGAGCTATCTCTCTAGGCCTGGGAGTCATTATTTTTGTGCTTTCAATTTCCCTGTTTCACTTTTAGATTTTTTGAGGTGAGGAATCTGGACTATCTAGTCATTATTATTCAGCAAGTCTAGTCCTATGGTTATCCTTTTCCCCTTATGACACTAAAGCTACCACTATGCATCACTTTGAGATACTGGTTGTGTGTGCCCTCATTTTAAGTTTCCTTTTGAACTAACCTTGCCTACTTTAATCTTGAGTGCCATATAGACATTAGAGTCTAACACTTGAGGAATTTCCTAGCAACCTATTATGCCCTAAGTACAACCATTAGTCTCATCTTCTCTCACTGGTAAAGGTTTTCTGCTTTGTGCAGTGCACCTTTTTGTTTTAAGACCTCAGAACTTGATCGTCTTTCTTCATCCTCTTCTGATCTTGTTTTGCAGTAGCTACTGTCAGGACCCTTTCTCAAGCCCTCTACTTTAATTTCAGTTCATCAAGGAAATTCTTCTATACTCTTAACTTGGTTCTCTCTCATCCTGGGTCATGTTTTATTATATGGAAACACCATTAAGAAAGAAATAACCCAGATCCAGGCCACTACTGAGTACAATAGTAAAGTCAACATTTAGAAGATAGAGTCAGCTTTAGGCCTTGGCCCTAGAGAAGTATCTATATTGGCCAAATATCAAGTCAAAGGATATTTCCTCTGCGCATGTCTTGTTTTACCACTGACTTGTACCTGTGTCTCCAACTATATGTATTTTCTACCCAGGAACCAAAACACCTAATAAGTGGTAAATCTGGAAACTCTATCTGAAGAAATCAGAACTTGAAAGAGGATGGTGAAGTTGTGACAACTCTGACATGAGAGCAAGCAATAAACCAGAGAAAAATGTGTTAATATAAAACATGTCCGCCCTGAAGCAGAGAGTGTGTTTTGCTCTATTGGAAAGGAGAATCAACTGCTGAAACAATGTCCTTATGCAATTAGAATTAATTAATAAGAAGTATCACAGCAACTGTAAAATCTCAAAAGATAACTGAGGGTGAGTATTCTAGGTAAATGAGTGTTTTAAATAAACCCTACGTTTCTAGTAGTCACCCCAAGATCTTAGTGGCTTAAAAGAGCAGACATCACCCTGCCATTTATCCTCTCTGTCTTCCTTCTATGACTGAGAAGAACTGGTGGTTGTTTGTTCACTTAAAAAACTTAACTGATTATTCATTTAGTTATGGATTTTTCTATAGATCTATGTGTGGCTAGGAATACACAGATGAATTAGAATTTACTGTGGTCAACTTTTTTTCTGTAGGAAAAAATATTACTGATGAGGAGCTTTATAAAGTGTTCATTTGACATTGGTTGGCGTACTAGAGGAAGGGAAGACTTCAAGAATTTTTTAAATAAGAATGAATGGTCCAGCATACAGTTAATTGAAACCTCCTGTTTACAATTCATTGGCATAATTAGCTATCTTATCTAACACAAGGAAATCAGAACATCCCCTAAAGAAATAGCCTCACAGGTATTAGCTAAATGGCATTGTTGACTAATAGAGTTCTTAGTTTCCCAAAAGTACTTATTTTAAGAATCAAGAAATATCAAGCAAGATATTAAATGTATTCACATGCACAGTTTCATGTACATGCCTTTCTTCACCTCATTGAGGCAATGGTAAACAAGCTAAGTGTATAAAGTACCAAGGTATGTCCACAGGATTCATCTATCCCTGTCCTTATGACCACCGTACATTCTTCAACTGTTATGTGTCTATAAAACTCCATTGAGAACAAAGAAAGCCACTGAAAGATACTTATTTTCCAAATCTTTCCATCCCTTTACATCCCAATACATAGTGTTTGCATATTTCTTGTATTTCTGTCTTTGAATTCCTCTTCCTCAATCTAGCCATTAGCATATAAACACCTTATAAAATGCCCAGGGTTCTGGCCTTCATCCCAATGTTATTTTTTCCTGATCAAAGAAAAACTTA
The DNA here is from genome assembly GCA_030674055.1 of Rhabdomys pumilio. Lineage (NCBI taxonomy): Eukaryota > Metazoa > Chordata > Mammalia > Rodentia > Muridae > Rhabdomys > Rhabdomys pumilio. The sequence goes on along the minus strand of JANHMN010000008.1, from coordinate 15,642,079 downwards.
CCCACATTTAATCTTCATTTATATACCTTGTTTCCAGCCTTACTGGACACAAGCCAAATTTAATCTCATTTTTGAGGTTCTATAGTCCTAAGTCTATAGAAAAATTAAGAAATAAAACAATAAACTTAATTGAAAATCTCCAGGTAATTTTATATTTGAAAATCTGCTAAAACCATAACATGTTATAAATATATTTTGGCAATGCTGGTGGTTGGTTTTATATTCTATCACTGGCTTATTCTCCCAACTTCTTTAATCTTTTATATTTAAAAAAAATTCAGAAGACATATTGATATTAACTTAACATAAAAATAAGTATATACTTAAAAATCCACTGTGTGATAGGATGACTCAGCAGATAAAGATCCTATCTATCTGCCAAGTGTGATAACCTGAGCTTGGTTCCTGAAATCTTCATGGTAGAATAAATGATTTTTCAAAGTTGTGCTTTGCCATCTCCATGTACTCTTAGGTATGCACACGCACACACAATGAATAAACAAACAAATAAACAAACATACTTTTTCCTGTGTGCTGGCCAGTGCAGGTGACCTCACTTACTTGAAATATAAATCTGACATGCTAGAAGCTGGTTTCCACTGATTAACAATGTCCATCTAACATGTGACTAACGTAAATAGGAAAGCACAATCTAAAAACATTGCAAAGGGGGAATGATATTTGGCACAGTCATGTCAAGTGTAATGGGACTAGAATGCCAGTCACTTGTGTCCTTTTCTCTTCCATTTTCATGAGACAGGAAACATGCAAATGAGCCACTGCACTTCACAGACTAAAACCCTGGGGGAAATCCACAGCCTTGAGCAATGTTCTGACATAAACAAGACAATAGAAAGGCCGAATTTGGCACTTTTTATAAATTCCACAATAACTGTGCTGAGTTAGTATATGCTTTGTTTAAGGAAAATTCTTGTCATCTTCAGCTTAAAAGAAAAAGAGTGAAGGCAAATTCATTCATTTAAAGTTTTGTTTCCTCTCAAAGTGATTCTGATTGATGCACAAAACATGAGAAAGCCCATCTTGGTCCAGAGTTATAACTTACACAAAGTCCGTGAGTTACAATTTTTTAACATCAAAGAAAATGTAGGCACAAATTAAGATGTTTCTCTCCCTACATTCTGGGCTCAGCTATTTTGTGTTTTTGTCTGCTTTGAATGAGGTTAATTAAGAGAAAAAAATATTTTTCACTCAAAGGTAACAATTAATGTTATGTGCCCTAGGACTGTACAATTACACCATCAGCTGATAATGGTTATATAGAACAATTAATTATTTTCATGATTGCTTCAGTGTACACACCAAAAGAAACTTCAGTCATTCACTCAAATGCAAGAAAGCTTAATTTATAAATTCTCAGTGAAAACATTTTCATCTGCTCCTAACTCTTGGAAGTACACCTGTTTGTCTTTGCCCCCTGGGTATCAGCATTACCTTGGTTGCTGGTAATTCTTCACATTGGCAGGCACTGGCAAGAGAGCCTGCTGGAGGCTTGTGTAAGAGAGATGTACCTAGAAACTAATTAATTTGATTTATTTCTTTTGGCAGCACTTTGCATATATTTTCCCATGTTTTATTTAAAACTTCATTGCTTACATAGCAATAAACAATCCACCAAACAGAGCCAGGATGATAATTGTATTGAATACCATCCATTTATCAGAAATGGAATACATGATCTTAAGTACACTGATGTCTGACCTGTCCACTGTTCATGTCATTGGCTTCACTGCAGAGTCCACAGTTGGGGGAGTCTCAGCATCTCAAGTAGAGAAATCAAGTTAGTTAATTTTTCTTTGTTCAGATTCTTTGCTTTTATCAGGCTTTCTTTGACTATTTCATGCAGATGCATCGTTTCTAATTCTAAATCTCAACAATGAGTTCACAGTTTCCTTATAGCCCGTGTCTCACTGTAGCTTGGTATTGTGGCCACCTGAGTGACACAGCAACACTGTTCACAAGAGTCAGAGAATGTCCCTAAACAAATATTGTAGTTATTGGTTGTGGTTATATAGTATCTAATCATAGATACTATACAATAGATATAATCTGTATTTCTGTTTGCATACCCAATAGTCACAAGTGACAGAAATATGCATGTTTTTATTGGTTTATCTATCTACTATTTGCTCTCTAAGGTACAGGGAATGTTCTACAATGGCCATGCCTTCAGTTTTTAATCAGTAAGTTTATTAAGTATATAGTAAACAAAAGTGAAAGAATAAAAAGCAAGTAGCAGATAGAGAGAAGCAATTGACAGACACAAAAGCATCATCTAATTGGGCATTCAAAATAAAACACCTAGCACCTAATGCACACACCAAAGGAGACTTCGCTTACATCAGTGAGTAGAACTCAAAATTTCCACTGTAAATCAACTTCCTCATTGTCTGTATTTACTTAACAGTGAATTTGTGTCTGTGGACCTTTTATGTCCTAGAACTTCTTAATACTTCTAAAGTCTGGACCAACATCTTTTCATATCTCTATTCTTTTGCTGGGGTAATCATAATGAAACAAGGGACAATTTTTCCCTTCATCTTTGGAGTCTGAGATCAAGTTCTCAGCAGGGGAAGCTTCTCTTTTTGTCAGTGGGTGACTCTTTTCTCATTCTATCTTTACTCTTCTTTCCACCAGCATCCTTATTGTCTCTTGATGTCTTGTTTCATTTCCTTTTCATAAAGATGCTACTCACAATTCGGTAGATAGCAACCATTGAATACTTAGTTAATATCTTCCAATAATACGTTAAAAATTGAAATTATGGCCCCAATATATAAACACGCTGGGATACAATTCAATTTCTGAACCATACATTTCTGAGGAGTTTGTAAGCCAACACTTGAGCAAACAATCCAGGGAACTTTTGACTAAGCAGATTTGAGTAGCAGTTTTGTAAGCCAACACTTGACAAACTCAGTGAGAAAAGTTTTGGCCAAGCAGACTGGGAGTAGCAGTGACTGTCAAAACTCCATTGTGTGGCCAAGGCTGACAAAGGGGTAAATTAACACTGAAGATATCTGCCTCCTAACTAGACATTCAAGAAAGGTTGTCTTAAAATGAAGCTCAAACCAGCATAATTTAAATAAATACTCTGAAATTAGGGGATCTCACAAAAGATCCACAATGTAATACAAAGTAGAAGGTGGGTAAACGCTGAGAAAGGATCCACCTCTTTGTTTTTTCTTCTTGCTTATTATTTTTGGGGTCCCCTTTTAGTTTACTTAAGTGACTATAAAAAAGTAAAGCTTTCTTATAAGTGCCCTGACATCATCTCATCAGGGGTAAAGTATTATCTTGAGAATGCTCCTTTTCCCATTAGCAACAGGAATATTTGAAAAATGTATCTTTTCTCCAAATTTGCATTTCTTTTCCCACTTTCCTCTTTGAGAATTTTGTTTTCTCTTTTCCTGGTTTACTAGACCCTACCCCAATATTTTTGAATATAATGAGAATCTCAGATGGTACTATTACTTTGCACAAACATTGTTGGGTTTCATTTCTAACCTTTTTTTTTTTTTTTCTATCTCCTCTGCACTCTTCTTAATGCCTTTCTATGCACTTTGGTCATCAAAAAGATAAAAGCTCCAGTAGTATAAATAAAATTATCCCCCCAAAAATGGCATTCAGTTAATTGAGGAATTTCAAAATGTTAAAGATTTCAACTCTGGATATATATTTAACATCTTTATAAATTCTGTGAATCCAACTGGATTCTAATACATGTCTTCCAGGTGGCTTAGTATTAGGCTGGAGTTTATGTGTAAAGTATAGAAGGGAAAGTCCTTATAGGACAAGAAGAAAACTTGGGAAGCATCATTCTGAACTTAGACCTCATTGAAAAAAAAATAGTACTCAAAGTTTGGCCCAACAGAAAAGCAAATCAGCTTCAAATACCACTTGATTCCTACTCCGGTGAGTCAAAGGCATGTTCTCTTGAAACTAGACACCAAGTAACACATCTAGGTGCCCAAACACAATCGATTTATTGCATATTGTTTTCCTGCTATCTAAAGCAGGAAAAGTCTTGATACACAAAAACTATTTCTAAAGAGAGGTCTGCAGACTACGGCCTGCAAGCCAAACTCAGAATGTCAGCTCTATTTATAAACGAGGTATTGTTATCAGCACTGTTTCTGTTGCCTGTGACTTCTTTTATGATACACATGCAAACCTGTATAGCTGAGGATAAGCCTACAGAACACAAAAAGGTAATCTATCATTTGACCCTTTGCAGAAAAGCCGGTTCACTTGGAATAAGTCCCTCCAGTCACTTAAAATGTGCTTATCAATGACAATAGGTTAAAAGACACTTTCTGATAGGAAGGAAAAAATGTTTTTCTAGGCTCTGCTTGAGCAGACAATGAAAAGCAGGATCCAGAATCTTACTGGAGCATTTATAGTCAAAGAAATCCTACACCCTGACAACCTCAGCAAAGTAGGTTTGGCCAACCCCATGCTATATGCCTCATAATAAGAAAGGAGACAGTGAAAGCAGGACAGGAGAGTCACTCAGCATCAGGATAAAAAATAGAGTCTTCCAATGACTCCCCAAGACTGCCTGTGGGAACTCACATGAACTTTATGTTCCACTTGGCCATGTTTACAGATCCCCACCTCTATTTTTCTCCTTCCCTCCCCACCCCACCCCCCTCTCTTCACAGCTGCCATAAAAAAAGAGGGCAGACACCCTATTGTGGCTATCTAGAAATCTATTTTCCACTTCCCCAAAAGAACTTTACCAAACACCTTAAGCTATCAGAGGCTTCAGGCAGCACATTTTATATTAAGGTTACACATTAACTAAAAGTCAAAAATCACCCTGAGAATTAGACAATCTGACTGGAAGCTCATACTGAGATTTACTCATCCACTGCAAGGCATGGGGCCTCTCCTCTCTGCCTTAAATCTATAAGAAGGAACCACTATTAAGCCTCACAGGTTTGAATTATCTTCTGAACACTACACCACATTGTCCATCTATGGTGTTAATAACCCTTCTAATATATATATTTTTTTGAATCCAAAGGAAAGTCGGCCTCAATGTCCAACTTGAACCTGGAAATCAGAAGGTAAAAGGTAGGCATAGCTGAGCAGTCCTGGTCAAGTTGTGGTCTTGTCTGACATAAACCCCTTATTAATTTTACTCCAGCCTGTCTTGCAAGGTGGTCTGAAAAGTTGTCAGAACTGTGTGAAATCTTTTCCTTGTAGTTAAGTTTCTTCTCTGTCTGGTATCAGGCCTTCAACTTTTCTCTTCTCACAGCATGAGATTTCTGGGGAGAATTTAATTCTTTGGGCTTCAAAGTTTCAATAGTCTGACTGCTAAAGGGAGTGGCTGCGTATCCCATTTAGAATGCTACCCCCTGCCACGGGCGATTGTCAGGATATATCATAGAAGTTGCGTACCTGTGGGTCCCTGCAGATATCAGTCAAAGGCAAATAGTTTTGTGTCAAAGATAGGTTTGAATGACCTTAAAGTCTGGTTCTCTGCAGGATCTGCTTAAATTCCCTGATTTCTGTGCAACCCTGCGAGGCTGCCTAGACTCCCAGGTGCCACCTGCCTTCCCTGTTCTGGGTCATTCAGTTCCTCCTGGCTCCAGTTCTAAGAAAATGGAACCACTGACCCTTAGGTTCAAGTGCTGACAGGAATCCTATTATCAGAGTGTCACTTCCCATTGAGGTCACTTATGCAGGAATACAGCTTTGTACTCAGTCACCTTGGGATCCAGCAGTCGTCACATATACTCACAAGTTGGAAGTTGGAAGCTTGGTGGAAATTCTCTCATATATATCAATCACACACACATACACACACAAAAGATGGTTCGGTACTGTGTTTGTTTGCTTCCCAGTTGCTGTGTGGGAAAACAAGAGCCAGAAAGTTTCTTTGACACTCCCTACACTTTCATATCACTGTGCGATGTGGAAGAAAATTGGGGCAGGAGGTGAAGACAAGTAAGAATGTGGAGGCAAGTATTGACGCAGATGCCCTCGAGGAACACTGCTTACTGACTTGCTCTCAAGGTTTGCTCAGTCTGCTAAGGCAACCCAGGATCACCAAACCAGCAGTGAGAACCCCACCCCACCCCACCCCCCTGCTCCCCACTAATGTGGTCTTGATCCCATCAGTTCAAGTACTAATCAAGCAAATTTTCTGTGGTACACCTTCCTACAGGCTAGTCTGGTGGGGGCAATTCCTCAAAGAGGTTCCGTCTTCCCTTGGTAGTTTAATTTGGGTCTGACTGACAATCAATTAAATAACACATGCACTCAGGGGTGGCTGTGAACCAAATTTTTGCTTCTGTTTACTATTCTGTTTATTTTAATATTTTTCTTCATTGCTCTCTGCCTATCACCCGGCATCCTCATTTCCTATGACCTGAAGCAGAGCCTCAGGCAGAGAGCTGTTCTTGGGATTCAAACCACAGCACAGCTGGTGAGACTGACTGTGACATCAATGGTGAACATTGCCAGGCTAAATGATTAGACTTTCTAAGAGTAAACTCACTGAAATCAAGTCTATTCGATCATAAACTGATGTTCATATGGATGAGCAACCAGGTAACAGAAGTTGCACAATCAAATAGACACCATGGAGACACCAACACAAACACTTTGGAGGTGTGACATGACATGGATTTACTGATGTACAAATCTGGAGGTTTGACAGTTCATGCCTGAGCCTCAGAAAATATCAAGCATCTCTAATGCACAGACTGATCGATCGATCTCTGACCACGCTCCCTGGCATCCTGCTGCCCCCAGTTTGTTAGCATCTAAAACACAGATCCAGCAAATGATAGTGTGCATCTTGAGATGGTTAATTTCTGTAGCCAACTTGAAGGGATCTAGAATGACCTAAGATACAAACCTCTGGTCACGGATGTGAAGGAGTTTCATGACCGAGGTAATTGAGATGGGAAGACTCATCCTGAATGTAGACATCTGCATTATTTCATGGGCTTTAGCCCAAGACGAACATAAAGCAATGCGAGCTGAACATCTGCCTTCTTTGCTTTCGACGGCGGACACTATGTGAGCAGCTGCCCCAGACTTCTGCCTTCCTACTGTGTATACCTTACACCAAGCCAAAAGAGACCCTGTTTTCTTAAGTTGCTTTGCTCTAGAATTTTGTTACAGCAGCAAGAAAGCTAATTAGTGTACCTGTCATCTTATTCAATGTTGAATGACCCAGGCCTTTGTGGGCAACAAGATTCCCTAGGAAAGGGATCCTGGCCTGTGTAAGTTCAAAGATGGAGCTGAGGGGAAAAAAGTATTCATGGATTCATGGATTCATTTGCTCTCTGCTCCTAACTGTGATTAGGATGTAATTGTTTCATGGTTCTGCCTGACTTCTTTCAATGTTGGACTGCAATCTGGAATTGTAGCCTGAATAAATCCCTTCTTCCTTAAAGTTGATTTTGATTTCTAGAGCAACATCAGAAACAAAGCTAGGACAGTCGTGCATAAAAGATGTCTTGTCATTTGTATGTGAGGAAATTAAGTGGCTTGTGCTTCTTATGGAATGTTCTCTGGGGTATCATTACTTTTAAATCTTAAGGGTGAGAGATCCTCTTTCCTGTGATATGGTACAATTAGGCACTCACTCTTAAAGGTTATCCATTTGCTCATTATATTTGTAGAGGATGTTAGATATTGCTAGGGTCAGCCTCTTTCTAGACCTGGAGCTCCAAAGCAGTGTCAAGAGTATATTGCCAGTCTAGCATGTGTATTTCTGGCTAGATTGAGGATTCAGTTTCATTTCCCACCACATGAATGCCTGGTTTGTTAGTGTGAAATTAGAATCATTAACTCCAATCCACTTAGCTACTAATATCCTCAGCCTTTTCCATTATTTTGAATATAATTGTACTTGTGCACAATTGCTTTGAATACAGCCATTTTAGTGGATACATGTTGAAAATGTACCAATACATACAGGTTACACAAAAACCAAAATTCGAATCATTAAGTTTTTAGGTCATCATTAATGCTGATGTAAAGGATATAGACCAGACTAGGGATGAACAAAGTGGATTTTGACAGATTTCCTAATTGTGAAAACCAATAACATATTGGTATTCACAATTACCAAACCAACCTTAACTGCCTAGAACCTATTGTAAATGTTCCCTCAATTATTTCACTGTTTGTTTGTCTATTGTCTATTATTATCATTATCATTATCATTATTATTATTAGCTTTTGGATCCATTGTTACACATTTTTAATTCTTGATGATTTTTCTTCTTTTTGTATAAGTGCTTTCAAAGAATTTTGCAACAAGAGTTGTTAATACGAAGTATTTTAACCAAATTTCTAATTGTGGATTCAGTAAAGATGTCAGATTTGGAGGCATCAACACAGAAAATACTGTTTGTATTATAGGAGATAAAATTCTAAGATAACCTGTGATTTCCACCCCAATAATCTCCCTCTCTCTTTGAATGTAGTTACACCTCTAATAACTTTGCTGAGATATTGTGCATATATTGTAAAATTTATACGTTAAATAAAGGGTACGCAGATAAAGTCTTTTTGCATATGCACAGATTGAAATGTACTTCTAGTTAATAAAATATGGTTAAAAGGAGTGGATTTTTCTAACATTATTAAGACCTCAATCAGGTTAACCCAAGGAAAGATTATCCTATCTGGACCTAAGTCAATTGTGAAATTTTTAAAAGACACAGAGATCTAGGAAGACAAATCTACCAGGAGAGTGTTTGTCATAAACTTTTACATGAGGACCTGAACTTGTATTTTAATAGCTATAGAAAAAACTTTGTTTGGCAGTAAACGTTTATAATCCAACTTTAGGGAGGCAGAAGCAAAAGGATTCCCAGGGCTTGTTGGACACCCAGAATGGTGGAATCACTAAGTTCTAGACTCAGTGAGAAACTATATTATAAAAATAAACTACTGGTATTTATATAAATGGGCATGTTGTCAAAAGTACCCGTAAAAATTTATGTTTACACAGTAAGTTACATACATTAGTTCTGCTCTTAGCCTTGGTCAGAGAACCTTTCTTTTTCAAGGGAAAATTAATTCACAAGCTCATAATGTATCAAAGTGATTAGAATTACTGACAGGCTCAGTTCTAATAGAACAAAGGGACTTTAATATTAACTCTTTCCAGGCTCAGAGAAGAAAAGCAAAAAGAATGTAAGAATCAGAAACTGGAGCGGAATCCTGTGAAATATTGCCTTCCAGACAAGGTGTTCCTGTTGCACCCACAAACTAATATCATCTATGGTTACAGCGCAAGGATGGGCCTCTTAATGATCCATCAAAGATGGAAGAGTTTTCATGAGGCACCTCCCCTTCTTGATGATTATAGACAGTTAATGATCAATAAAGTCATTTCCTCAGTGATGTAGCCACTGGTAAACTGCCTTTGTCTAAGTAACACACATGCTTACTCAGCAACTCCAATCACACAAATAGACATAAAAACAGAAGAACTTTGTGTGACAAAAAGGGACATTGGTGCAATTTAAGGAAAGAAGAAAGAATAATGGAGAACGACATTGTCAAAGTACATTGTATATATTTATGAAACTGAGAAACATATTTAAACAAATGAGAGCAATCAATGAATACACTGTATGTTGACCTCCTGCTTTTCCATATAGATACACATACATGCACCCAAACATACAAATGAGCATACACAGATACACACAAACACACATACACACTCACACCAGGTAGAAAGGTTTAGAGTGATATGGATATATTCAATAGAGAACCTTCTGCTTAACACATATGAGACCCTGAGCTCCATCCTCAACACAACAAACACAAAATATTGCTAGGGACAAGAAAAATCAAAGCAGTACAGCTTGCTTCTCTGTCTCTCCTTTATTAGCTTTGAAGTGCCATGAATCCTACAGCCACAAGAAAACTAATTTCACCAACAACCAGAGAGATCTTGAAAGAGGGCAAAGACTCAAAGGAGATCATAGACCTGGGTTGCGATTTGATCTCAACCTTGTGGACCTTGAGAAGAAGACCTAATTAAATGAAGCCTAGACTCCGGACCTGTAGGAACTGTGATGATAAACATGTATTGCTTTTAGTTTGGAGGTTTCTGATAATTTGTTACACAACAATAGAAAACGAATACAAGAATTGAAACTGGGCTGCTCGCCTGAAACAGGCAAGAAACAGGATGACACTGATGGTTGTATTCAAATTAACATCCATAATTAAGAGAGGAAATCTTTTCAAAATTTTCAGCATCAATAGGGTCATGTTTCTAAAATATGACCAAGAACTACAACACAAAATTTAAGGATGAGGGAAATCCAATGCAAAAGGATGCTATGAAATGCTGAAAAAATATCTCAAGATGAATGCTGATACAACTGACAAGTGCTTACCACAGAAGGTCACTGATTTAGCACAGAATAAAGTGATTTTAATTATCAATTCCCAGTCCCAAAGATCCGTGGCCATCTGAGCTTAGTTAAACAGTATCAGTGACCTGGAGTTCAGAGGAACAATCAAACTCACAACACAAAGAATAGTCAGTTTCATTTAGTGTTACAAAACGATGCATGGGGCTGAGACGTCCAAGCTATTAGGAGTACTCTTTCAAGGGGACCTGAGTTAAGTTCCCAGTACTCATAAAGGGGCATAGTTCACAACCACATGCAAATACGCCTGTAAGGAATCAATAGCCTGCCTTCCTCTGGTCCCTATTAGTACCCACACTTACACACACACACACACACACACACACACACACACACCACCACCACCACCACCACCACCACCACCACCACCACCACCACCACCACCACCACCACACAGGTGCATGCACACATACAAACACACAACAATTTTCTTTTTTAAAGTATGCATATCAGACTACAGCAGAAATTTGGGGTAATTCTACATGACTCAAAAGTACAACTTCCCATATTTAGCCATCCTGCCACACCGAGGACCCACAGAGCTTGAGAGATTTGTGAACCACTTCACTTTGAGCAGATGTGCATTCACAGATATTTTCCTATTTTCTAATGTTTTCTCTCTAAAGCAGCTGAATATCATCAGTATCGGTTCCTGATTACTCAGAAGCACACACCAACCATGAGGTTAAGACGTCCTTACATTTGTAAGAGTTTGAAATGTTAGCTGGCTACAATCTAGAGTCATCTGGGGAAAGAGTATCAAATAAAGGATTCCCTTGATCAGCTTGGCCTTTGAGCAAGTGGAGAGTTGTCTTGATGTTTCTGACTCAGCCCACCTTAGGCATCATCCTTCTCTGCATTGGGCCCTGAACTGTAGAAGAATAAAGAAAGACAGCAGGTAACAAACAACCAAGGATGTGTTTGTTCTCTTTTTTCTCTTTTTGTAAATATGATTAAATTTCTGCTTTGACTTTCCCACAATAAAAAGTATACCTTGGAATTGTAAATCAAATAGAACCTTTCTTCCAGAAATAGCTATTTGTGGGGATATTTTATCTCAGCTACAGACATGAAACAAGTAAAGCAACACATAGCCACTTAGGACATGGTCTCCGTTACTTTCAGTATGGAACATTCCTTTAAGAAATTTGAGTTAATTCTGTAAGAAATATCAGAGTAACAGACAAATCCTTTGGATAGAAGACATACCATATGGTCCTATGCCTTTCTGCCTTTTCAAATGGAGGAAACACTCATAGCCATACCGAACTGCCTCAGCTTGTATCTTTAAAAAGCTAATAAGCTAATAAGCTTGGTAATCAATATAGTAAAATCTTCACCACTGTTAAATTTAAAAGAATACCCAACATAGCCAACACAGGCCTTGCAGTCATTAGTACTTAGCTGTAACCAAAAGTATACAAGTTCTCTATTTTACTTTCAATAAAAATGATGACAGCTAGTTTTTCCCAGCCCTGAGCTATAATCTAAGGTGTATTCTTGAATAATAAGTCCTATCCTTTCGGGATATTAGGAGAAGTTAGTAACTGTACAAAGTAAGAGTGATGATTAAAGAAAGAAGGCTAGCTGGTCGAAGTAGGGTTTCTGTAATGGTGAGCACTACAAATCATGTAATTGCCATACATACATAATATACTGATAGGACTGATATATTGATGTATTTAATCCTCTATGAATTTAATAATATATTGTTAATTCTGAAAAATTCTTTAGTGAACTGTTTTAAATGCCATCTGTTCTAAAATAGACATATTTTTTATATAGAAGCTTCAATCAAATTATGACTTAGAGTCTTGCTAGGTTTTATAAATATTGGCCAATTAACTACATTGAAAACCATATATTATTCAAGCCATAGCCTGCAAAGCCTTATGTTCTGCCATTATACTCTTGCATGCCTTTAAAATATCAAGTAAAAGTAGGGTTGATTTCCTGCAACACACACACACACACACACACACACACACACACACACACACACACA
>JANHMN010000008.1:15592944-15624675 GCA_030674055.1 Rhabdomys pumilio | reverse complement strand
TTGCTGACCTCAGTTGGCACCTGCACACACACACACACACACACACACACACACACACACACTTTAAAAATAAAAATAATCCTCTAAAATACTTTAAAAAGCCTACATTTATAGCAAACTGGTTATCTTGAGCACCCAAATAATGAGATTATAACATATGCATGTTTTTGATGAGAATATCTATGCATACACAGATCATTAATGCCATGTTTCAGTACTGTTTCCAGGAAAAAGTGCTAGAAATATTTTTTGCATCTCTTCTCCTGCTTTCTGGCTTTTGAGGGGCAGAAAGATGAGATGAGTGTTGTTTCCATGGCAGGATAACGTATAGGAGTAGACACCGGACCAGTCAGTATTTAGACTAGAATCTTGTCATAATTTTTAAGCTACATGATTGAATCAGCCAAGGATGCCAGGTCAAAGAGCATGTGCATATTGCAAATAGCCACTAAAATAATAAGGCTAGTCAATAATAACATAACGTTGTTGACTCATTAATTATAAAAGAGATAAAGTCATACAGGCTGTTAGTAGCTAGAGAAATGAGGATCTGAGATGTTTGAGAGAGTAGACTAGAGGTGGGCAAAGGTGTGAGTATTTTCTATAATTCTCATACATTGTTGTTCTGTAAACATAAAACTACTTGGAAAAGACTCAAAAATAATAATTTAGATAAGATTTCTAGGTTAGATATAAAATCACAACAAAAATTTATTATGGTTTCAAAGTGTTTATAGATCTGTACCCTTAGGGGTCATCTATCCTAAAAAAAAAAAAAAAAAAAAACCAAAAAAAAAACATTTCCCCATCACTAACAGATGAAAAAAAATGAGTAAGTTAAAACAAAACTTTATAATGCCAGGATTTTAATCAAGTATCACAAATGGATGGATTAACTTAGAAATAACCTTTAGATGATTAGTCATTATTATCACAGAAAGACACTGGGAGGATATTTTTACTGCCCTTTTTTTATTATAAAGGTTTAGATTTGTTTTCCTTATATCTTATGATTATTATTCTTATCCTGATATTTCCTCTAGCTTTTGGTGAATTCACTTTATCATAGCTTTGACCTTGATTTCTTGGTTACATTATCAGTTTAGTAAAAAGGGAGGAAAAACATATCGGATATGAGGAACGAAAAGCAGTGTGGGTCTTTATTTGGGGGAGGAAACCATGTAAAAGAACTCTCTGTAAGAAGCACTGCTGGTGGCCACCCAAAGGCCAGGGTGGTTATAGGGTTGAATTGCCTGACAGGGAAGGAGTTTGACAAGTCTCTCTGCCATTGACCATTGCTAAACATGACCAAGAATGAGTAATAAGTAAAAGAATGTCAGGTGACCCCTAAACATCTTTGATGACCAGCTGATGTCTAGATTCTACCGGGGAAGGGAGTATGTGGCAGAAATCTAGGCTTTGGTTCTAGGATGATGTCTCAGTTAGGGTTTTACTACTGTGAACAGACACTACGACCAAGGCAACTCTTATAAGGACAAAATTTAATTAGAGCTGACTTACAGGTTCAGCGTTCAGTCCATTTATATCAAGGCAAGAGCCTGGCAGCATCCAGACTGGCATGGGGCTGGCGGGGCTGAGAGTTCTACATCTTTGTCTGAAGACTGCTAGTGAAAGACTGACTTCTTGTCTCTTAAAGCCCATGCTCACAGTGACACACCTATTCCAACAAGACCACACCTCCAAATAGTGCCACTGCCTGGGCCAAGCATGTTCAAACCATAGCAGATGGTGATGTTCCCTGGCTAACATCAGCTTCCTTCCCACCCTTGGGTGGTCCCTAGGCTGGTCACGTGGGATGACTCTCGTTTTGTGTTTCATTCTTGACATTGAAACACAGAAAACTTCCTGGATTCTAACTGCCTAGTGACTTAGACATCATCCCAATGCATCTTAAGAAGCCTCCAGTCAATTAGAGTGAAAAGGACAATAAACCACTTGAACCAATTATCAAATCGATGTGAAGAATGCCTCCCTTCTGGATGGATTTTTTTTCCCCATTTCAGCTCTCACCAGAATTTCTTCTGGAGTTGCTGCCTGAACCAAATTTGGCTGAAGCTAAAATAAGTTGGCCAATCATCTTGGTAAAAGCTAACTACGCAAATCCTGTCTTACAAAGAGAGTTTTAGAAAGGCAAAAAATACATCAGGCTTTTAGTAAAAGACAAAGCAAGCATGACAATACAGACTCTGTCAGAATGATGACTCACCTGGAAAAATAGAAAATCACTGGGCACAACACTATTTGGAAAGGAAAGGGAAAGTCTATGCCCTGATCCTACCCACTGTTATTTAATATACTGAGCTCAGGCAAGTTACTAAATTTCTCAGAGCCTAAGTTTTATCATAAGCAAAGTGAGGCTAACTTGGTACTTACAACAGTAAAATTTTACCCTAGGTTACTTCTCAAGTGAGTTACTTAATAACACTGCTACAGTCTCAAACCTTTACTAAAATCAATACCCTTAATGTAACTGAACATATTTGATCCCCATATGAACAATAAGACCCAATCAAGACATTGCTATCATATTTGATATAAAGATAAGAAGATTGTAGTCCTGAGAGGATGAGTAGTCTAAGAAGAGCAAATTCATATCTGTTCAAACAACTTCAGAGCTACTTAGTGTAGAAAGCTGTACTATCTCAGCACATTCAATCTTCCAAGCAATCGCCTGATGGAAGTACCCCTGGGCTCAGGCTTTCTAAAGAGCCATAAGTGCTCTTAACCCTTGTACCACCCCTTGCTAACTGATCAACCATACCTAGGCTTTGGAGGAAATACTACCAAATCAGAGTAATCCTGAGTGCATTTTCTCTCATATTAAAGAACCTGTTTTCTTCGTTGCTCTCTTTAGGAAATATTCACTCACTTGGAATAATACATTTCCAGTGGGGTTAGTTCCTGAGGAACTCATTCTATGTATATATTGTAACTATATACATTATACTACATTAACTATGTTTAATGCATATAACCTATCAAACACCATGGCTTAGCATATACAGTATACTATGGGGAAGCCCTTGCATACCCTTCTAATAATATAACTCACTGGAGACAGGACGTTATTGACTCTTCTCAGCATTGTAGGTGTTTGGACACATGCCACTAACCTGGGAAAACACTAAAATCCAAAATATTACATCTACTGAATGTGTATGACCTTCCTACCACTATAAGGTTGCTATCTCATAAGTCAAACTTTCATTAACTAAGGGATCATCTATGTCCCTAAATTTGACAGCATAATAGACTAAGGCGATTAATAATAAAAACATTCTCTTGTAAAACAAAATACTGATTATTGGGCTGGGGAGATGGCTTAGCATATAATGTACTTGCTGCTCAGATCTGAGGACCTGAACTCTGACCCACATAACTCACATAAAAGTCATGTTGAAGTGGCAGCCCACTTGAGATGCCAGCTCACGGGAGTCAAAGACTAAGGATCCTCTCGGAAAGCTAACTAACTAGAGCTAGAGTATAAAAATATTTGATATCAAATTTCACTTAGATTTAATAGGTTCCAGATTTAGTGACAGATCCCATCTCAGTTAATAAAGTGGATCACAATAAATGAGACACCTTACATTAACAGTCTCCATATATGTGCATATATATATATATATATATATATATATATATATATGGCTTAATGTATAGTTTCACACACATGTAAGCAGATAGATGGATACTAAACACTCAGGGATACATATGCAAATATATACATGTTAGTTTATGTTACAGCTTTTAATGGAAATTGTAGGTATTCATAAAGTAAACAGCATGCTAGTATAATAATAAGCATGCTAACAAAAGAATTATGAATATTTCACTGGGCATATAGACATATTATGACTTATAAATGGGAAAATTGTAAGAATGATGTTATGACATGAAACCTACATTCTTTGGCTGGGCATATACCCAAACACTCAAGAAGCTAGGCAGAAGAAATGTGGTGAATAAAAAATTAGGTTAGACATTACGGTAAGTGCAAAGCTAGTCTGGAATATATAGTGAAAATTCTTAAGATTCTTTATGTTCATGACCTGCTGGATTGCTGCTGTTGCTGCTTGCTGGATTGCTGGTTTGCTGAATTGCTGGTGGGAGATATCCTGATGACAAAGATTAAACATGAGCCAAGAAATTTAATGCTCCACACAGCAGGAAGTACGCTAAGGAGATCAACTCCGCCTTTTTTCTCCAGCCTTCTTTCTCAGCTATCTAGTGTTGGGAGTTTGGAAGGGATTGGGGTGGAGAAGAGTGGCAGATATAAGAACAAAATAAAGTAGCCAAAACCTATGGTTACAATATGGCACAGGAAATCTTCAACTGTGGCCAAAAGACATTGAATTTATTTAGATAAATATAACTTCATAATTTGAGCTGCAATGCTGAAAGCAAATGCATAGGGTTCAGGTACCAAAGAGAAATTTTTTCAGTGTGACAAGTTAGAGCTGACCCTAAAGACAGTTCATATTAGACCAATGGTGTGATGGTAAACTGTGATTGTCAATTTTAAAAAGACTAGAATAATACAGGAGACAAATCTCTAGGTGTATCTGAGAGGGATTGTTTAGATTAAGTGTGGGGACTAAGACCTGAACTCTAGTCTCCTAGAACTGCAGTGTGCTTTTTTAATTGCCGAGGCATCTACACACACACACACACACACACACACACACACACACACACACACACATGTACACACCACTCTCTGATTTAAAATTTCTTTTCATGTCGTTCATTTATGGTGTTTCTTTATCATTCACTATATTTAAGTTGGCATGAGCATAAGGATGAAACGCCCCTCTGGAGCACAGGTAACTCATTAATGATCTTATGATTGAAGACAATGACTTTCTCTCCTTCAGGTGTCAGATATCATTTGCTCCGCTGGGAAGGGTGGGATACTTGAGACCCTCCCCATCTATAACTGAATGCTTATGAGCTCAACTTGTGCCCTATGATGGCAAATAGAGTTGTGCGTTCATCTGATTTGATAGTCTTTACAGCTCCTCTTCCACAATGTTCCCTGAGTCCCTGGTGGGGTGATTTGTAACTCTCCCTTCTTATTTACGTTTTGATCATGTTAACCTGGCTTACACAAATGACTGTTTTAAGCACAGGCATGTCTTAGAGAAAACCATCCCAATAACAAATGAAATTTTTTGACCCTGTATTTTTCAGACTTGGCACCACAGCCATATCATGCTTATGGGTTGTATAATCATTTTGGCTTTGTGCTTTCTGTGGTGTTATATTGTCCTTTTTGTTCCTTTATTAATAGATGTCTTCAGGCCTGTATCTACACATTCCTAACTTCCTTCGTCAGGTTAATAAAGTTTGGTGGAGTCAATGTTATCTGCCAGGCACTGTTTTGGTCTCGAGAGACGTATAAATGAATTCAATATGAACAAGGTTTTTCCCTCAAGGAGATTAAATAAAACTGGAAACAAGATAATAAGCAAATGAATAAGACAACTTCATAGTGCGAACATTGCAGTAAAAGAAATAAAAGTATGCCTTATACAGAGAAATAGAGTTGTTAATTATCTGCCACTCTTTAAATAATTGTATAGAAAGGTAGAATTTTTACACCTTGTCCCAGGGCACAATTCTCTTAGAAACTAGCTCCTCAGTGGTGGTGTTTGTGGGAGCATTCTCTTCTCTCTGTCTCTGTCTCTGTCTCTGTCTCTGTCTCTGTCTCTGTCTCTGTCTCTCTCTCTCTCTCTGTCTCTCTCTCTCTCTCTCTTCCCTCTCTTTTTTTCTCTCTCTCCCTCCCTCCCTTCCTTTCTCTTTCTCTCTCTCTTCCTCCCTCCTCTACTGATTTTTCTCCCATCTTCCTCCCTCCCTCCTTTCCCCTCTCTCTTCCTTCTGCCTTTCCTCTTCCCTCTATCCTCCACTCCCTCCTTTCTTCATCTCAGTCCTTCTTTCTCTATGCTTAGCTTCGCTCCTAAGACTTAGTATGTTTTACTAAAACTTCAATCTCCTTCAAAAAGCTTTCATTACTTAACGTTTACCAGCTTCTGAGTGATGTTCACCATATGACTTTGTCATGTGCATTTGCATGTATATAAAGTTTATATGAATTTATTTTACAATATTACGTATTTTTATTATATCTTACTCATTTCTTGTGTGTGTGGGGAGAGATTTCATGTATGTATGGAGGTTACGCATGTTTTACTGCATGCCTGTGATGGTCAAAGGACAACTTGTAGTAGGTAATTATTGCCTTCAACCTTGTGAGTCCCAGGGATTGAACTCAAATCACCAGGCTTTACAGCAAGAAGCTTTATTCTCTGTGCTATATCACATAGATATATCACATAGACATATGGCTATATCACAACATATTGCCAGCTCTTTCTTTCCATTCTTTGTCAGATTCTGTGATCCATGAAACTAGCATAGACTGGTACTAACCTGGAAAAGCTATATTTTAATATTTAAACAAAGTAAAACAAAAAAGACCCTCATCCTTTATCTGACTTTAAGAAATTGAGGTTCATCAATAATTCCCTCATTCCTGGGTATCTTAGCCATCCTGGTTTTCATCTATTCTTTTCAGTGTTAATTTAACTCTCAGAATATCTTTTCTGAGGCCTAGTGTCTTTACAACACTATCGTCAAGTTACTACTGCTTTAGTTCCCCAAAGTAATTTCTTTTTTAAAATTACTAAAATATTGACCCAAAGTTGACACTGTTAATGGTATAAACATTAGCTCCATCTCTGACAGGAGCTAAGTGAGTATACATTCTACAATAGTCACGTTATCAGTCCTAAGTGCCATAAAAAATTGTCATGATCTGGGGCTGCCTTTCTCAAAACTTAGCAAAACTTGTGATCCCCAAGATGTCTTAGCAGATTAGAGCACTTGCCTCTCTAGACTACATAATTCTTTGGACCCACTTCAGGCTTTTCACTCACAACCACCAGTAACTCCAGCTCCATGGCATCTGATTCAGGCACCTCATTCATGTGCACATATACTTGCAAAAGGACACACAGGCATACACATTATTCAAAATAAAATAATTATTGAAAACCTACTCAAACTTGTTAATCTCTTTGCTTCACATTGAATACAACATCATTGTTCTGTCTCCAAAATACCAAGGATATCTTCATCTCATTGTTCTTCTTTAATTCTTATGTGGACTATTAGCATTTTTAAATTCTTTAACCACAAGTTTGAGTAAATAGATTCCTCAATCAAAAAGTAATTTTCTTTCAAATATGAATTAGTTATCTGCCCGAAAACATAAAATTGGCTGTCATTTCACTGTTTTGAATTTTCCTTTCAGCTCTGCACCTGGTGAATGCTTCTTTGCTCGTCACTTCCACGTCTCTTATTTTAGTGTTTTCTGATAGGAACAAAGGTAAAGACCCTAAGGATGAGCAGAAACTAAACTGTAATCTCTTCCTATCACTAGCAAAATAGCACTTAGCAGAGTAAAAGAGTAATTGTAGATTTACAAAACAAACAAACAAACAAACAACCAGAGAATGCTGTACTAACAAGTTCAGGTACAGATGGCAGACACCTTTAAAATATAGTCCAAGATTTAAAGACAGACCAAGACTTGAACCACTGAAGTTTATGCAAGACAGATATCAGCAAATAGCATGTGCCATAAAAACAAACACAAGAACCAAAACAAAGCCCAACAACCTACCTTTTAAACCTATGATTAAATAGGGCCCTTAGATAACAAAAAATTCCCTGAAAACACAATGCACAATAGTAGTGCCCATAATGATTTTGTAGGTCAGAACAAAGAGCTAGCTTCAAGTCTACTAGATGCAGACTTATGATTGATCAGATGAGTGATCTACCCTCCAAAATCCCAATAAGATGGTTCAATTCAGAGGGCATGATGGTTCCAATACACAACAGATACTGGGCTAAAAATAGGGGTGAGTGGATTTCAGTGATCAAAGCTGTTTTCTTCCTGTCTGCAGCATTATATCAGTACAAGGTATTCTCATTCAGGTATCTTGGTGATTATTAATGTCTTTGTGATTATTAATGATAGATTTAAGAATGTTTTATTATTAACATATTGAAAGGAAAGTTGCTTTTTAAAAAAATACATTAAGTTTGGCCTTTTAAAGACAGAATATTATGTATGGCATTGTCTTAAAATTTCTATTGCTGGAATAAAACACCATGACCCAGAACTAGTCTGGAGAGGAAAGGATTTTTTGGCTTATACATCTTCATTATAGACCATCACTGAAGGAAGCCAGGAAACACACTCAAAACAGGGCAGAAATCTGGAAGCAGACGTTGATATGGAGGCCATGTAGGAGTTGCTGCTTACTAGCTAGCTCACATGGCTTGCTTACCACACTTTCTTATAGAACCCAAGGCTACCATACCAGAGGTGGCCTCATTCACAATGGGATGATTCCTTTCATATCAACCATTAATCAAAAAAATGCTTTATGGTTTTGCCTATTATGGGAAGTGTGTTCTCAATTAGGACTCCCTCCTTTCAGATGACATTAGCATGTGTCAAGTTGACATATACTAGCCGGCGCAGTCATGAACTTGGGAGTCTACAAATAAAGGCTTCAATTGAGACATTTACTACATATGTATCCTTTTATATTATTCTTTTCAAAACTTATTTTATTTTTATATTTGTTTGTACATGTGAGTTTGTGCCACCTTTATTAGGTTGCCTGTGGATGCTAGAATAGGGTGTTGGATCCCCTGGAGGTTATGTTACAAAAAGTAGTAAGCCACGCACCATCAGAATAGGTGCCAAGATCCAAACTCAGGTATTAGGGAAGAATAAAAAGGTAATAAGAGCTCTTAATCCCTGAGGTGTCTCACTCCAGCCTCCATCATACTTATCCATTATTCTTACTGACTCTTACTGGTCTATCCTAGTCTCTCTTTCTGGTTCACTTCCTCTCATACACAGATCCCATTCTGCTTCTATGGGACATACATTCCTCTCATAATATTCTCTCTACTTTTAATTTTGGCTATATTCAACACTGGGAATTGAAGAGCCCAAATTCTTACTTTTAGATATACAACTGTTATTATCTTTCTACAACTCAGTACCCAGCCTATAAAATGAGAATAGCAACAAGAATTAAAAGTGCCCCTTTTGAAAATTAACGACATACATAAACTTGTGGCCTGGGCATTGTCACTGAGGAGCTCACAGTCAGTAAATGTTCCCACTGTGTTACGTATATCATCATGACCATTGCTATGGTTTCAATAGGAAATTGCCTCGAAGACTTGTGTACTGAATTGCTTGATACTTAATTGTTAGTCCTATTTGAGGAGACCCAAGATCTTTATAATGTGGGGCTTAGTTGATGAAGGGTATCACAGGTGTTTTTTCTTTGAAGATTAGTGCTAGTCTTTAGTATTTTCTTGTCTGTTTGGAAGGGATAAAGCTTCTGCATCACATATTCCCAGTGGCATGTCCAAGCAGTCATGGACTAATTCTCTGAGAGCATGCATTCAAATATACAGATCCTGCTCTAAAATGGTTTATGCCAAAAGCTCTGTTCCAGCAGTGAGAAAGGTAACTAACACAATTATATTATCATACCATACCAGGAATGTTCACAGAATTCATTAAGTAAACATGTACTCAGACTTTCATAACAAATCACCATTTTTTTCCTGGAAATCACCAATTTTCCATTAGCAACCAGAACTCCAAATTTTACAGAGTAAAAAAACTCCACTGCAGAGAAGGCTATCACTGTAAAATTTCAGGGATATTAGGAAACCATGACAGCAGATTTCTCCTACTAGAAATATGCAGATTTTAAGCTGAACAAGAGTTTTCTCATAAAACTCCACGGGTGAGTGTGGTTTATCCCAGAAAAGACGTGACAAAACCAATGCATGATAATTCAATAATAAAACGTGAAGAGGAAAGGAATACTTAAAATTGGACAGAACTAGTATTAAAATGAACATCTTATAACCAGGTCGGTGTGCTTTAAGATTGCACCTAAATTCTATGTAGTAAAGCAAGTCCTTGTTTGGGTGAGATTTTAACATTTTTAAGAATATTAATTTCTAGTATATCTGATACTGATAGCAAAGGGAGGGGTGAGCCAGTCCCGAGGGCATGAGTACTCAATAGCTTTATACCCAGACCCTGTCACTCATCTGGTAGGGGACAGTATAATCAAGGAAGAAATTTCCACTCCACCTCCCTTCCCCTTGCCACCTGCAGCAGGCAGGAGAACTGGTTCTGCCCTGGCCAGCTGCAGTCCATTGGAAAGCTCACCCTGATCCTCTTTCTCACAGCACAGAAATGCTGGCTCTAGTGGTATGGTGCTATGTTGAGCTAGCCCCAAGGGCATAAGAACAAAAGCTAGCACTGCCTCTTGCTGACTGCATCATTGGGTAACCTAGCCCATACAGTGCTGGAGGCTTGCCCTGGTGGTGTGGGTACAGGGGAGCTGGCTGGCTGACCAACTCAGTCACCACGTACGCCCAGATCTAGGAGTTTAAGTTGGCCAACCCCAATATCTATGAACTGCTGGAGCGAGAAGATGCTGGCAGATCAAAAGCTGCAGAATCACCAAAACTCAGGGCAACAGCATAATATCTAAGAAGAGTCTAAGTGAGGATCCAGTATTGACAGTGTAGCAGAGGCCACAGCCTCAGACCAGACCGCTGATTCATTGAAATGAACATTGACAAGTAAAGGTGTGTGTGTGTGTGTGTGTGTGTGTGTGTGTGTGTGTGTGTATGTGTGCAAAGAAATATACTGTGGAGCAAACTGTGACACACTGTAGTATTCAAGATAAAATATTGTTTTTTACTTTATTTTAAATGTTTTTTATTTCCTTTTGAGGGGCAGGTTGTGACAACTGAGGGCTGATTGGAAGGAATGGGGAGATAAGTGGGATTGGGGAACATGATGTGAAACTCACAATAAAAAAAGTTAAATAAATAAATAAATAAATAAATAAATAAATAAATATTAGTATCCAAAGGGCTTTTATTTTTTGTGATTATTTCTCTTCACACAAATATTAGAAGAAGAAAATCTACTTTCCACATCCAAAAACATGAAGTGACACATTGCAAGCTACAGAGCTGGAGAGGGAGAAAGTTCTCAAGCTCTGTGCCTGGGAGATTGCTGCCCACCTCGTAGTCATAAGTCACGGTCTCTGCCTCTCTGAGTGATGATGAGTTCTGCTATAGTGAAGAGCTGTAACTCATGGAGGTTGTTCCAATGATCTTGCTTCAAAGGCCCAAGGGACGAGAGAAAAATAATGCTTCTGAAATTGAAATATATCACACATCATGCCTTCCTATCATTGACCAATCATTTACTGGCTCTTGTTTTTCCAGTGTTGGTAATTTGGGATGGAGAAATACAGGAAAATCTGTTATAAAAGAAAATACATTATTATACCTCAGTGTCAAGTGCTGGAAAATTCATCTAGTGGTCTGGGTTTAAGACAGTACCTTATAAAACAAAGAAAATAATTCAAAAGCATCATTCAAAGCAACAACAAAACCATCTTTTAAAAAGTCTATTATTTTGCACCAAATTGCTGGTGGTTGTATCTGATTCAGCAATATGCCCTGCACACTCCTGGACTACCTGCAGAATGTATTTCCCCCAACCCTCATATTTCCCTGAGTACATGTTTCAAAATTTATTTTATTTGTAGAGAAAAGACAGCATGAATGTATTATTTGGTTTATAGTTACAATTAACAAACTTCAAATTAAAATAATTAAAGTAATTATGGATGTTATTATATCTCCTAAACTTATTTCTTAATAGTTCTTATATGTATTATCAATGTTCAAATAAATACAGCCATATTGCATATAAGACAAACTATAAGGACTAATTATAGATTTCATTACATTACATATGGTATTTTATGCAAGTCTTGCTTATTAGAATTGAAAATTAAGAATATATTGGCACTACTATTTTATCATCTCTGGAGTTTCCAAGTTTTGCTTTTGTATGAAGTTTTCAGGGGAGACCTAAAACAATATTTCCATCCTGGAAGGAGGCTTAGTAATACCCACAAGTCAAAATTTCCAAAACTTACAAGACTCAATGCCCTCTCTCACTGTGGTTATAATAGTGGTAAAGACGGCTGAGTTAAGAGGAGATTAGGGTACTGGTGACAAGCAAAAGAAATGATTCTACCAAAATTCCATCTGGTGAACCAATGAGCTTATTCGGATTATTTTCAGAAGTATGGATGTGGGGTTACTGACATGGGCAGGAATGACTCAAAGGCTGCTACGTCACTGAAATGTCTATTCCAACATAGGTGGTAGGTGACAGCTCAATATAGCAACAACTATGCAACATTCTGCACAGTTTGAATGTAGCTCCACAGATTGGAGAATCTCTTTCTAACTCAAATGTCTTTATTGCTATTATAAGCATGGAGAGGGAGGGGACTGTGAATCTTGTAAGTTTCAGGGATTCTTTGACTTGTGAGCTAGTTTCTTCCCAAGTATTACAATGCATCCTTCCAGGATGGAAAAATTTGTAATATGACTTCTGTAGAAAACAAGCAAGGCACATCTATGTTAGTCCTAGTACTATGAAAAATAAAAATACCCCTTGTTCTCATTTCTGAAACTCTATTTGTGAATAACCCTCCTGTGCAGGAAGAACAGATGAACCTTCCCTGGGCTGGATGTAAAAGGGTTCCAATGAATAAATCATAGATGAATGTCATCCTTACTTTATCCAGACATAAATTTACTCATCCCCACAGCCAGGCATTAATCTAGAGACTATAATGTACTTATCTTGCTTGATATCCAACTACTCAGCTACTATAACAACCCATGTAACTTTGGCACAAAAGTAGGAAAAGACACCAGAGTACATGATTTAACATCAAAAAGTATATTTAATTCATTCTGCAAATGTGAATGATCACATTGTACTTTAGTGCAGAGTCTGTTCTTAAGTCCTGAGGAGTACCATCTAACTAAAAAATTCCAGAAGAAAAAGAAATGTGAAAATTTCATTGCCAACAAAAACTTTTGTTCAGATATGTCACCTGCAACTTTTGAGCATATTCTATCAGCAAACAAATCCCATTTTTACTTAATACAATTGAGAGACATAATCCTTCTGTCTGTCCATGTAGGAAAGGACAAAATAGAACCCGAAATTCCACAGCTGGCAAGAGTAGAGTTTACGATGCTTTACTTGACCATTAAATATGTGTTTTCTTTCAAATGTAAGGCATGTTAACTTTAATAAGGAGATGAGCTACATTTCCAATCATTCTAAGCTCCAATATTTTCTAAGATACAGGCATCCAGGTGATAGAAATGTTTCTTTTCACTCTAGGCTGGATGATGGTGATCTTTAGAATGAAAAGTAATATTCTGGTTTTTGATGCTTAATATAAAATTATGAAACATAACGACAGCAACTGTAGTAAGATTTGTCATCTGATATCTTGTAAAGAAAGTGCTATACAGGTCCCTAATATTGAGATGAGAAAAATAGATCAATAAATTCATGATCTCAGAATTTACCTTTTTTATTTTGTTAAAAGCAATCTCAGTTTCTCACAAACATTATTTGTGGTTGTCTATGTTTTTTTTTAAATTTCCACTAGTAAATTTCTTCAAAATATCCCCACTTGATTTATAACCCACAGAATGAAAGCCAAATGAAATGCTTAGAAAATAAGACAGCAATTAACAACTACTATGGAATACTTTTGGTTATCAAGACTATCTCATGTTATCTCAGCCAAGTTGGTTACCTCATCCAAGGTTACGTAGCCAGAAGTCTGAGTAACTCCTAAATCTATGTCAGTTTAAGCAAATGGTGCCATAAAGTGTCATTTACATGGAGATGTACCTTAACATATTAAAAAAGTTAATTGGGCACTCACACCTTTAATCATAACACCAAGAGATTAAAGCAGGAGGGCTGCTGAAAGTTCACGGTTACTTCAGGCTACATGATGATTTCCAAGGAAGCCTGGACCACAGCATGAGAGCATATTTCTGGATTGAGGGTGGAATAGAAAGAGGAAGTTTTTGCATCCTACTAGAATCAACTAAAAATTGGCCAAGGAAGCAATCATAATTGTGTTGCTGTTTGGAAACTTCTAGATTTCTGTTAGTGTATCTTCATTGATTTGTTTCTATTTTTCTTGTTGATGTTGTTGTAGTTGTTTTGTTGTGCTTTGTTTAGTTTTTAGTAATGAGTAGTTCAACTATTTGGTCTTATGGAGTTATGGATTTGTAGACTTATTTTCTTTTTTACTCAATTAGTTTCTTCTAAACCAAAATTTTAAATGAAGCCCTTTACCCCAGCCAAGGAGAAGTAGGACAAAATTAAACTGTGTACTCACAAGGTTAAGGACTTAGGAAATGTCACACTGGAAGGTCAATCACCCTTTCCATAGTAGATTTCTGTTTCACTACTAATTTCGAAGACATGTATAAATATTTTTTGGTCAGAAGATGTGGCTCTGCCAGGGCAGCATCAAAGAGAAACTCACCCTGCCAGTTACATCAAGAGCAGGCTCTGATATGTGCTCTAAAGGGCCCTTTGCACTTTCATCTGATCCCCAGTAACATAGGTTTCTCTTTGGACCCAATCCATCTACAGTGGAATAGTAAATCACTCTTTGCATGGGACTCCAGCCAAACGTAATAGGTCTGTGAAAACAAATGGTAATGTTGGATGAAGACCACCTGGAGCATCCCCATTCCTCAGAGAGGCTGTTTGCAGACAGCAACTTGAGGAAATGCTGCAGCTGCAGTTCACACAGAGGCTGGTGCCAGCATGAGGCAGAAAGAAAAGGCAGCCAACTTTCAGGGGATCCTTCCAATGGCTGTGTTCCATCCCTAGTTCACAATGCATTCCTTCACACTAGCTTATTGCTTGTGGAGAACTTTACACTTGATTCGCACTTGGGTAGTATTTTCAAATCTGAAAACACTTTTAGACTGTTGTTTGTGTTTTAAAAAGGAGTAATTCATTCCTAGACCCAAATTTACTTAGGAGTAAAGGCCAACTCAGAAGACAACTACCCTGAGCCCTACTGTGTGGAAACCTTGCTTATGAGAATGGGAAAAGAAATTTAGATGCAACCAGTGAGATGTCAAATAACTTGAAGAACACTCAGATATATCATGATGTAGCAAACATATAAAGGTTCTGTGGTTGTCTCTTGATACTTGACTTGCTTTTGTTATTTTTGAGGAGTGTGTGTGTGCATGCATGTGTGTTTGTGTTTGTGTGTGTGTGTGTGTGTGTGTGTATGTGTGTGTGTACATGAGTGTATGTGTGCATGAGTGTATGTATGCTATTTGATGTGTTCACATATGTGTCTATACACATGCAGGTATGCACATAGGGAGGCCAGAGAATGATGATTGGTGAGTTCATCAAACATTCTCCACTTGATTTACTGATGAACATCTTGCAATTGAACCCAGAACTTGGCAATTTAGTTAATCTATTTTCTCTAGGGACTATTTGCATTTATGCCTTGAGTGCTAGACTTAGAAGCAGGTTACAAGACTCCAAGATTTAACATAGGTTCAGTAGATCAAACTCAAGGTCTCATGCTTAAATAGCAAGTATTTTATACACTAAGCTATTTATCCAGTAGCCCTCTCATTTTTGAAGATAATTATAGATCACTAGGCCCAAGGAGCCATTTCTATGATGACATATTAACATTATGAGAAACAATTTGTAAATTTCAAAATCATTTCAACTCCCTGTTGATAATCCCACTGTGTGTTTCTACACTGTGTGTGGAAACCATTTTGTCTAAGAAAACAGTGCAAACAAATGACATAAAAATTTATGGAAAGAAGATGTTTTATACTATAAAACTATAAGAAAAATCTTTTAAGAAATACAGGACACAACAGGAAAGTAAAGTGAGAAAATAAAAAAAAAGTCATGTCTATTTAACATTCCATAAATTCAAGAGCCATAATAATGTCATTCCTAGGATTTATAGCAATATCTGACACATTATGGCTGATGTTGGAATATTTCTCAGCAATCAATGGTCTAAAAATTGGCAGACAGGGGAGTAATGTGGAAGGAACAGAGAGGGAAGATTTGAGCCAGGGCCTCATGTAGCTCAGACTTGACTCAAAATAACTAGAACTAGCTATAGAGCTGAGCATGACCTTGAGATTCTGAACCCCCTTTCTTGGATGCTAAGATCACAGCTGTGTGGCACCACAACTGATTTATTCAGTACTGAGAGTCAAATCAGGGACTTGTACACAATAGACACTGTCCAAAAAAAGCCCTACATAGAACCCAATTGTCCTATTTTTAATTAAGCAAATGTTCATTTAAAACATAGCTCTTAAAAGGATCACAGAAATTTGCTGCTCCCTGAAAGACACCATATTTACACCCATCCCATAGGATCTGCTGCACTCAGAGCAGTTGATAAGAACCCTCTGCTACAATCTGAAGTCTCAGAGCTGCAGTTGAGAGATCAGCTAGGGACTCATCACCCAACAAAACCACTTCCCTTCTGCTCCTTCCCCATGGCCCTTCTTACTGGGTTAGGCTCACAGCTGGTCTGCTCCTGGGAAGACACCATATGCAGACCCATCCCAGAGGATCTGCTTAGCTCAGTGCAGTAGAGGATCCACTGCTCCCAGAGCAGTTGACTCCTAGCAGGTCTGCTCCAGTAAACACACCATACCCTGACCCATTGGCATGGATTTATTTCATTCTGAGCCTGTGCACTGAGCAGACCTTGGGCACTACCTCTACAACCAATCTCACAATACTCAGAAAAAGCTGGACTCCCATGAGCTCTAAGACCCCCCAGGATCGTAGAGGAAGCTAGACTCTCAGGAGCTCTCACATGTCCAGGATCATAGGATTACAGGATCTCAGAGGCAGTCTGACTCCCAGAGCTCTGACACACAAGATCACAGGATCACAGAGACAGCTGAACTCTGAGAAGCACTGATACAACCAAGATAACAGGAGAGAAAGGCTCCAGTCAGTAAGTGCAGGTAGCTCTAGAATTAAGTAGATGGCAAAAAGCAAGCACAAGAACATGAGCAACAGAAACAAAGGTTACTTGGTATCATCAGAACCAAGTTCTTCCACCATGTCAAGTACTGGATACCCCATCACACTGGAAAGGCAAGATTCAGAATTAAAATCACTTGTCACGATGATGCTAGAGGACTTTAAGAAGGACATAAATTAATCCCTTAAAGAAATACAAGAGAACACAGGTAAACAGGTAGAAGCTCTTAAAAAGAAAACACAAAAATCTCTTAAAGAATTACAGGAAACACAAACAAAAGGTGAAAGAATTGAACAAAACCACCCAGGACATAAACATGGAACTAGAAACAATAAAGAAATCACAAAGGGTGACTACTCTGGGAATAGAAAACCTAGGAAAGAGATCAGGAGTCATTGATCATCAACAACAAAATATAAGAGATAGAAGAGAGAATCTCTGGTGCAGAAGATGCCAGAGAAATCATTGACACAGATGTCAAAGAAAATGCAAAATGCAAAAAGCTTCTAATCCAAAACATCCAGAAAATCCAGGACACAATGAGAAGACCAAACCTAAGGATAATATTTATAGAGGAGACCAAAGATTCCCAACTTAAAAAAGGCCAGTAAATATCTTCAACAAAATTACAGGAAAAAACTTGCCTAACCTAAAGAAAGAGATGCCTATGAACATACAAGAAGCCTACAGAACACCAAATAGACTGGACAAGAAAAGAAATTCCTCGAGTAACATAATACTCAAAACAGCATAGGCACAAAACAAAGAAAGAATATTAAAGGCAGTAAGGGAAAAAGATTAAGTAACTTAAAAAGGCAGACCTATCAGAATTACACCAGACTTATCACCAGAGACTATGAAAGACAGAAGATCCTGGACAGATGTCATACAGACCCTAAGAGAACACAAACTCCAGGCCAGACTACTACATCCAGCAAAACTCTCTATTGCCATGAATGGAGAAACCAAGATATTCCGTGACAAAACAAAATTTCCACAATATTTTTCCACAAATCCGGTCCTACAAAAGATAATAAAAGGAAAATTCCCAACATAAGGAAGAAAACTACACCCTAGAACAGGCAAGAAAGTAATCTTCTTCCAACACTCCCAAAATAAAATAGCTACACAAATGTAATTACACGTATAATAGTATAATAACAAAAATAACACAAAGTAACATTACTTTTTCCTTAATATCTCTTAACATCAATGGACTTAGTTCCTCAATAAAAAGACATAGACTAATGGACTGGATACATAAATAGGACCCTGCATTTTGCTGCATACAGGAAATGCACCTCAATGAAAAAGACACACGCAATCTCAGTGTAAGGCTGGAAAACAATGGTCCCAAGAAACAAGCTGGAGTAGCCGTTCTAATATCAAATAAAATCGAGTTTAAACCAAAAGTTAACAAAAAAGATAAGGAGGGACACATCATACTTGCCAAAAGGACAAATCTACCACCAGGAACTCTCAATTCTCAATATCTATGCTCCAAATGCAAGGGTACCCACGTTCATAAAAGAAACTTTACAAAAGTTGAAAGCACACATTGCACCTCACACAATAACAATGAGAGACTTCAACACTCCACTCTCAGCAATGGACAGATCATAGAAACAGAAACAAAGCAGAGACACAGTGAAACTTAAAATAGTTATGAACCAAATGGATTTAACAGACATCTAAAGAACATTTCATCCTATAACAAAAGAATATACCTTCTTCACAGCACCTCATGGTAATTCTCCAAAATAGACCATATAGTTGGCCACAAAACAGGCCTCAAGTGTTACAAGAAGATTGAAATAATCCCATCAGATCACCTATTAGATCACCATAGGCTACGGCTATTCTGCAATAACAGTAAAAACAACAGAAAGCCCACATACATGTGGATACTGAATCATGCACTACTCAATGATAACTTGGTAAAGGAAGAAATAAAGAAAGAAATTAAATACTTTTTAGGATTTAATGAAAATAAGGACACATCATACCAAAACTTATGGGACAGAATGAAAGCAGTGCTAAGAAAAAAACCTCATATCTCTTCATGCCTACAAAAAGCACTTGGAGAGAGCACACTCTAGCAACTTGACAGCACACCTAAAAGCTCTAGAAGTAAAAGCAGGGAATACACCCAAGAGAAGTAGACAACAGTAAATAATCGAATTCAGGGCTGAAATCAACCAAGTAGAAACAAAAAGAACTATACAAAGAATCAACAAAACCAGGAGCTGGTTCTTTGAAGAAATCAACAAGATAGGTAAACCCTTAGCTAGACTAACCAAAGGGCAAAGAGACAGTATCCAAATAAATAAAATCAGAACTGAAAAGGGAGACATAACAACAAAAACTGAGGAAATTCAAAATGTCATCAGATCCTATTACAAAAGCCTATACTCAACAAAACTAGAAAATCTGGATGAAATGGACAATTTTCTAGACAGATACCAGATCCCAAAGTTAAATCAAGATCAGATAAATCACCTAAACAGTCCCATAACCCCTAAAGAAATAGCAGCAGTCATTAAAAGTCTCCCCATCAAAAAAATAAAGCCCAGGACCAGGTGGCTTTAGTTCAGAATTCTATGATATCATCCAAGAAGACCTAATATCAATTCTCTTCAAACTATTCCACAAAATAGAAACAGAAGGAACAGTAGACAATTCATTCTATAAAGCCACAATTATTCTATACACAAAGACCCAATGAAGAAAGAGAACTTCAGATCCATCTCTCTTATGAATATCGATGCAAAAATACTGAATAAAATTCTCTCAAACCGAATCCAACAACACATCAAAACATTAATACATCATAATTAAGTAGGCTTTATTGCAGAAATGCAGGGATGGTTCAATATAAGGAAATCCATCAATCTAACCCATCATATAAACAAATTCAGAGGAAAAACACACATGATCATCTCACTACATGCTGAGAAATCATTTGACAAAATTCAACACCCCTTCATGGTAAAAGTCTCAGAAAGAACAGGAATTCAATACCATACCTAATCATAGTAAAAGCAATATACAGCAAACCAGTAGCCAACATCAAACTAAATGGAGAGAAATTTGAAGCAATCCCACGAAAATCAGAGACTAGACAAGGCTGCCCACTCTCTCCCTACCTATTCAATATAGTACTCAAAGTCTTAGCAAGAGCAATTAGACAAGAAAAGGTTAAAGGGATAACAATCAGAAAGGAAGAAGTCAAAATATAAGATGATATGAAGATCTCAGAAGTTGGAAAGATCTTCCATGCTTATGGATTTTCAGGATTAATGTAGTGAAAATGGCCATCATTCTGAATGTAATCTACAGAGTCAATGCAATCCCCATCAAAATTCCAACTCAATTTTTCACAGAGTTAAAAAGAGCAATTCTCAAATTCATTTGAATAACAAAAAAAACAGGATAGCAAAAACTATTCTCAACAATAAAAGAACTTCTGGGGGAATCACCATCCCTGACCTCAAATTGTACTACAGAGCAATAGTGATAAAAATTGCCTGATATTGGTACAGAGATAGGCAAGAAGAACAATAGATTAGAATTGAAGACACAGAAATGAACTCACACACCTATGGTCACTTGATCTTTGACAAAGGTGCTAAAACCATTCAGTGGAAAAAAGACAGCATTTTAAAGTAATAGTACTGGTTCAACTGGAAGTCAACATGTAGAAGAATGCAAGTCAATCCACTCTTATCTTCTTGTACAAAGCTCATGTCGCAGTGGATCAAGGACCTCCACATAAAACCAGATACACTTTCTAATTGTGTTAGTGTGTTGAAACATGGAATGTCTGTTACAGAGGTCTATCAATCAGCTTTTGTTTTATTGCCCTGAATATCACAGAACTTTAGTATTCAGAAAAAAAGTTTGCAAGTACTGGAAGAAGTGAGTCAGGTTTTAAGCAGATACAAGAACAGGGTAGTGGGCTTGATTATTGATGTTATAACAGCTTTAATTATATTAATTGCTAGCACCACTCCTTCTGCAATTGCTTTGATACAAGAAGTTAAGACAGCTACTGTTGTTAAACATTTAGCAAAAAAAAGTTACTAATGTTTTGATATATAAGAAAATTTAGATAGGCATTTGGAACAATGGATTGATACCCTTTATCCTATTCAAATTACTGGAAGAAGTGTCAGAGTTTAAGAGTAAGGACCCATCTTGACTGTCATGCCAAATACCATTGGAATTGTGTTACTTCTAAAATTTACAATGATTGTCATTATAATTAGGAAACAGTTTAAATATACTTGCAGGGTATTGTGCATAATTCTAACACCTCTCTGGATGTTTTAACTTTGCATAGTGAGGTTATGAATTTATTTAGCATGCTAGACCTTTTTGTCCTGGGAATATTTTTATTCCTGCCCAGAGTGTTAAAGCTTGTCTTTAACAACATCAACATGTTGACAGCCAAATTACATAGCTTGAAACTGAAAATGGACCCCCAGACAGAGTTATTAAGTTAACAGGCTGGCAAGCCAAGAATGGGTAAGATTCTGCATAGAGCCTTACCAACCTAAGACATAAATGCATTGCTTTGGATAATACATATTCCACAATGGGTAAGGAAGGCATTCTTGGCAGAATGACCTAAGACAGGCTCAGTCTTGTTTATGAAATAAAAAAGGGGAAGTGGAGAAGAGCTTTTGGGGCTGCTTGGCAAGAATCTGACATGGGTCAAGGACAAGGAAATGGGTTGCTTGGCAGGAATCTGACATTAGACTAGAACAAAGAAGTAATTTTAGGCAGGAATATAAGCATTAGGCTAGAACAAAGAAGTAGGCTTCAGACATGAAAATGACTTTGCACAAGGACACGGAAGTAGGCTTAGATATTTTGGTCATCCTGATAAGCCCTTAGAAACAGTGATCATGGGAGTGTTCATGGAACTTTATTTATTGCCTTTCTTGTTCTTTGACTATTTGTGTTTATTGTCTTGCTTGTTCCTTAACTATTTGCATCTATTGTATTGCTAGTTCCTCACCCTAGAACTGACCATAATACTTGCATGTAATTAAAATGGTATAAAAGCAGAAAGGAAGAGGGGGGATGGAATAGGGGATTTCTGGGGCAGGGCACGGGGAAAGGTATGACATCTGAAATGTAAATAAATACAATATCCAATAAAAATGAAAAAAAAAAAGAAAATAAAGAAAAGTATCCTAAAGAAAAAAATGAATCACAGAAGTTTAAAAGTCAGTAGCATAGAAAAGTATAGAACATTCTGAACTGGATACTCAAATTTGCCAGTATTCAGAATATTTTAAGGTTCAAAGAAAATATAAAAGATGAGCTAGCTGGAGTTCAAAGGCTGAAGCCAAAGCTCCCATATTTGGTCAATACTTTCCCTGCTGAGAACCAGCTGTTCTCTAACCCTGAAGGCTTCGACTAAGCAACCCTGAGGATCTCATAGGCCTAGACTAGAGAAAAAGATGTCTCCTACCCAAGATCTGGGCTGACACAAATCACAAATGGCTGTAAATCCTAAAAGATAAGAAGAACCAACATGTAAGTCTTACTAGGTCATCACAAATTATCATACCCATAGAAGGCACCATCTCTGGTGAGCCCCAGAATGCTACAAGTTTATCATCTCTACAGGAGTTCCAAAGTACCAGTGGAGTTCTTCCTTTTAGCAGTGTTGTAAGAAAGCAGAATAAGGAAGCATCCTTACTTCTCAGAATGGGCATTCTATTCTTGCATTGTGTCCACCACATTGTATACTCAGATTGTCATTCAGTTTGATGTCCAGTTGCTTCTTCAGATTTATCAGCTGCAGAAAAAAATATTATTGGGCCAAACAGCTCAAGGCTCCAGCTATACTTCTCAAATGAGCCCCAAGTGCTATTGATGTAGGCAAGCATAAGGAACAGGTTAGCCATCTAGTATTCCAGCTGCTATGGGCTATGAATATACCCATCTTTTAAACAATGCATTTGGTGAACTAGGCTGCCCACTGAATTGAGTTACATGCTATATGTTCATATTCTTCTTTGAATAATATAATATGCTTCTCATTCCTTTAATAACAAACAAATTTAGATTCTATTCAATCACACTACAGTTCTGTACTGCAACAGATGGTAGAAGATCAATCTGGCCTGTATTAGTTTTGGATGTTTTAACAATAAGGCACACTGTCCTCAAAGTGAACTTTGAGTATTTCTTGTTTGCCATCTCATGCCTAGGCATTCTATATATAATAGAATATGCTTATTATTAAAAATCAGATGCATTATGGGAAAAGTATGCACAGTACAAAAATAGTTATGTAACTTAAAATCCATCAATAAAAATAGAGAAGCACCCAAACTATGCCTCTGTTAAATAAATTGTTTCCTCCTAAATGCCATTAAAGAAAACCACAAGCAATAGTTGAGGTCTTTGAACATCTTCATTCAAGGTCAGTAGTTCTCCCAACTACTCCTAGAAATCTCGGATTCCATTATGCAGGGTCACATGAAGAATATGTATTGTGGAAATACACCATGGAGCCTGGGTGTGTTTAATGCTGTGTTCATAGTATTGCCATATGTGTGTATGCATGCCTGTGTATCTATGTGTAGGCCAGAGGTCAACTTCAGATATTATTTTTCAGAATATTGTTCATCCTTCACTTTTCTTCCTTTTTCATTTTTCTCTATCTTTCTTTCTCTCTCCCTCCACCTCTCTCTCTCTCTCTCTCTCTCTCTCTCTCTCTCTCTCTCACTCTCTCTCTCTCTCTCTCACACACACACACACGCGTGTGTGTGTGTG
This sequence comes from Rhabdomys pumilio, assembly GCA_030674055.1. Lineage (NCBI taxonomy): Eukaryota > Metazoa > Chordata > Mammalia > Rodentia > Muridae > Rhabdomys > Rhabdomys pumilio. The sequence continues at coordinate 15,600,808 of JANHMN010000008.1, read as the reverse complement.
TGTGTGTGTGTGTGTGTGTGTGTGTGTGTGAATATGTGTGTGCTTAAGGGTATATACAGAGGCCATGTGAATGAGTCAAATCTGACATTTGGGCACTGGGATCTGAACTCTGTTCTTCTGTGAGAGCACTGTACAATCTTTACCATTGAGCCATTGAGCCAGTGTATCTACCCTTTTTTTCCTTGAGACAGGGTATCTTATTTTCCTGCAAATTTCTGATTTAACTGTGTGGACTGGTAAGGAAACCCCAGGATCCCTCCTGTCTGCATGTCTCCAAACTGGAATATAGTCACATATCACCATATACTTAGGGATTTTAAGCAGATTCTGGGAATCTAAGCTAGGACTTGATGTTGCATGGCAAGCGCTTTATCTATGGAGTTATCCCCTCCATCCACACTTTCCAAACTTTGATGTGCCTACAAGTCAACTGAAACTGAAGACCTTGACAGATTCTTATTCAGCATGTATAAGACTACGCTTTTTCCAAGGTTCTGTAAGCTGCTGATTCTAAAGTGTCATGTCTCAGTTACAGTTGCAAGTAAGATCATAGTCTTGAACTGAGACACTTATGTTTCTCGTTTCTAAACCCACTGCACGTTAAACTTTTGGCCAGGGCTGTTCCATGTGAAGAAGCCCTATGGAGGTTCTGATACGTGAATACATACTTAAGCCTGAGAAACCTTTGTGTGTTCTACACCATCACCGTCTGTTGCTATTTGACATGGTGAAGGTGGGTCACAAATACTTCCCTTTCTGTAATAGACTGACTCTTCCCCAGCAGCGTGTCTGGGGCTTCACAGGAGAAGTGTTTTGTTCTCTTTTTCCATGCTGACAATTAAAAGGACATTATTCTCACATCACCACAGAATAGTAATGAATTGGACACACTGATCTTTGTTCAAACACTGAACTATGCAGTTTGCATAAAATGGAGGAACTGGTCCTATTCTTCAGGGTCCTTTCTGCCTTTGACAGCCTGTAATTTCACTATTTTCTAACTAGAGAGACTGCAATGGTTTTTGTGCCTTCTTGACTGAACTCACTTAGCCAACTCCACACTGTAATGATCCTATTGTTACAACCCTCTTTAAATGAAGAGGCAAGGGCAAAGGTGAATAAAAGCCTCAGAGGATGGGAATCTGTCTTCAATTCTTTTAAAACAAGTAACTGCTAGGAGCTGGACCTATACCTTATATGAAGATGCTATTGTAGAGCATGCAGGAAGCATCCAGAAGCTCACAATTCTATTAGAGTAGAGGGATTTCTAAGAAATAGTCTTCCCTGCTTCATTGTCTTTAGTACAGATTAAACATAAGTTCTATAAGTGTTCTGAGAACTGAAATGTATTTGGTTAGCTGAAGTAGGGTTATTGGTCACCCTGAGTTTCAAGAATGGTTCATTTTTAGAAGTGAAATTTTCATTTTGTGAGATATGCCTCAACCCCTATCAAATGAGATAATTACTTTACTATGTCATAGATTCCATAGATTCTTAATTGGTGTAGCAATTATGTAAATAATTTTTGATAGAGTTTGTAGGAGCATCCTTATGTGTTGTAGGGGTTTAGCAGCATCCTGAGAAAAAGAGATGCCAATAGAACAACTTTTGTGGCAAGCAAAACTATCTCCTGTCACGTTCAAATGTCCCTTTAAGAACAACATTATTCCTGACCAACAGATACTGTCCTATAAATGAGGGTTTATAATCTGAACCTACACTGAGAGTAAAATTCTACAAACATTAGTAACCAGGAGGATCACTTGAAGTCTGAATGGACATTGCACCAAAGACTTATGTCCAAGAAACACATAATAAGATGCTCAAATTCATCATAATGTGGGAAATATCAGTCAAAACCAAATGAGTTATCACTTTGCATACAATGCACTAACTAAATTAAAAAGCCAGGCAACAGTAACTATTGATACAGATGTATAGAAATTAGAGTCTTTCTTTACTAGTCAGGAAATGTTTGTTTACTAACAAACTTTCTTGAAAAACAACATGGAAACAAAAGAAAAGTCTAAACACAAAGGCATCACATAATCAGTGAACAATCTTCTAGGTATTTACCCAAAAGAACTGAAAATCTGTAAAACGATGTTCATAGCATCACTGTTTACCACAGCCAAAAACTGGATCTAATGCTTTTGTTTGATATTTCTGGGAAGATATAAGTAACATCTGCTTATCCTAGACGAAGAGTCAACGACAGACCATGGTAATGGTTCCATCCAAGTTCAACTTGATGAACCAAAGAGCTTACTGAGGTTACTTATAGGAACATGAGTGAGGAATTATATACAGGATTGTTTATAACTCAAAAGAAGATGCATCACAGAGACTATACCAGCATGAATGATGACTCAGAAAAACTGAAAATCTGAGATTTCTCTGGACAAATAAAAATAGTTCAACGGTTAAGTTTCCCTTTCTCAGTAACCATAGGGCATGAGAGAGGTTTGGTGAATCTAGAAAACTTTTATGACTTCCTTAGATTTGTTAATTGCTTACTTCCTGTGTCCTAAATAAGTTAACTCAGAGAAAATTGCTACAGAAGTTAACTGATGAATGGATAATCAATCCATCAGCACAAGCAGACACTGATTCATAAAAGGAATGTAGCAACAATGATGCATGTTGAAATAGACGGCCCACTGAAGCATGTTAAATATAATTGGCCAGAAATTAAGACCTCATCTTGTAAGGTATCATGTATGCTGTTTTAGCTTGCTTTCTATTGTTGTGATAAAGATCATGACCAAAAGCAAGTTGGAGAGGAAAACATTTGTTTGGCTTACATGACCTGATAATATGCATTGTGAAGGTTAGTCAGAGTAGGATTTCATGCAGGACAAAAATGTGGAAGCAGAAACTGAAGCAGAGGCAATGGAGAAACACTGCTTAATGGCTTACTCCTCATGGCTTGCTCATCCTGCTTTCTAATATACTCTATGACCACCAATCTAGAGGTAATACCACCCACGGTGATGCTATCAATCAGTTAAAAAGACTTGCCTAAAGGCCAATCTTATAAAGGCATTTTCTCAATTAAGATAACTTCTTTCCAGCTATCAATATGTTTCTGTCAAGTTGACAACAAACAAACAAACAAACAAACAAAACCCTACAACCAACAGGTATATGAAATGCCTCAAACAAAGTATATATATATGTGTGTGTGTGTGTGTGTGTGTGTGTGTGTGTGTGTGTGTAGCTTTGTGGGTTCCAGAAGAGAGAAATGTAAAGAATAGTGTAGAATTGCTAATAGATACTTAATTTTCTTGGAGAATGATACTTGATTTCCTTAGAGATTGATACTTGACTTCCTTGGAGAGTGGCATAAGTTAAACCAAATTGCTAGTGTTCAACTTTTCAAATAAGCCAAGAACTAATGAGGTATACATTTGAAAAGTGAATTCTGTGACCCATGGATTGTATCTTAATAAAATGTTTATTGAAATGAAAAATTACGGTGAAGAAGATTAAAATACACAAGCTTATTCCAAAAGTCAAAAAAAGTGCCTGGTTTATTAGAGAGCACCTTTTGAAAACCAAACCTCTAAGCTAGAGAGACTTTGCTAACATGTTCCACAATTGTTTCAGAATTAACCAAGAAATTATTAGAAACACAGCTTATTTGACTCTACTAGGGCTTACAAGATTTGACGTTCTGTAAATAAGGGCACGCAACACCTCCATACAAAGCTCTCCTAGACCTGTGAACATGACTATCCAGGCCATTTCCAACCTGGTGTTCTTCTTGTGTCCAAACCTGCTTTGAGATAAATATTTAGCTTATTAAGTAGAATATTGCCGGGCAGTAGTGGTACATGCCTTTAATCCCAGCACTTGGGAGGCAGAAGCAGGTGGCTTTCTGAGTTCAAGGCCAGCAAGGTGTACAGACTGAGTTCCAGGATAGACAGGACTACACAGAGAAACCCTATCAAAAACAAAACAAAACAAAACAAAAAAGTAGAATATCTTTAAATAAAGCATTTCATTAAAAAAATGAAGATATTTGACTACCTTGTTTTGCCCACCTTGTAATCATGCCTTTGTTTCAGAAGGGAGTAATTTGTTATGCATATGTTATGCTCTTGTAACGCCTCAGATTTTGTCTCCCAAATCTCCCATCAGGAAACCCTCTATACCTGAGTTATAAAGTCCTGTTTTCCTCTCATCTAATGTTGACCTCTGGAACACAGCCTTAAGGAAAGGGAGCCCATATATACAAGTAAAAATAGTGTGAGAAAAAAAAAGAAAAGAAAAAAGAGGCTTTCTGCTCCTCCCTGTACCAGAGTAAACCACAAATTTTTGTGCAGTGCCTGCCTCATCACTTAGATATGATTGTTAAGGTTGGAGAGAATGGATTTAGCCTTACTAGAAGCCTAGTTACCAGGGCTGTGTTCTCATATACAACTGGCAATGCGGAGATTGCTGCCACCAGTGACCTCTTCACTGACTGCAACTACATAGGTTACATGTTCCAGTATAACTCTACCCATGATAAATTCAACCACATGGTCAAGGCTGAAAATGGAAAGTTTGTCATCAGCAGGAAGCCCAACACCATCTTTCAGAAGTGAGAGCTCACTAACATCAAATGGGGTGATAATGGTGCTGAGTATGTCATGAAATCTCCTGGCATCTTCACTACCTTGGCAAAGACCAGGGCCCACTTGAATGGTGGGGACAAAAGGGTTATCATTTCTGCTCCTTCTGCTGATGCCTCCATATTTGTGATGGGTATGAGCCATAAGAAGTATGAAAAGTTGCTCATGATTGTCAGCAATTCTCTCTCTACCACCAACTGCTTATCCCCTCTGGCTAAGGTCATCTATGCCAACTTTGGAATTGTGGAAAAGCATATGACCACAGTCCTTGCCATCACTACCATGCAGAAGACTGTGGATTGTCACTCTGAAAAGCTGTGGTGTGACGTCCATGGAGCTGTCCAAAACATCATCCCTGCATCCACTAAACCTCCCAAGGCAAGGTCATCCCAGAGCTGAACAGGAAGCTTGATGGCTGCCTGGGGACAGATCCAGCTTGGTGGGAGGAGAAGGTGTCTTCTTTCTTCTCCTCATTGGTTCCTCTTGAGGCAGTCAAGGGGAATGGGAATGGACAAGCATTGGTGGAGGGTAAGACTTGATCTTATGAGATAATTAGGGTTGCTGTTTAATATAATCTTATTATCTAAGTTAGAAAAGTTTACTCCCTATGCTACTGTAGATGGCCAGTATACTACCTCTGGTCCAGATACTACTGTTTCTGGCACCCAGCATTCCAGACCAAAACCAGCAAAGATTTAAGTAAATAGCCTTGTACTATCCTAAAAACTTCTTCTGAACGTAAAAGACTGCAGGCTTAGGTGATTAACACCTGTACCCTAACAGCAGAGGATCAGGCAAACAGCCTTTGTACTATCTCAGCAGGAGCTGCTGGGCCCTAACTTATGCCTGCTACTCTGAGGTCACAGGAAGAAAAGACATTTAGAGATGTGGTTATAACATTTATTACTAAGTTGTTAAAAGTTCCATATGAAAGCTATCTAAAGGGAAAAGCAGGAAGGTCCTAACAGGGGAAAAAGAAAAACTTCTATCTGGGAAAAGGGGAAAACTCTATTCTATCTCTATTCTATCTTCTATTCTAACTCTCTATTCTAACTCTATTCTATATCTAACTCTAACTCTCTATTCTATATCTAACTCTCTATTCTATATCTAACTCTCTATTCTATATCTAACTCTCTATTCTATATCTTACTCTCTATTCTATATCTAACTCTCTATTCTTTATCTAACTCTCTATTCTTTATCTAACTCTCTATTGATATCTAACTCTCTATTCTATATCTAACTCTATTCTATAACTCTCTATTCTATATCTATCTATTCTAACTCTATTCTACATTTAACTATTCTAACTCACTCTTACCTCTTTGTCCTCAGTACTTATACATCTTACAGAGTACATGGTCACATGTTACAAAGTTCATCACAAGTTCACACCAAAATTCAAATCATAAATTGAAATAGAAGTTTACAACAGAGAATGTTTACATGCATATTCACTAGGAGTAATTATCTGGCTAAACATTCATCATTTGTCTAGCTCCACAGGTTCCCTGAAGGTTTAAAACTATAACTAAGAAATTAGTGAAGTTTTGTGTAGATAAACCCAGGCAATATTTTGTCTTCTGTCCTAGTAGCTATAATAAATTGTGAGTTCCCTTTTAGTGACCTGTGGTTAATTATTTTACAACCTCATTGGAATGTGCTCTGAGCAGGAAAAAGTCTGGTTACTATATAAGATCAATTAACTGATGAAACTCGGGAGACTGGCAGAGTTCTCATTGAAGTTTTGACTATCAGAGAGGGACCTAATAGCAGTCCCATTATAAAAGAGCTTAATAATCATTGATATAATTTTAGGAGTTCTTATAGGAGCATCACTAAGACTTAAGAAGTCATCTATATGTCTACATAGCATCACTACAAGACAGTACATCTTCGTGGATCTGTAGAGATCTGCTCCAAAGGGGTGTTCTATTGCTTAGTCATTGTTACATATGTTTAATAATAACAATAATAGAAAAAGCATATTAATAGCAGGAATCTTTCCTAAAATAAGTCCCTCCCCCATAGCTTTGCTGGATGAGGGCTCATTTGTTACAGATTATATAATAATCGAAGGCAAGCATTTCAGGATGATCATCTGCTAATTATTAGCTTGTCCCATTATGGCTCCTGACAACTGGCATTGCCTTCTATGTCCGTACCCCCAATGCTTCTATTGTGGATCAAATAGCCACCAGGAAAAGCATGCCAAGTATAATAATATCAAGAAGGTTGTGAAGAAGGCATCTGAGGGTCCACTAAAGGCATCTTGGGCTACACTGAGGACCAGGTTGTCTCCTGCTAATTTAACAGTAATTTTCACACCTTCTTTGATGCTGGGGCTGGCATTGCTCTCAATGACAACTTTGTATACCTCATTTTCTGTTATGACAATGAATATGGCTACAGCAATAGGGTGGTAAACCTCATGGTCTACATAGCCTACAAGGCATAAGTAGCTCTGGACCACCTATGCCAGCAAGGCCACAAGAGCAAGACAGAGGTGTTTGGCTGCTCAAGATTTCCTGTCCTAACACAGCCCCCAACACCAAGCATCTTCCTCACAGTTTCCATTCCAGATCCCCACAATTATGGGATGGGTCTAAGAAGCCCTACTCTCTTGAATACCATCAATACAGTTCACTGCAACTACCAAAAGTAGATAGATAGATAGATAGATAGATAGATAGATAGATAGATAGATAGACATTTCTCATAGTGGGCGAATCTTTCATGTAAATGTATTTTATTCATATGTTTTGGAAGCCTCAAATTGGTTCCTTGATAATTTTTTAATCACTCTTTTAAAATTGTGCTAAGAGTTAAATAACATCTTTGGTCATGGTGGCACATGCTTATAGTCTTAACACTTGACTCCAGGATGGTTAGAGTTAAAGGTCAAACTTGGCTATACAGTAATTTCTAGGTCACCTTGAACAATATAAGATCCACTCTCCAATTCATACACACATACACACACACACACACACACACACACACACACACACACACACACACGCACACACACACACAATGTAGTTAGGGATTATACTGATTTACTAAACTGGCAGCTGCAGGTTCCCCTCCAAAATCCATGCTTTCACTAGCCCTGGGTAGCTGCACAAGACATATTTCTCTTTAATTTAATGAATCTAATGTTCAAGTAGAGAGCTGTTGGTTACCTCCAAGTTATACCTGTCATTATTGTACCTGTGGGGATATTGTCACATGCTGGATAT
>JANHMN010000008.1:15572876-15584308 GCA_030674055.1 Rhabdomys pumilio | reverse complement strand
CATACTGAATTAGCACTTTACATAGAACATGAAGTCAAAGAATGTTATAATATGGTTGCTTAAATCTCAAAGCATATGGGTCAGCAAAATGATTCAGCCTCTACCATCAAGCCCGAAGCTCTTACTTCAATCTCCAGAACTCACATAGTGGACGGAGAGAAGTAGCCCTGTCTAGGTTTCTTCTGACATCTATATGTACACCTTTGAACACACACATGCACACATACATACAAACATCACACCTCAAAAGAACCCTCAGAAACCAGCTAATTTTAGGGACCTACCAGTATCCATGCACTCTAATTCCAGAGAAAACAACGAGGTGGCATTTCACCTAGACGAGAAATATACAAATAATATTTATGCCTATAGATGGGCAGAAGCTGTTTGCAAACATTGGTTTGTTTGTCAGCTATTCTGGCTATTCTTGTTGTTCAAAGATTCATGTTGTTAACTGATACACATCTAGTTAGGGGAAACTGCAAAAGGAACAGTAAAAATCAAAGCCTGTGAACTTGACCCCAATAGGATCTATGGAATTAGACCACAATACTAAATATTGTGTTCAAAGAAATAATAATGAGAGGTATATGTGTTTGCAATTAGGAAGATTCAGGAGAAGTGAGTTACCACAAGAGAAAGAGGCAGAAAATACAACGTTGACTCACAGTAGGTTCTACTTGAAGCACATTTGAAAAATGTCATATTTGAAAAATATATGGTCCACTTTACTCAAGCTGCTCCTAAAGACAGTTGCTTCTTCGGCACTGAGAAAAGGCATCTATAAAAAATGTAAAGTAAAAAGTCCAAATTATAACATTATAACTAATAAGTCAAGAGTGCAAAATATCAGGATATTCCTGTTTTGTAGATAGACAGGAAGAGATGTCCGTTTATTGGTTTTGAGATTTGAAAAGTATCAATCTCTTAGTACAGAAATGAAATTAAAAGACCTTGATAAATAAGCATGATCTTTCCCTAGGCAACCTAGAGGTGAGGAGACATGAGTCAATATCAGAAGCAAAATGTGAACTAGGGATACAATCAATTACTTAGGATGGATTCATCTCAACATATGAGAGTTTAGGTTAGTCATTATGTTTTCCTTTCTAAGGGACAACCTCTCAGCTATTCACAAGAAAGAAGATGTGCTTATTTATATCTATAAGAGTAACTCAAGACTTAAAAACAAAAAACTGATATCAATATTAAAGAAAATAGTGAATTGATGCATTTGTTTATATTTCATTCTAACGTTCTACGTTGTTTTCCTTGCTTCTCCAAGTTGAGCATTCTATTTCAACAGAAGTGCAGAAAACAAACATTACCTGGCTATGTCACAGCAACTTTCTCATCCAGGACAATTAAAGAATCACAACCACACTGTGACAGCTAATGTGAACTGTCAACTTGACACAATCTGATATTGCCTGGGAAGAGGATCTCATTGAGGGAATGTCTAGATCAGATTCAGACTGGTCTGTGGAAAGTTATCTTTTTTGTTGTTGTTGTTTTGTTTTGTTTTGTTTTTGTTTTTCGAGACAGGGTTTTCCTGTGTAGCCCTGGCTATCCTGGAACTCACTCTGTAGACCAGGCTGGCCTCGAACTCAGAAATCCACCTGCCTCTGCCTCCCAAGTGCTGGGATTAAAGGCATGCGCCACCACCACCCACCTGGGAAATTATCTTATTCGTATTAATCGATATGACAAAAATTGCCTTCTATGAACAGTATCATTTGCAAGATAGGGAATCCATCTTATCAGGGTAAAGAGGAGTACAGGCAAGCATACATCTATTTTTTTTCTTCCCTTGACTATGACTGTGATTTGACTAGTCATCTCAATATCCTTCTATTTTGACATGTTGGCAATGTTGAGCTGTAACCTGGAATAGCAAAATAAAATAAATTGCTTCTACTCTGGGTTTTTTTCAGAGTATTTTTAATTATAAGAACAGAAATTAAACTAGAATACTTAACATCACTAAGCCTATCATAGATCATATTTGACACCTTATTTCATTTCCTGTAGAAATCCTTAGGGTCACATTGAATACATATGGGCAAAATGCAAAGAGCAAATGAAAAGTACACAGATTTAGCAACTCAAAACTACCTTTTAATCAGCTTCATGGCATCTGATACCCTGAAGTATTCGTAATACTTTCCATGACTCCTGGACACGAGGGCACATGTTATACACAAACATTCACACACACTTATATAAAAATAAAATAGAAATTTAGAACAGAAAAATATTCAATACACTACCTATAAAAACCAGATTTTCATTTTTAAACAATCCATAATTAACAAGACAAAATAATAATGAAATCATAAGTTATTGTGTTTGAAATTCCTGTGGACTTATTTACATAAGTAACTTATTTACTTTTAAGGAAAGCAAAGAGAATAATCTGATCCCCAAAAGTGATAGTCTGAGTTGGTTGAGAAATAGCATTATAGATGTAGCTGCCTATCAACTGATCTGTCTTTTTGCAAACATAAATATTAAGTATGTTTCATGTGTTATATTTGGTTATCATAATTCAAATAAAATTTGATATTTGGAATTGATAACATAAAATATGAGTTTAACTAATTTTCTGAGAATTCCATGTGTTCATACAGAGTATTTTAATCATATTCAACCACCACTCAGAAACTTTTTGATTAGCTTTAAAAGTCTATAGAAATCACTGGAGTTTTTTTTTTTTTTAAACACAAACTCATGTAACAAATGGAGAGATTGGAATTTAGATAAGTAAATAGAATGGTTTTCCCTAAGATCAAAAATCTAGGTCACAGGCAAAATACTCAGCTGGAATTTGACTCCCAGGGCAAGGATGAAGCTCACAAGCCTTATTCCTGAATCAAAAATGGAAATTATTTCATTTTGAGCTTTAATTATTGTTATTTTACAAACATTTTACAAAAATATAAATATATGCATCAAAATTTCACATATTGTAAAGACAAACAATACATATTATAACTTCTAATGTATTTTGTGTGTGCATGTACTTTACAATATAAAATGTCATAATGACTTGTCATAAATACTGTCGAGGTATTCTGGTAGTAACATATCTACATTAATAAAACATCAATCTTAGTAGTTCTGCCCTCTATCTAGCGGAACAGATGAGTTTTGAAAACTTTCAGAGGATAATTTCAATAGTAACCCATGTGCTGTCAGAAAGTTTGGATTTATTTCTTTCTTGTCTATTTATCTGACCATTTGGTAACATTTTCAAAGATAATATTAAGTATAAGAAGGTAATGAGGATTATATGCATTCTTTCCACTCCCTTAACAATGTAAATGGACAGAGGATAAACCAAGTGCCTTCTGATGATACCTTAGCTTACTCTCAGTCTCTAAGGCAGTGATCAGTCACCACATTTTGAGGAAACTTACTTTGGGGACTCTTGTGCCTCAACAACTTCAACAATTAAGCAATGCTTCAAATAAAACTAGACCATGAAAAACGTCTGAGCTGGAATAAAAAACTGTAATGTACCTACACTGTAAAATATATTTATTTTTAAAATAATATTATTACACAAATATGGAAATGAAAAGGGATTATTTTATTCCTTTCAAAATGAGAACCACCATTTTGTACTGGTAATTTAAGTTTTACTTCTTAGTGTGGAACCAATGTGGCCGCCATGCCTATTCAGTCAAGATCATTAGCCTTATGGTAGGTTGCAATAATCTCTGAAGCTTCTTTTTTAGGATAAGCCACACTTTGTGCTATGATTAAATCAATTTTTAGGCGTATGAAGGGCAAAGTGGCTCCCCCATATTGACTTGAGCAATCAGACTCCACTGATGAAGATTTCCAGTATGTTCTTCATTGTCATTCTTGCCACTCAGTGAGTCCCATTATAGCCATCACCAATTTTATTTCCAAGAGTCTGGAAATCAGACAATAAAGTAACTAAGTAGTTTTTTAAAGGAGGAACTCTGTAACCTAAAATCATTACAAAAGGATAAAATGTCTTTTATTATCTTCCATATGTTAACCAATTTCTAATTATGAGTCAGTTGTGTGAAACAAGTTACAAAAAATTTGAAAAATTTTGAAACATGTAACTAATTTAAAGCACTGAATCAAGTGACTCCTATATATTGTCATGGTGCAGGTTTCATGTCTAGTATATCAACTTTATTCCAGGAATCACACAGCTATACACCACATACGTCAAAATGTGTGCTTTAAAGTAACTGACTCATGTAAATAGTATATACCCCATGGGCATATTCTGTGACTAAGTCATTGCTTAGTGGAAAATTAATGGTCATGTTCAACCATTCGAATAAAGCCAGCTCAAGAGGTTGAGTTTATTTTTAAAACTCTCCTGAAATACAATAATTGTGAGGTTGTTTTGTATACTTTTAATTACAACAACGTAACCAACCAAACAAAAATCTTTTAAGTATGACACTTCGCACTATTAATTTAATTGAGATGACTGACAGGCAACAAATGTATCAATGGAATGTGTGAATAGAAGTGTTCAAAACTGGCAAACTTTCAAAAATGTGTTCAGACACACACATTAGGAAATTATTGTTTTCTCTTGTGGTTAAAAAAAAAAAAAGGGATAGGCTTGGCCGCCTAAGCTAATCTGCTAAAGCTTTGTCATGTGTGACCACTGACAAATTTGATTCCCTGAACCTGGTAGATTCAAATGTCTCTCTTCTTCTAAACTAGGCAGTAGTTTAGGAAAATAACATATCCCTTGTTTATGCAATTGTTGTTTGTTTATTTTATCTGTTTGTTTTTTACAAGAGATTAGGTCTATGTTCCAAAGAAGACAGAAGATGACTAACTGCTCAGCCATCCATCACCTACTTTAATCCTAGAAACGCTACAGGAAGTATCACTGCACTATTGTGGCCAACACAAAAACCAAAAGTAATTTACGAGAGGAGAGGTTCTATTTTATGTCCCAAGTTACAGTCCAGTGTTGAGTGATGTCAGGACAATAATTCAAGCAGGAGCTTGAAGTAAAAACAATGGAGGAAATTTGTTTGCAGACTTACTTGTTGGTTAATGTTAAGTTAGCTTTCTTATATAGTTCAAGTCCACATAGTAAAAAGATAGTGCAGCTCATGCTGTGTGCTGAACCCTCCTGTACCAATTAAAACTCAAGGTAAGCCCCCCTCAAACATTCCTGTAGAAAAATCTGATCTGGGCAGCCCCTCAACAGAGATTTCATTCCTATGTGAACTTAAGCTGTGTTAGTTTGCCATTCAATCGTTAGTTCACGGAGTTCTAAGTTCTCTTTCTTGGGTGACAGTCAAAAAGAATGAAGTGAGAGAAAGGGGTGTTAAGTTTAGTGAGAATGGGTGACTTTCCTATGCCACTACTGAAAAAGTATGAGTTACTGTCTAGTATTGGCATTGTCGTGATACCCATACTTTAGCCTGTCCTGGGTTTTCCTATTTGGTGTGAGTATACATGTATAACATGTCCTCAGGAAGTTTTATCACACAACAGAAGTGTGTCACTCTTTATGGTGCTGAATTGACAGTGACTGACAATATTTAACTTTAATCACAGAAATAACATGGAACCTCAGCTCGAGAATGTGCACAGTACATGCCACTGGATATGGGATTAGTGATAGGGAGGGAGAGAGGGAGGGAAGGAGAGAGGAAGGGAGAGAGGAAGGGAGAGAGAGAGAGAGAGAGAGAGAGAGAGAGAGAGAGAGAGAGAGAGAGAGAGAGAGAGGGATCAACTTTGAAATCTAGAAAAGTGGAAGAAAATGAGATGTGAGTAAATGTGAGAAGAAAATATTTTTTTAAAAAAATCATTATGCTTATTCTTTACAAGACATTAATATGTCTTCCTAAGCATAAGACAAATATTCTAGCCTCTATTTATATTCAATAAGCTTACATAGACTGTACCATAAGGATGACATTTTTAGACTATGGTCTGTTCTATGCAGACAATACACCATGCTATGCTCTATCTCAACAGCACTTGGGTGGGGTGCTCAGTCAATGAAGAATGGAAACAGAGGGTTGATGCAAAGGGCCAGATTGAAAGAATGTGTTTCTTCTGAGCTCCTCTGAGATCATTATAGTCTGCCTATCTCTCTGTTTCTGTCAGGGCACCCTCTCTCCCCGCACATTACTCTATTTATAGAGATCTGGCAGATACAATGTTGACTCTTATTTAGTGATAATATCAAGAGACCCTCATAACCTCAGAATGTTCTAGTATCTCCTGTTATTCTCTATTACATTCAAAAGCTTGGCAAATAAATAGTTTTCAAATGTTTTTCAAAACTATTTTGTACAACTTATTAGCTGTCTCTTGGGACTTCAAATTATTAAAAGATAAGGAGTCATTAATGAAAATTATTGCATGTAGTCCCCACTCTTGTCAACTGATGTAACAAAAAGATAGTCAATGTTTGGGAGAATCACTTTACAATTAATACTATATGCTTTTTAGATATTGTGACCAAGTTTCTCATCATTGAACTTTGACATATAGGTAAGTGGGCTAAACAAAGCTCAATTATATTCTTGTTAAGAGCCAGGGCATTGCTTACAGTATGGTATTTAGGTTGACAATATCTAGGTACGTGATCACAAATAGCCACTTCATTTTGCTTCTCTGTGAGCTCACTATAAAATCTATAAATCACTCATCTTACAAGTGCTACAGAGCTGAGATTGTTTTTCTCTGATTAAAGACTCACTACATGCACACATGCAAGTGTCATAGTGAGCTCCCTGTGTATCCTTCATGTATGTCATTAACAAACACAGACCCAGCCCATGACAGCCAAGGCAAAGTTGATCTACAACATTCTGCATAAAAGCAGAAGTTTGATTTTGTTTTATCTACTAACTCAGCAGTTCATTCAACCTTAACCATTTTATTCATATTTTTGAATTAATTAAGCCAACAAAAGAAACCTAAATTGGAGTTATTTTGTATGCTTTTTATTAAGCATTTAAAAGTATGCCCAAGTTAGTGCTATGGTAAAATGGAATATTCTCAGTATTGTTTCTTTTGTGAAACCTTTGACTTTAAGTATGTTGACATTAACTGCAGATTCTACTCTCCTGTGTGTGTGCTCTACAACCTAGGAGCACTATTATCCAATTTTTTTCATGTTTCTTAGGAAAACTTAGGTTTTACTACTCATACAACAATTAAAATCTGCAGAATAAAATGATACTTCAGAAAGCTGAAATTAATAACCTGGCCTTCTCAGTGATAGAATCAGCTTGGAAGACAGCAATTTTATGTTTTATGTCGTTCTCCCTGTGGGAAAAGGAAGAAAAGTTGAAACACCTATTGTGAAATATAAGTGCAAAAAAAATTTCCACATTGCAAGATGTCAGAAACAAAAGCAAATTGTGGAAATTAATTTGAGATGGCAGATACATTATTTGCAGCGAGGAATGAAAGAGCTATCATGAAACTGTCCTTCAAAAATCTGTAATATTCACCTATACCAAAGATGCTTATTTTAGTTGTTATATCTCTGAGACCAGAGTTCATTGTACAGAATGATTCATTTTTCTAATAAGGTAAAATACTGAGGACTGGTAATGAAAAGAAAATGACTATAAATGCAAGTATATAAATTCATTTAATGAAAAATTAGACCTTTTATTATGAGAATGTTCACTGACTCTTAAACTTCATATCCAGCAAAAAATAAAAAAAGACTGTTTATAAGACTCAGATGGAAATATTCATTTGTGATTAGCCTTCTAGAAATCTCAAGGATTATATTTTTAAACAGTATATCTTTGGCCAGCCCTTGTCTAAGGCATTAAGGACAGAGGACAATAGGGTTTTTGACATGGTTCAAGAATATCATATTGTCCTTTTGATTAGTACAGAGAATGCTGATAATTCTCTTCCCCTTGCTCCTGCTCTCTTCCCATCCCTCCCTTTTCCCCTCGCTCTTATTCTCCCCCTCTTTCTCTCTGTCTCTTTCTGATGTCTCCCTCTTTCTACATCTCCCTTAATTTCTACGTTTACTCTGAACAAATTCTGATCTCAGTAACTGTCTTACAACTATTATAAGGGGCTGAAAGCAAAGCATTGTCTGCAATTAGTTGCTGTTTCTTAGATTCTCATGATCTATTGTAAGGTTTATGTAGATTGCTCCAGATTACATCTCACACTCCTGTAACGTGAACTTAACCAATGTATTAAAATTCTCCATGGAGTTTATGTCAGTTTTTATTGTCAATTTCAGTGGTTTTAGCATCAGCTAGGAAATTGCTGAGGCTCACCTCGATGGTGTGCTTATGGGAGCATCTCCAGGACTGAGTGACAGGGGTAGCTGTTTTGAATGTCAGTAGCACTGCCCTTTGGTTGGGAATCTAGAGACAAAGAAGAAAAAAAGAAATGCAACCAACCATTAGCATCCCATTCTCTCTCTGCTTTTGTTGTTGAACGGTGTTGTTCCACTGTGCCTGCCCAGCCATAGCCATCTCTTGCCCAGCTACAGCCAACTGAAACCTTGAGTGAAACTTTTCCAGCACTGTAGAAAAGGCTCAGTAGACAGGAAAGAGCACTGCTGCTCCTCCAGAGGACCCAGGTTTGATTCCTAGCATCCATATTGGCCTAGTCCAATTCCAGAAAACCTGATGCCGTCTTCTGTCCTTGGCCACCAGGTAAGCACATGCTACACAGGCATACATGCAGGCATACACACAAAAATAAGTAAACAGGATTAAAGTAAAATAAAATGTTCCTCATTGTGTTGTTTTTGTCAGAGATTTAACTGAAGCTAGACTGGATGAATAAATACTAACTAGAATGGATACAGAGTTCAGCCTCACAAGGAAGTTTCATTTTTAATTGTAATGCCAATGATTTAGTAGAAAGTATTTACATATAATTTTTTTATTAGGAGATAGTAGGGATTTTTGATGTCATTGTTTTCAGATCTTTATATGATTTGAACAATCTTTTTATAATGATTTTTTATTCGTTAAGAATTTCACACATGTTTATAATGTACTTCAATCATGTCTATCTTCTGTTTTCCCCACGGGCCTTCTTCCAGACCCTATCTTGTCTTCCTTGGAATGACAAGTCAAGTCTTTTTCTTTAACTCTCTGAGGCTGAGTCCAGTTGTCATGTCTTGCATATTTATGAATTTAAGAATGTTTTGTGGAGGAAGGGCACCGCACCAAACAACACATCTCTAAAGAAAACTTGATTCTCCCTTCTTCAGAAGCCATCAACTATCATTATCTCCTTTGCCGAGAGCAGAGATTTATGAGTCCCTTCTCCATCCAACGTAGACTATGGAGTGACTTGGTTTTTTGCAGACCTTATACAGACAACCATGTGTACAATGGTCCAGGTCTGGTCCTGTCCAGAAAACACTATCTCATGGCACTCCTCTTCAATTTCTAGCTCTCACAATCTTTTGGGTTCTTTCTCCTTGATTACTGCTTAGGCTTGGAGATAACTTGAATATTCACTTGTCACCTGGAAAAATATGGAAACATTCATTTTACTTCTTAGGAAAGTCAGAAGATTTCTCTCTTTCAAAATTGGCAGGTCTGAAAGAAAAATAATCCCTAATGCTTTGCTAAAAGTTTAAGTGCAAGCACGACCAAGATAAAAAGAATTTAAACATCCTTTGCTTCTAGACAATGCTTAGCAAAATATACTTAGTGAGAGCTTTTCCTTGATTCACTGTGAGGAAATGCAATGTTCTCTTAGGTCTTTTTATCAAAATAGCATTCTTCTTTTGCATTTGTTTTTTGTTTGCTTTTATAGTCAGGAATGGTTTCAGTATGTAGCCATGGCTGGC
Source organism: Rhabdomys pumilio (assembly GCA_030674055.1). Classification (NCBI taxonomy): domain Eukaryota; kingdom Metazoa; phylum Chordata; class Mammalia; order Rodentia; family Muridae; genus Rhabdomys; species Rhabdomys pumilio. The sequence continues at coordinate 15,574,485 of JANHMN010000008.1, read as the reverse complement.
CCGTAAGTCACTTTGTATGACTAGCCTCACACTCATCTAGATCCACCTGCCTCTGCCTCCCCAGAACTGGAATCAAAGGCATGAAACACACAACCAAACCAAAATTCTTTTAAAAAGTAATTATCTGTTTACTCCTAAGATGTGTGTTGCTGAGATTTTATCTTTTAGTGTCTATTGTAATGCTACGTGCAGCTCCCAATATCTGGAGTCTGCCTGTTACACCTGTGACTCTGCCTCCGAGTTAATTCTGATTAGTGAATAAAGTTGCCTACAGCCAATAGCTGAACAGAAGAGGCATAGGTGAAATTTAGGTTTTACAGGCTTTTGGAGAGAGGAAGAAGAAGGTTCAGAGAGGAGATTATGGGTCAAGAGAATGCGGCCCTTAGGGCTGTCCAATTGGAGGTAAGAGCAGCCCAGACAGAGCATAGTAAATAGTAGGTAATAATTCAGGGTTATCAATAGGAAAGTAGATTCTAACAGCATGGAGGGTAGGCAGCTGCCCAGCTCTTGTGCTGTTTAAGGCTTAGTATAAATACAAAGGCTGCGAGTGTGTCTTTCACCTGGGAATGCTACAACTAAAGGTAGGGTAAAGACCCTAGCTGGGATTTTTAAATGTTTAATAATTTCTGCAATAGCGTGTAGTTATGTGCGCATTGTCTTAGGAGATGAGAAAGAATTGGGTGCCATGGAGCCGGAGATACAGGTGTCTGTGATTCTTCTATCATGGCTTCTGGGAAACAAACCTGGGTCCTTTACAAGAACAAGTGCTCTTAACCTCTGAGCCATCTCTTTATTACAATGTAAGAATCCTCTAGTTCGTTTCTGCCCAGTCCCATCAAAAAAAAAAAAAAAGTCATTCTTTTCTCTGCTTTTGACAAGGCAAAGAGCTGGTGCTCTCTCGTGCTGAAAGAAAAAATAAATTTTCTTTATGTTTGCCATGCTATACAGAAAAGTTTCTAGGAAGAGTGGATTTTGGCTGTAACTTTAACCATTTGATTTTCCTATCTCACAGCATGAAGAAAATAAAAAAAAATGTTTAGGCTCTCCACCTGCTGAACTAATTTCTTTATCTATTGCACTTCACTCAGAAAAAAGAATGTTAATAATTACGTCTTCAAAGTGAGGCTGCCCACTGTGAAAACCGTTCACCTGCTATTTCTTTAAAATAAAAAATGTGGAGTGCAGCAAAGCTTCTGCCTAGATTACAGATAATTCAGAAAATAACTATTCCAAAATTACAATTCTCTCCAGAGGAGAAAAAGAAATGGATGGAAATGCTTTGGGTTTTTATGCACGCTTAACCACGTTAACATTACCAGCGAAAGCTGGCAGCATTTAAAATATGATTGCATAGGAAGTACATTCGAAATGAAAATGTCTCACCCTTATTTCATCCCAAGCGACACAGAAAAGAAACTAAATGGTGAATTGAGTTTCAAAATCAAATTTCTCAGAATGTTTTTTCAAGATCTCATATTTAACATTTCAGACAATGTCAATTTTAAATAAAATGAGAAATCAAAATTTTATTTTATTTTTATATGTATTTCTCCTCCCTTTCTTGTGTGTGTGTGTGTGTGTGTGTGTGTGTGTGTGTGTGTGTGTGTGT
>JANHMN010000008.1:15513065-15572866 GCA_030674055.1 Rhabdomys pumilio | reverse complement strand
TGTGTGTGTGTGTGTGTGTGTGTGTGTGTGTGTGTGTGTGTGTGTGTGCATGAATACAGATGTCTGAGGAGGCGTAAAGGGGGCATCACATGCCTTGTGGCTATAGATATATGTGGTATGAACAACACAATATAACATGAATGCTGAGAACCAAAATCAAGTCCTCTGCAAGCATAATGTATGTTCTTAACCACTGAACCATCTCTTTAGCACCAGTAAAAAATAATTTGATACTTCATAGTTCTGTACTAGCAAAAATTCTAACGAACTTTTAAGATTATTGTACATCTGTACAAATATTTAAGGCAAAAATATATAAACCAATAATACACAGGTTGTGACTGAAAATTATTTGTTTTATAGAGGTGGGCCCCTATATACATTCTAGGTTGGCCTTAAATCAGCAAGCCACCTGCCTCAGCATCTTCATCATTGGCATTACAGATTTGAAGCAGTATGCCTAGCAGACATTTTACTATTGTTATTAAAGGAGAGAAATGTTATAATATACTTACTTTCTTAAGCACATAGCTTAAGTAATAAGTAGTAGCTTAAGAAGTAACAATGTTTTCCTTATCTGAAAATTAAAATTATATATATATATATATATATATATATATATATATATAATTTTAATCTCTCTAGAGATATTCTTTTTACTCATAGGACCATTTGCAGAGTAACTCAAAAAAGTAGTAAAGACTTGGCTCGGCTCTCACGAATCCACTCTAGTAGCCCTGATTGCAAAGGCAGAGCCACATCCCAGAACAGAATCAAGAAGAAAATCTCCTGATTACATAGTTCTTTCACACTGCTCCTCCCGAACACTGTCTGTCAGCATCTGAATTTCTATGGTTCCTGATTTTCCTTCAGCTTCTCAGATCTGCTTCTTCATGGTTCATTGCATGACTTCATTGATATTTATTCTGATCTTAATAATTAGCATCTTAATGATATATATCCTTAGCTTTTAAAAACATTTTTTTTCAAATTTCATTTATTTGTTTATTTGATTGTTATTTTGATTCTCCTGATACAATGGAATGTTCACCATAATAAAAATGGTCTCCTCCATGACTGAGCCTTGTGTACAGAGAATGGTGTCTATTATCTTCTTTTGACTGATTTCCACGAATTACTCTTCTGATGACCTCAGAATCTGTAGCCTCGTTGTAATACCTTCTCCAAGTTCTAGACCTTTTTGCTAAGCATCAGATCAGAGATGTAAATCTCTGAAATTCAGACTTTAAAACTGAACTACATCTGTAGTTAATGATTATATCTTTCTGTCATGTGATTTAATAATGTATGTATTATAAATAACCACATCAGACTATTCACTTTGAGCAAAATTTGTTGACCCAGAGCTATAATATTATGCTCTATATTTCATTCTTTCATCTCCGCATGTGTCTCATGGCATGAATGTGATAGCAAGTAGTGGATTCACACATATATACACACACAACACATATGTGGGCTTAAATACAGACAAATAAGTACTTAAAAAGTAATAATAACTGCTCTGAAACATGCCCTTACAGGAAAATAAAACAACACACCCAGTCAAGAACATTCTACTAGTTTTTCAAAGAAAGAATGTTCTGGACACATTCCCTTTACCGGGAAAATTGAAATGAGAGCTTTCTGAGGCAGCTGATAACTCAGTGCCCAACCCTGAGTCTTCATGCATACTTCCATAAAGTCTGCCAACTATGCAGCTTACCATAATCATTAGCCAAGGCCTCAGTTAGATTTCTGTCCTCAAAACAAGGCACATTTCACTGAAAAACATGATTTATAGCTGACCTCTAAGTTCTTTGTTACTTTATAGCAGTTGGTTGTACTTCCTGTGGTACTGCTGATACTTCACTTCTAGGGGAGACCTCAAGACCATGGCCTTGACAGTTCAAATTCCTACCAGATTTTTCTTTTTTCTCACTTGCTCATTCATGAAGAGTATGGGTTTCCTCTGTTTACTCTATTCTCAAGAGAATCAGCTCTCAGTGAGTGCTACTACAAGCATTTGCATTTTACCATTGTGCCCCTTAAAGTCTTCCGACTTAACCCAGCAGTTAACCCCAAAGCTGTGGCTACCTGCAGTTTTAGTCATTGAAAGCTAAATGAAAAAAAACAAACCTGACAGATGATAGTGACTCAGAGAACAGTGGATAAGTGCAACCATCTCTCATTCACATGGGTGCACGTGCAACTCAATCTGAGAGATGAATATAAAAGAGATTAAAACTCTTGAATAAACCACTAAAGGACACATGGCATACTGAATAACAAAGAACAAAATATGGTATATTTCAGAAAGTATACATACCGGGACATGAGTTACACTTTCAAAGCATTGACAGAAAAACTACCAACCATATATTCTACAGCTGGCAAAAGTTTAAAATGAAGTAATTTTGCAGGGAATTTACCAAGCCAGTCCTAGCAGAGCAAACATTGTTCTGTCATGGTTTGCACTTTGCCCCAATTCCCTCTATCTTGCAAAAAAAAAAAAAAGAAAAAAGAAAAAGAAAGAAAGAAAAGAAAGACAGAAAGGTTATATCTCTAAAGCTACCCACCAAGTTCTATTTACTTATGTGTGTACATCATGCTCCTGAGGCTGACTACCAAGGTCCTGCTATTAGCAATCAAAAGTTCCTTCTGGCTCACCTTTCTCAAATGCCCAATCAAAATTAAACATCTTATCATAACACAGGATTTCCCATTTTACCTTTATAGGTCACCATTTGCCTATGTGCCAAGTCTCTCTCTTCTGTATGCAGAGATAGTCCATTGTTCCCTTCCAGGACTTCTCCATCTCCCTTGTTCCTTTCCCCTTCTCTCTTATCTTTACCTCCTGTCTTTGTCTTTTATTCCCTGCCTTTTGTTCCCCTGGGACAATTACATCTGTTGTTGAGATCTTGGTCTTGAGGATGCTAAGCTGATACATTGCCCTCACAAATTTTAAATTAAAATGTAATTTAGTTTTAATTTTAAAATTAATTTAAGAATGAAATAAATATCTGTATAATAAACAAAATCTAAGAAAAGTTACATTGTAAATTGGATTGGTACTATAACAGATGTATAAGAAAAAAAGTACCAAACAGAAAAAAAAAATATAGTGTTAGGCAAAAGCTTGAGTGTGCTAAAGAAAGTCCTCTTATCAACTGAAAAGACACTGAAGAAAAGATTTGTCTTTTGTCTTTTCTTTTCTTTCTGTCTTTCTTTCTTTCTTTTCTCTTTTGGTAGATTTGTTTATAATCTTCTCTTTTACAATATATCCTCACCACTGCCTCTCCTTCTTCTAGTCTTCCCAGTTTCCTGAAATACACACACACACACACACACACACACACACACACACACACACACACACAAACCTTCTCCCCGAGATCCACTGCCCATCTGTTTCCCTTTAGAAAAGAACTGGTTTCCCAGGGATATCAACTAAACATAGCAAAACAAGTTACAATAAGACTAGTTGCAAACCCTCACATCATGGCTGGACAAGGCAACTCAGTCAGAGTAAAAGGGTCTCAAGAAGAACCAAAGCAGTCAGAGACACTAGAACTCCTACTGGTAGGAGTCCCACAAAAACCCAAGCTAAACAGTGACAGTGTACATGCAGAAGATTTGCCACAGACCCATGCACGTTCTGTGATTTCTGCTTTAGTCTCTGTGAGCCCCTAGGAGTCCTGCTTAGTCGATTCTGTGGGCTGTCCTCTCCTGGTATCAACTCCCTGTCCCTTACAATCATTTCTAACAGCTAACAACTACCTAGCAAAATTTCCACAATGGCTAATATTTATTTTTTTCAATGTCAAAAAACAAAACAACAACAACAAAAAAACAACAACAAAAATAAACTAGTCACATATAGCTGTTCAAACTTGATTTGTATCCGGTATGGTAGAGCAAATCTTTCACTTTATTATAAGTTAAATGTAGGCAGCCACATGTGTCTAGTTTCTACTTCAGTAGGCGGTGCAACTCTAAAAGATAATGGATTGAAGTAAATGGATTAGCTAGTATGGTTATAGCAAATGGTAAAGTAAATGAGTGTCACGAATAACATAACTGAGAAAGGAGAAAGGGAAAATGGAATGCATAATACTACATTTCAAGGTTAAAACAAAACCCCCATGAAAACATCCACGCCAAACTCATCTATACATCCTTAAAAAAAGAGAGGGTGGGAACAAGAATTTTCTTTCAGGGGCAATGAATCAAAGAATATGCAAACAATAGCACATTAAGATCACTATAAAAAGACTGAATTACTCACAGAAACAATGGTAAGGTAAATTTCAAAATCAACCTGTTAAGTGGCAAAAATTCAGTTTCTAAGACTTACCTCCTGTATTCTATTCTTCATGGCATTCTGTAACAGAGTGATATGCAGAATATATCTATGGTTACAATGAATTAGAAATAGGGGAGGCCATGGGCATAAAGTAGCAGGAAAGGGTATATGCACTAAAGAGAGAAATCTTACTGTAATTTAATTATACTTTAATATTTAAAATAAAACCCTCATATCTAAAGCAGTACTATTTAAAAGCTTAATAACCACTATAATAAAATTTAATATGAATAAACTAAATGCTTTTTAATAACTATAATCTCTAAGACATCATTTCTTTTTCAGAGATAGACTTATAAGTTTAGAAATTGAAGTATGTTTTTAAAACATACTTTTATTTTCTAGCTAAGTCACCCATTAACTGAAGGTAACCAAAGCTTCTTTGCTCAGTGATCTGTTAGTCAGCTCTTGTCACCCTATGTATGTATTTTTCCCACAACTTGAATCTTGCTTCAAAAGCATAGGCTTTTTCTGGTGTATGTATGAGCTCTGAACTTCTACCGTCGTTACAAAATCATAGTTGAAAGGGATCATGCCATATCATCATATCAATATGAAGACACCTTGCTTCTTTACAATAAAGATGAAAGCATGAGATAACCCTACAGATGAGAAGCCACCTCTAAATCTAGTACAATGACCCAGAAGAATCACTCCCATACTTATTCTTTGGATGCTCAGAGAGTTTCAGTACATTTTCCACCTTGAAATACATTTTATAATCAACTTAACTTTTTAGAGGCTCTGTGACATAAATCATGGGTAATGCCTGAAATGTCTTCTTTGAAGAAATTATGAACATAAAGATGCCCACCCACAAATAGGAGGAAAAATCAGCTCCACAGTAGTTTTCTAGTTTGAAATAACATGATTTCTTTTGTGCTGGGACAAATGCAGGAAATAAAGTGAAAGTAAGTGCAGCCAGAAGTGTCAGAATGGTTCTCAATTTTCCTCTTAAGGAGCAAGTTTTCTGTATTCTTACTTCATGGACTTTCTGTATGAGCTGCACTGAACAAAGTCAATATGGTATGTTATTTGAGAGGAACATTCTACTAGGAAGCACTGAGTATAGGGATAAATTAATACATGTGTGTGTGTGTGTGTGTGTGTGTGTGTGTGTGTGTGTGATTATTAATTCTACAAAATCATTCCCTTGGAATAATTAATAATACTTTATGAATACTGTTTTGAGTTGTAACATGTGGTACTTTAATTTTTATCACCTTAACACAAACAACAATCATCTGGGAAGTAGATACCTCAGCTGAGGTACTGCCTCTCTCATACTGAGTCTGTTGGGGCATTTTTCTTGACTAATAATTGATATGGGGAAATGAAGTCTACTGTAGGTGTGTTACCCAAGGTAGGTAGGTGGTCTTAGATGAGGAACAAGCCAATAGAAAGAATTTCTCCATAGTTCTGCCTTGAGTTCCTTCTGTGATGAACTATAATCAATAACCCAAATAAACTGCTCCTTAAGTGAGTCATGGTGATTTCTATAGCAACCAAAAAGCAACTAAAATGTTCAATGTCTTTTTATTTTATTTATACTTCATTAATTACATTCCACAATAGGTCATGATTCTAATTATACAACACGTTGTATGTTAGTTTTAGGTCAAATGAAAACATGTTATCAATTCACAATCTATACTTTGTATCCTTTGCTGTGCTAGCCTGTACACAATCTATGAAGGGAAAATCTAAAATAGGTGATGGACCCTTGCCCAACAACAAACTCAGCATAATTTATGAGTTCCACACAGCAGCAAATGTATCTATCTTAACAAAATTTTAATTGCTAAATGCATCACGATCCTGACTTCCTAAAACACTGACATCTGATTTGTAGAATTAAACCCATTATTTTAATAATAATTTTAAATATAGAGAGATTCAATAAGTTGTTGAAGTTTGGTCTTTTGATAAGTATTATAATGCTAAATACCCCCACCCCCAATTCCTGGTTGTTCCCAGAGACAGAAGGGTGCTTCTTAATTTAAAACTATTAGTTAAATAAAGATGGTTGAGAAGAAAGGACATAAGCAGGGTTTGGGGTTTTCTGGCTTGAAGTATGAGGAGAAAGATGAGGGAGAGAAGAAGGGGGAGAGAACAGGAAGTTGCTGCGGGTAGGTGAATCTTTAAAATACGACCATGAGGGCTGGCTGATTGGAGTTAGTGGCTTCCCAGATAGAACATGGCAAATTATAAGACAGGGTTATGGATGGGGAAATGGAATTTAAAAGCATAGAGGGTAGATATGTACCCTGCTTTATTCCTGATTACGGCGTACTATAAAAATAAAGGTTGTGTGTCTTTTGTCTGGGATCTGATTAAACAATGGTGAGGTAGAAGCCCCAATTGAGATTGAATTTTTTCTCTTTTTTTTTTTTTTTTTTTTTTTTTTTTTTTTTAGCTTTGATACAGGTACTTTATTGAACACAGAAACCAAAACTAAGAACACTGCTAGTCCGGCTAATACACGGTTTCTACCAAAACCAAAAAAACCGTCTTAACTCACACTTCACAAGTAAGGTGTATTTTAGGGCTAACTAGTTTCTTTTCTTTTTTTTTTTTTTTCTATTTTCTTTTTTTTTTTCCTTCTAGAGACAGTTTACTCAGGTCTTTTGTTACATCTGGAAACAAGGGTGTGCCCCCTACTACCCCTCGAGCGCTGCTTAAATGCTCTTCGTGGGACTGCCCATATGCCCATACCATGCTTCACACTATCATAGGCTAAGAGGTCGTGACGACTGATCAGGCTACCAGCAAGCACAGTCTCCATACCATATAAAGACTTGTTTACTCCAAAGGACAAGCCTGGCAGGCGCCATTTTAGGGTTGCAGCAGCGGCGCTCCATAGTTCCCCCCTGTTTATTTTATTAGCAAAGTAAGCAGTTACTGCTCGATCAAGCGAGTTCCATTACTAGGATCTCACGATCAAGGGCAGACAGGCTTAAAATAGCGGTACTCACTCTCCTGGGTGCAATGGGCAAAGCCCACCAGGTGCAAGAGCTGAGCTCCACAAGATTGACCAGACACCCATCCCTCGTACAATGAGACGTTAAGGTCTCTGGGGGTGCAAGGGCTGTCTGGATCGAAGAATATCTTATGGGGTAACTTATGGCTACCGCTTCAATGCCGTCAACCATGCTTGAGGAGATACACCGACCTCAATGGCTTGGAAGGCATGTACTACATGAATATTTTCTATAACAAGAAGTATAAACTAAGACTGTGATATATATATATATATATATATACATATATATATATATATATATGCATATAAGCATATATAGTTAGAAAAATTGAGACTGAGATGACAGGAATTACATAATTTGATACATGTTTTCTGAACCACACAGGATTAATAACAAAAACAGTTGGTAACATTAAGTAACAGTCTGATGGAGTCGACATCCCAATGTACACACATGACTTCTGTTTTTTCAGAAACAAAGACTCAGAATATAATGAAGAAATGCTAAATATCTAAGATTTTTATTCAGAAGGAAGCCCCCATGGAAGCCTAGATAATTTACAAGGAACTTTTAAGGGTCTAATACTAGCAAACTAACCAACCTCCCCTCAAAAATCAATCAGACTTCATAGTTAATATTTGATTATTAATCTGATAGGATCTACTTTTACCTAGGAAACAATTCTTGGCATATTTGTACAACAGTTTCAAGATTTGTTGAATTGAGGTGGGAACACTCATTCTAATTGTCTGTAACAACATCTTATTGGCTGGGTATCTGGGATGAATAAAAGGGAAAATGTGAGCTGAACAGCATTCCTAACTATAGATGCAATGTGATCAGATTCCTAAAGTTCTGATGCAATTTTTTCCAATTCTTCTTTTTTTCTCGCAACATACTTTCCTTAATTATTTAGAAGTTTTTGTGCAGTGCACTCTGATCACATTTGCTTACCAGTCCTCCCAGGCCAACCCTTTAAACCTCACAAAACATAACAAAACAAAACACCAAGTACAATTTTTGTTGCCATATACTCATTGAAACATGCTCAAACTCCCAGTGGCCAGCCCCCTAAAGAAAATTGAAGTCCTCCTAACCCCTGCCAGAAGCCATCAACTGTGACGAGCTACATTTCAGCATCTTTGTCACATTTTAAGAACTCTTTTCAATAGCTTCCTTTCTGGACTGTTTCTTTTCTAGGGATATGGAGTGGAGTAGGGGAAGAGGTTGTCACAGAAGCCTTCAATGTCTCTCTTTCTCAGTTATGAATCTGCAGTCATTGATACCACTGCAAAAGAATCATCTGTGTCTGTAGCAGCATGGATCATAGAATTCCACATTTCTTTTCTTCTTTAATTTGTTTCTGTCTGGTAATTTGTGACATTTCACTTCATTCCATTTCAGAATCCGATTTTGCCTTCAAATATGAATGGATGGGTGTCTAAGATGTCATGAACACTCTCTGACTATTGGCTTGTGAATTTGCAGTTCCCTCCATGTTTAACAGAGATCCGGGATCGGAAATGAATATACTAAAAACACTGTTCCAACTATAACTGATGTGCTAAACCCTCCCAGCTAGTGAAATAAATGACCAAGGTCATATGGGTTTCTGGCCAGCCTTCTTTTGCTTTACTTAGCAAAACTGTCCAATTTATCTATTCCTCCTGTAGTTACTTTTAAGTGATGTGAAGACACAACATTCAAGACAGCTAGAAATCTGACGTTGTTGTGTAAGCTGTGTCACCTTGTATGTCAATAAAACATTCAAATTCAGTTAAAGTTAATTTCTGTATCTTTTTCTCCATTGAACTATTTCTACTGAGATAGACTTGTCTACCACCACGGAGTTTGTCTTCTCTCACAGCACCTTGGTCACATTGTCAAAAATATTTTGAACACAAGCAGTTTCTAAAAGAAACAATTTCCAATAATAATAATAATAATAATAATAATAATAATAATTTCCAATTATGCTCTATCATTGCCAAGAAAGTCAAGGTAAGAACTTGAAGCAGTCATACATTTTGTCAAAAGCAGAGCAGAGTAAGAGAGTGATAGAGCAAGAATGACAGCCAGAGTCAGAGAGCAAGACAGTGACAGAGGAAGAGAAAGACTGAGAGTAGTTCTCAGTCCCTTTTCTATAACCAATCAAAGACAGTGCTGACAACATTAAGGGTGGCTCTTCCCACTTCTATTAACTCCATTAAGAAAACCTCTCATAGACATGTCCACAGGCCAACCTAATCCAAAATAATCCTCGTTGAGGTTATCTTCCTATATGATTATAGATTGTATCAAGTTGAAAATTAAAATTAATCACTATGGATTCCAACCTGTTAAGGCCTAGAGTTGGATGGTCAGAAGTTGAGAAAAACTAGCTGAAAGAATGAAATGATGGAACTAGTGTTTGTGTGTGTGCATGCTTGTGTGTGTGTGTGTGTGTGTGTGTGTGTGTGTGTGCGCGCGCGGGCACATGCACATGTGCATACATGCATTTCCTTCTGAATTTTGATGTAACTTTTATTGATGAGTCATTAGCTGTCTTGGATAGTTTAGTAGGAAATCTCTTGGATATATCTCCTCTGAGTTGTTCTTCTTTTCATTATTTTGTTGTTGTTGTTGTTCAGAAAGAGAAACATGTGGAATCACTCGAAGGCAAAGACAACAGATGACAGGAGTCTGATCCTTTCAATTTCTGATAGAAGGTGCAGACCAATAAAAACTAATGGAAATGTGACAAGAATGAGAAACAACTGTTATTGCATTAAATCTGAAAGACTGATTGCCATTTTTTTACGCCTGTTCATTTCTTGAACCCTAATTAATACCAAGAGACAGAAAGAAAATACAGAAAGGAGTAATTGCTTGGCATGAACATACATTTTCGAAGACCTACCCCAAGGGAATATCTTTCACTTTTTGCCAGAATGTCTCTTGACTATGGTGATACCTTCTCCTCTAACTTCTTGCTTACATTTTATTCTACTCTTTTTGGCATTGACTATTATACCCAGTTTTCCCTTTATGATACTTCCCTAAATATCCACTGATAATATCCACTTAGCCTTGCATCATACATGACCTCAACTGATCCATTGAGAATAGTCAGACTATTCTGAGAGCCCTGGCCAACCCTCTCAGTCTCATGACCTCTGTCTTCTGCATCAGTACAACAGTTCTTAGATTGGCAGTAACAAGAATCTGCAATGCTTAATTTTTTTCTTTTACATATTATCTGATTATATTTTCGTATAACCTCCCCCAAATGCAGAAAATGCTCTGAAATTAATAACCCAATCACAAAAGAACACACATGTTATTTACTCACTGATAAATGGATATTAGCCCAAAAGCTTTAAATAGCCAAGATTCAACTCACAGACCACATGAAGCTCATGAAGAAGGAAGATCAAGTGTGAATGCCTCAGTCCTACTTAGAAGGAGTAACAAAATACTCAGGGAAGAAATATAGAGACAGTGTGGGACAGAAACTGAAGGAAGGGCCATCTGGAGACCATTCCACCTGAGGATCCATTCCATGTGCAGTCACCAAAGGTAGACACTGATGTGGATGTCAGGAAGAGCATGCTGATAGGAGCCTGATATAGCTGTCTCCTTTGATGTCTATCAGAGTCTGACATATACAGATGCAGATGCTCACAGCTAACCATTGATCTGATCAAGGTGTTCCCAATGAATGTGTTAGAGAGAAGACTGAAGGAGCTGAAATTGTTTGTGGCTCCATGAGGAGAGCAACAATACCAACCAACCAGAGCTCCCCAGGGTCTAAACCACCAGCCTAAGAGCACATAGGGAGGGACCCATGACTCCATCTGTATATCTAGGGTAAGATGGCCTTGTCGGGCATAGGTGGGAGAGGAGATCCTTGGTCCCATGAAGGCTGAACACTGAGTGTGTGTTTGTGTGTGGGGGGAATTCCAGGGTGGGGAAGTGGGAGAGGGGGTTAGGTGGGGGCACATCTTCATAGAAGCAGGAGAAGGGGGGATGGGATGGGGTTCCTGGGTGGTGGGGGGAAAGGGGTAAGGGGATAAAATCTGAAATGTAAATATAATATCTAATAAAAAGAAATGTAAGTTAATGAATACGCAATAAAAAAAGAGAACAAAAAATAAGTTGACTTGTTTCTTACATTCATTCTGAATGTATTTTATTGATCTTTCTCTCATGAGGTTTACTGAAAGGACAGAATACTATGTCATATTGTGGCTCCATGAGGAGAGCAACAATACCAACCAACCAGAGCTCCCCAGGAGCTTTTTTTTAATTAATTAATTTTTTTTAATTCCTCATGGAACCTTTTGGGGTGTAATTAAAAAGGCACACCTTGTTCTTCAAAGAGTTTTCTTTACTCTCCCCTGTATCCCAGAATATCTCTTAGACACTTGAACTCCTGTATGCATCTCATTTAAACTGCTTGGGAATACCCATTTTGACCTGATATCTTTCTTGGGCATGCTGTATGCTATATCTACTGATTTATATTACCATGAAGAAAACTTCAGAAGTTTTCAATTCAAACTTCTCAACATAGAATTTTAGAACTTGCTCTCTTACTCTCTTAATCTCTTACTCTCTTATCCTCTCTTACCCTCTTACCCTCTTGCCTCTCTGCCCCCCCCCTTCCTCTCTCTCCACGTGGTCATGGCCGGCCTCTACTTCTCTACTCTCTTATCCTTCCACCTTCTTTCCCCCACCTTCCCCCTATCTCCTGAATAAACCTCTTCCCCCTTGCAAAAAAAAAAAAGAATTTTAGAACTTATGGTGGTTTCTGGCCAGAGATGTCCTGAAATTGTAGAGTTATTATATAAAAAGCAAGCATATCATATAGTTATTATTTAATCCCCTCTTCCTCTCCATCCCTCCATTCTTTCCTCCACTCTGCTCTTCTTTTCCTCCTTTCTGTGTGTATGCCTTTCTGTCTGTCTGTAGTTCACACTCTCAGTTTGATTTCTTTCTACAGCATGAATTTAGGGACTTCTTTTTTTTTTCAAGAGACTTTTGATGTTAATCAGAATTTTCCAGTCTGCAGATTATAATCATTCTTCAGAAAATTTACCTTCTTTTATTTCTTCAGGTATTGGGTCCTACTATTTAAAAGTTGTTATATATTTCTAGAAATTCTAACATATTGTCACTGAAACAGTTTTCATATATGCTTATGCTTTTCATCTGGTTTTTGTTTGGTTATATCATTCCTTTGAAATTTTAGCTAATAATTCTTCAAGTTGACTTACAAATCTCTGCCATCAACATACACTCTATCCATTGTGTGTCTTTCTGGATAGATTTGGCAACATGGTTTCATAATAAACGTTGGCAGTTCAAGACCTTCCTTCAATGCATACATAACCTCCTCCATAAATCTTGTTGCAGTTGTTGATGTTTTGTTTGCTTGAATTTGTTGTCATCATTGTTACCCACTTTTCAATTGGTGGTTTCATTCAAGAAGCTAATGGTAAGTTTTTTTGGTCTTCACCAACTTCTAATTACTGTCCTTTACGTGTTAGATTTTTTTTTGTGTGTGTGTGAGCCCATGTACTTTAAGTCACTGAAAATAAAGCAGTCAGTTGAAAGAGCTATGAAAGTCAGAGTCAATTTTCACATGAACAGAAAGGATTTTTTTAACAAAATATAATTATGAATAAAGTGTATATTTGAAAGCACTTTGCCAGCCTCAACAAAGTTGTAATTATAATAGTTTAGTTGAAAAAAATGCATACATTGTATAAAACCATTGTGAGTGATGTGCCTCTGGACTTGGCCTCTTTAAAAAGTCGTTGTAGGGGAACCTACTATTTCATAAGCTTCTATATGTAGTATTAAAAAATAAATAATTTCCTGTATAAGTGTATGTATATACATATATGTGTATATTATATTTAAAAAACAAAAGGAAAATACAGTCTCATATATTCTCATTGGTAACAGTTTAATGAAGAGATGAGAGAGTCACTACTTTTTTTGACAACTTGTACTCTTCTGCTTCTTACTTTTGCATCAGTGACTGGGGTGTAATTTGTAGTAAGCAACTTTTGCCAACTCGTGAGCAGTACAAGCCAGGTACTGAGGGCAAAACAGAAACAGAAGGAAGAGCTATGCCCATAAGATTTCCATCACAACCATTTACAGACCTTGAGAGGAAAAGTCTCAAATTCATATGAAAAAAAAATCCCTATGATAGCTGCAACAACCCTTCTAGAGGTATCACCATCTCTGATTTCAAGATGTACTAAAGAGCAATAGCAATAAAAACAATATAGTATTCACAACAAACAGACATGTTGATCAAGGGACTTGAATTGAGGGCCCCAACATAAATTCAAATACATATGGACACCTGATTTTTTAATAAGAAAGCCAGAAAGACACACTGGATCAAAGACAGGATCTTCAACCAATGGTTCTGCTAAAACTGGGTGGGGGCCTGAAGAAGAATGAGAATAGATGCATATTGATCACACTGCACAAAAATCAAGTCCAAGTGGATCAAACAACCTCAATATTAAATAAGGTATACTGAACCCGGTAAAAGAGAAAGAGGGGGAAAGACTTGAATGCATTGGCATTGGAGATGACATCCTTAACATAATACTGATAGCACAGGCAACCAGATCAACACTGAATAAATGAGAACTCATAAAACTCATAAGATTCTGTAAGGCAAAGGACACTGTCAATAAGGCAAAGGTACAGCCTCCAGAATGCAAAAGATTTTCATCATCACTATGTCTTATAGGGGTCTAATATCCAAAATATATAAAGAACTCAAGAAACTAGATATCAAAGAATAAATAATACAATTTTAAAATGTGGTACATATCTAAATATAAGAGTTGTAATAAAGAAATTTCAACTCACTAATAAACACTTAAGGAAATGCTCAATAATCTTAGCCATCTGAGAAATGCACATCAAAACTGTTTGAGATTTCATTTTTTACCTGTCAGAATGGCTAAGATCAATAGCACAAGTGACAGCTCATGCTGATGAGGATGTGGAACAAGGGGGAACCCTTCTTCATTGCTGGTGGAAGTGCAAATTGATATAGACACATGGAAATCAATATGACATTTCCTCCAAAAATAGGGAATCTATCTATCTCAAGATGAAGTCTTTTACATATACCCAAAGGATACTTCATCTTATCACAAGGATACTTCTCAAACCTGTTCATTGTGGCTTTATTAATAATAGACGGGAACTGCAAACAACCTAGACTTTCCACAACAGAAGAATAAATAAAGGTACATTTACACAAAGGAATATTACTTAAAGGTTTAATAAAACCTGCACACTGCCATGCTCCCTCCATGACAATGGACTAAAACATCTGAAACTGTAAGTAAACCTCTGTTAAATGCTTTTCTTCATAAGAGTTGTTGTGATCATGGTGTCTCTTCACAGCAATGGAAACCCTAACTAAGACACAGAAAAACATACTGCAGTGGGCATTTCCTGGAGTTTATGACAATGATCCTTAGGAGAACTCCTAGTAATGGAAGCTACAAAATTTTAACTGGCTATGTCTTGTAGCTAGGCAATGCTTCCAGTGTTTGGAATGACTTGTACTCAGTTGAGTTATTGGCTAATAGAGTCCCAGGAAAATCCCAAAACAACCCAGGTCAGTGCTAAGACAAAGAGTTTCTGTCCACACACTGATATCACACAACTCATGTTGAACATGAAGAAGTCAAACTGGTGCCTACCTGGAGCCTTCATCCTGATGTTCTAGTCTCTTTGGTGTGGGAAGTTAGTATGCAGGCTACTGAAATAGAAACAAACATCAGGCCATCAACAAAAACTTTACGTACAGTCTCCTTGCAAAATATTCAAAGGCAGTGGTGGCACAAAATATGTGGAAGTAGCCAACCAATGACTGATATTATTTAAGGACCACTTCACCAGAAGTAATGCATACCTGATATTGTTTAGGTAAACAATAACCAGAGAGAAGATAGTCCAGAGACTTAGGATAAAACTGAACATTACAGGGACTGAAAAGATGGCTCAGCAGTTAAGAGCACTGACCGCTCCTCCAGAGGTCATGAGTTTAATTTGCAGCAACTACATGGTGACTCAAAGCTATCTGTAGTGGAATCTGATGCCCTCTTCTAGTGCATCTAACATGAGTGTTGGTATACTCACACATGTAAAATAAATATTTTTTAAAAAAGCTAAAAACTACTGGACTAAAAAACTAATAAAATCAATAAAATGGTTTCTACTGATATTCGGTTATTCTCATAGATCAGTGCCTTATTTGTTCACCACCATAGAGGTTTCCTATGGAGACACATCCACAACAGATGCATAGATCCACAACCAGACACTATGTGGAGAGACTAAACTATCAGATCTTTCCCTTCGGAGTTCAGGAAATCCTGAGGAAAAAAAGAGCTGGAAAAATTGTAAAAGCCAGAGCAGGTGGAGGACACCAGGAGAATATGTTCCTCTGAATCAACACAGCAAGGCTCCTATGTACTTCCAGAGACTTTCATCTTCAAACACAGAGCCTACATGGGTCTGTACCAGTTCCTCTACACATAAAATAATATCTATTAGCTTAGTAATTTTAAGGGACTCCTGACTATGAGACAGAGTGGGTCGCTGCCTCTTTTGCCTGTTCTTGGGACTCTTTCCCCTTGTTGTGTTTCTGTGTCCAACTTTGATGTTAATATTTTGCTTCATTTTATTGTATTTTATGTTGCCATGTTTGGTTGTTGTTATCTTTTAGAAGCCTGATCTTTTCTAATGAGAGACAGAAAGGGAGTAGGTCTGGAGGAGAAGGGAAGTAGGGAGGAACCAGGAGGAGTAGGAGGAGAAACTATAATCAGGATATATTGTATGAGAAAATCTATTTTCAGTAAAAAGGCAACCAATTTATAATAATTTAATTCTTCTGTGTCAATTAGTGGTTTACTGATTTGGAGTCAGTTTTGATGGTGAATGTACATTTATATTTATTAGTTAATATAAACTAAACTGGAATTCTATCTCATAATTTAATAACACTCCTCTGAATTTGAATTCTTATTTCTAGTGTTTTATATTTATACTTCTATTTTCATTGCTTTTAGCTCTTTGGATGTGAGTTTTAATAAAATTGGCACTTGAGTTTATTTTTTAAATGATCTCAGTTGTTGCTATCAAACACACACACACATGCATACACACACACACACACACTAAAAACACTTGCATTTGGCTGGGGTATTTTACTTGGAAGAAGCCAATCATGTGTAATCCAACAGTTTGAACACTCACACATGAAACAGAGTAAATGCAATGCTTATAGTCCACTAGGCTGAAAAGGACTGTATTATGGTCCAAGCTTAGAGTTTTAATGTGTGAGTGTGTGTGTGTGTGTGTGTGTGTGTGTGTGTGTGTGTGTGTATACATTTACTTGGAGGGGGGCATGTAGACAGTCCATGTATGCAACTGCAATCCCAAGGTCAGAAGTTTTTCTTGATGACTTCTGCCTTAAATTTTGAAATAGGGACTTTTGATAAGCTAGGAGCTTATTGACTTGCTAGGCTGGCTGGCTAGTTCACTCCAGAGATCCTCCCGTCTCTACTTCACAGCTGGAGGTTTACAGGCACATGCTAGTCTTAACTTTTCACACTACTGCTGGGTATCCAAACATAGGTCCTCATATTTGTGCAAAAGGCTCTGAACCATCTCCTCAGCTCAAAAGCCTTAGTCTTCATAAAAATATTATATATGAATAAGGGACGTGATATATTATCATGATGTGATGTACTTAGTATACCATTAATTTACATGGAAGGATAATCAAAGATTGTATTGTACAAAATGTCAGTGATTTCTATGGAAGGTAAATGGAAACTAGATCTGTGGTTTTAACCACTAGCTAATGTCCAAACAGTTAAAAGGTCAAAAATGAAGGCCTGGCAAGATGGCATTATGGTTAAGAGCACACATTACTCCTCCAGAGTATCTGAGTTCAGTTCTCAGCACTCATGTAAGCCCAATCACAGGCTTCATACCTTTTGATTCAGGAGATCCAATACCTTCTTTTAACCTTTACAGGCATACAACACTTGACTCCATGGAATCACACATGCGCTTATACAATTAGAAGTGAAAAATCTAAGTCTTAGAAAGGAATTTAAGATAAAAGCAGAAATAGATTATTTGCAGAGATTCCCCTACCTGTGGGTTGCATGGAGGTCCAAGGAATGTTTCCTATTTTTACTGAATTCAACTACATCATTCAGAGCATTTCAGCTCTTTGGGAATTAGCTAAGAGCTGACTGGTTCCTAACATGAGAAAAAATATATAAAGGCCTAGGAAATATCACTGACCAGCTAATGAAATGATAGCACATGAGATTTGCCTGGAGATTCAATTTTCCAGTTTCCTATGAACTAGATGTGGATTTTACAGTCAAGAAACTCTACAAGAGTGGCTCAAAAGAACTTAGTGGCTAAGGTCACTTACTACTCTTGAAGAGGATCTGAGTCAGGGCCTCGCTCCACATGACAGACCACAACCACATGAAATTCCAGTTCCGGGGGTATGATGTGAACTTCTGACATCTGTGAACTCTTACATGCAAGTAGTTCATATAAACACTCACAGATTCACATACATCTATGTAAAAGATTTAAAATGTAAATATGTGTAATATTTTTATTATTCCTTCAACATAGCTCTGATTGGAAAGTCTCTGTTTCCCTATTTCTTTCTCTGTATCTGTCTCTGTCTCTATCTCTGTCTGTCTGTCCATCTCCCTTTCACACACACACACACACACACACACACACACACACACACACACACGCACATGTGGACAACAAAATCTACATACTTCAAGGGGTTGAAGAAAGAGTCCTGAGTAATCAAGCATGGTATATAAATTATTTTATGCCATGAGACTGGCAAGCAGTGAGTGTAGGAAAAAAACCCTCATAAGTCAGGGAAAAGCAGAATGTCCTTTTAGGCAAGCTGCTACATTAAACCCATTGGTAGTAGATGGGGTAGGTATTACATAAGAGAGTGAACAATGTGAACAGAAATTATAGGGTGATGTCAGGAGCTGCTACTCGCACCTTAACATTCCCAAACACTACACAGTGGGATACAGCACTCTTTCACAAAACATGACAGTTTCACGGAGCATACCTAAAATTCTTAGTGAAGGTTAATGCAGTCCACTTTTTGAAAAGGATTCTTTTTTTTCCTAGTGTATCAGGCTCAGAACTGAGGTATCCTTGAGATCAGTGGTGAGACTGGGCCCCCCCTAAGCATAATATAATCATAGAAAAGAATACTCTGGGAGCCTGGAGGTGGAACAAGATTGTGGTTATAACATGTTACTTTTGCCATCATTAGTGTTACTCGTGTTTGGACATTTCTAAGACTCCTGTTACGCAGAAATCCTTATTCTCTCCTAACAGAGACAAGCATTTCTTATTTAATTTACCTGTACCATTTCAACAAAAACTTGAGAACTGGAGGTATTCTAATTCCTATATAACCATTCACCATGTTTATCATGTAAGATACAAAAATTGCTAGAATCATGCAGACACACCACAGATCATCCCCTCCTCATTTTTGTCTCTGTATGAATAATGATGTAGATGGTTATTTACAGACACAGAGAGGAAGGCAATAGTTGTTACTTTCCTCACTCATTTGTACATTTACGTGTTCCACCTATGAGCAAGGAAAGCTTTTATAGTAAAGAAAAACAACATTTTTGATTTCATTTAAACAAACAGTGCAGTTTCCAGATCACCTGAGGCTAGTGGAGAAGCTGTTTTGAACTGAAGCAATAGTTAAACCTAAATATATGTCTAAAAGTACCACTTACATTTAAAATAAATGTGTCCCCCAGACAATTAAGGTACTATACTTTATACATTGTGCAAACTTAAGGAAATTGGGTGGGAAATGAAAGAAATGTACAAATGTGCATTGCTCTTGGGTTTACAAGCTACCTCATGAGTTGTTTTACTTGATCATCTGAATGACCACATTAAAATTAAATCTGGTTACTTTTGCCAAGTGTGGAAATAAGGCAGATCATTCCACTGTGTTGCTAACAATATGGGAGCCAGAGATCTGACAATCAAGCTATTCCTCATTCTTCTTGACGGCTTGGACTTTTATGCCTGGGTAGGCTGGATGGGGTTGTTGAAGGAGAAATTCTTCCAGTTACCTACAACCATTCCAGGCTCAGAAGTTTGCTTTTCATGGGAAGCTTTCTCCACTTTCCTCCCTTCCAATATAGCCAGTCAATGACTGATTTCATCTTGGATATTTCATACACTGTCACCACACCAAAAATTATGAACTCACAGATCATAATGAAGTTGTTTCATGACTCTGTTATAGTAGAAAGTGGGAACATTAATGAACATTGAAAGGCTAATGAATGATGACTTATGTAGTATACTTGAGAGCTGATGAGATGACTCAATACAGCAAAGTATTGCTTCCAAGCTTGGTAACATGACTTCAGTTCCTTGCATCAACATGACAGAAGAGGAAAGCCAACTCTTGCAAATAATCTTCTGAGGTCTACATTTACTCTATGACATGTGTATGGTGTGTGTAGCATGTGGTCATACACAAAACCACACACAAAATAAATAAATAAATTACATAAACACATAATGTAAAATTTAGAATTCGATTATTTGATTACTGAAAATTTATCAAGACTAGCTCTTCAGCATTTTTTTTGAAAAGACAATATTCTAAGGTGCTTTTGTAGCAACTCCAGTGATACATGTGTGATGTTACATACAGAAGCAGAAGGTATATGTTTAATGCAATGAGATTCTTCTAATTAGGCAAATGAGAGCAAAAATATATGGAAAAATTTACATTAATTAATTACTGGTCCTTTTAAAGTTTTAGCCAATGTTCCAAAATATTTTAAAAGATATACTAACATAGACTCTTCTGTTTGTGCTTTAGCCTGTTTCCATTTTTATGAATTTTATATCAAATCTGCCATGTAACCCAGTTAGACCACTCTTGGGTATATATTCATAGGACTTTTTTCCCCAACTTTCAGGGAAGTTGCATATAAAAACTTACCCACAACATTTGAGTGACTAAATAAGATGAGACATTATTTTTGCTTCATCTTCAGTCTTTATAGCAAACATCCGATTCCTTCTCATCTTGCTTGTCCTCCTCTTCTTTTTCCTCCTCCCAGTCTAATGCCCCTCCCCCTCCTCCTCCCCCTCCTCTTCCTCCTCCTCTTCCAATTTTCTTTACTGACTTTCATGATCCATCCACATCACCCTCTAGCACTTTAGCTGTTTCTTCTCTGTTACCTTCTGTGCCTCTTTTTTACTTTCTTAAATGTAAATATATTTCCACATTCTTCAACATTTCTCATTTTCTTTTGTCAGTGTTATTTCTGTCCTATTATTCAACCTTATGGTTTCTTCTACAGACAACATAAACTGATGTATTTCTGCTCTCTTTTTATCTTTAGGCATCAAATACATCCCATAATTGCATTTTAACCCTAAGGAATAGAAGCTGTACTTGATAGCATAAAATGACAGTATAGTCAAAAACTTGGAGTATATAAATTACCTGTATTCAAACTCTTATTTTTCTCTATGATTATATGGAGGAGATAAACATTTAGACAACAATGGTAAATGAGAAACAAGGGTTCACCTTGCTATTACAGTGTTGTCTTTATCCACAGGAGATATAGGGCTTTCTGCTAAGCAGAGCTTAGGGATGAGTTCTAAGAAAATACTAATCTTCATGTGTCAGTTTTCAATGTAAAATGTTCCCCATGGTGTCACATGTTTGAACACTTGTAATATGTTCAAAATGGTACAACATTTGCAACACTAGCATGCTGTTCAGAAAGTTTGTGCAACCTATACAAAGTAGGTCCATGAGGATAAGCCCTGAGGCTTAATACACACTACCCATTCCTACACACTCTCTACTTCCTGAGCGTAGATATAGTTACGCTTAACTTCTTCCTCCTCTTGTGCTATGTCTTTATTGGTATGATGAAACACACACACGCACACACACACACACACACACACACACACACACACAGAGCCTGTGAGCCCAAATAAACTTTTTATTCTCTAAGTTACTTTTCTGATGATAGCAAGGAGAAAAATCTAAGAATGTACCAACTTTAATTTTAATTTTCTTTTTCAGTAAAGAAGAAATAATAAAATAAATACCCATATCTCTTGCAACATAGAAGTCTCTGACTTAAATTTTCCTTTCTATTGCATATGAAGAAATACTCACCAATAGGAAACAGGGAACTGAGGTATTTCAAAGTTCGAAAGTTGTATTCCTTATGAACTAAGACCTAATTTATAAGCAACTCAGGCAAAAATCAGTTTAAAACCTGCTTCTGTCACACTTTCTTTATTTGAAAGTAGAGGTATGCAGATGTGTACATGAACCTCAGGTCACGATCTTCTCCTGTTTTCTGTGCTGAGTCTTTCTGCATGGCAGGCCTTTGCTTGTCCACCTAATCATCAATGTCACTTATGTGTTGATCCCATGCACTATGCTCTGCTATTTGCTAACTTAATAGTCCAGGAACAGAGCCCAATTCATTCATCTGGCTGCCTAGTTCTTGCCAAATTTCATCAATATGATATCTCTGGCGTTCTGTAGAAATACATTGGATAATTCCAGAGACCAGAACAGGTGTCAGATCCCCTGGAGCTAGAGTTAAGACCATTGTGAGCTGTCTCATGTGGGTGCCAGGAACTGAACTCTGGTGCTGTCTTAGAGCATCTAATGCTCTTAATGCATGAGCCACCTCTCTATTCTGTTACCTACGTAGTCTCTTATACCTACCATACAATTACAGTTAGAGCTTGCATGACAATGTCAATGTTTGTTGCTTTCTTTGGTCATGTAACTTTAAATACCTGCTTGTTTTTGTCAGGGATAATTTTTTCTTGGAAGAGAGTGAAGCTCTAGTCACACCTTTGCAGCCATGCATTACTGACTACCTCTCATTTGAGCCTGAGCCTGTGTAGATAAATTCAAGAGAGGCAAAAGGACTATGAAAACTCCCCCAAATAGGGTTGTGCTTTCAACTGCATCACCACATGACGAAATTAACATTTTGTGATTTAAATTGACAGCAGTTCTATTTAGAAAATGACCATCCATCCCCATACCACAACTCTGCCTGCTTCCCTGGAGGTCTGAAGCTACCCAGGACAACCAGGTAAGATACCTCACCTCAATCCCCTATCTGCTGGGCCCCAAGTAATCCAGCAGCCTTGAAGTCTACCTGTACCCCTCTGTCTCCATCTTTCAGTCCACATTTCTATCTGCAATCTGGATCTGTAATCTACTCCCAGGGCCATAGCCTTGCCTCCCTCTCTGAAGGCTTGATGCCACCCAGGAGAAACAGCTCTGCCTGGAGTCCCAGGGGCCTGCCACAACTAGGGACTTCAAGGCCAGCAAAAAACAGAAACAACCAGATGGCTAAAGGACCGTGTAAGGATAAAATCAATAAAAAGCAAAGCAATATGAACTCAGCATTTCTACAGCAAGCTCAGGATATCCTGACATACCGGAAGAACAAAACAATGACCTAAACTTTCATTTTATGAAGATAATAAGTGCCTTTAAAGAGGAAATAAATAAGTCCATGAAAGAAATGCAGGAAAATACAATCAAAAAGGTGAAGGAAATGAATAAAACTGTTCAAGACCTGAAAATGTACATAGAAGCAATAAAGAAAGCAAAAATGGAGCAATGCTGGGGATGAAATCCTAGGAAAGAGAAAAGGAGCTTTACCTACAGAATACAAGAGATGGAAGAGAGAATCTTAGGGGTAGAAAATGCTATAGAAGTAATTGATACATCAGTCAAAGAAAATGCCAAAACTAAAAAGTTTATAGCACAAAATATTCAGAAATTTTGTGATCCTGTGAAAGCAAACCTAAGAATGATAGGAATTAAAGAAGGAGAAAATTTTCATATCAAAGGCAGAAAATGTATCTGCAAAAAAAAAAAAATGAAATTTTTTTCCTAGCCTAAAGAAGGACATGCTTGTAAATGTAGCAGAAACTTACAAAAGACCAAATAGATTGGACCAGAAATGAAAATTCTCTTACCACATAATAATTAAAACACTAAATGTACAGAACAAAAAAAGAATAGTATTAAAAACTGCAATAGAAAAGGGGCAAGAAACATATAAAAGCAGACCTATCAAAATTATACCTAAAATCTCAACAGATACTCTCAAAGCCAACCAGGTCTGGACAGATGTCTTGCAGATCCTAATAGTCCATAAATGTAGGTTGATATTACTATACCCAGCAATACTTTCAATCACCATAAATGGAAAAATTAAGATATTACATGATGAAACAAAATTTAAATACCATCTTTCCACTAATTCAGCCCTACAGAGGATACTAGAAGGAAAACTGCAACACAAGATGAGTAACTACTTCCAAGAAAACACAATAAATTAATAATTTCATAGCATACACACTCTCACACACACACTAAATACAACCAACATCAAAATAACAAGAACTAATCATTGATCATTAATATCTCCTAACATCAATAGACTGAATTCACAAACAAACAAACAAACACAGACTAACAGAATGGATATATAAGCAGCACCTAGCAGTTTGGTGCATACAAGAAGCACACCTCACTAACAAAGATTGACACTATCTCAGAGCAAAGGACTGGAAAAAGATTTTTCCAAGCAAATGACCTCAAGAAACAAGCTGGAGTAGCCATTCTAATATCTAAATAAATTAGACTTTCAACAAAAAGTAGCCAAAAAAAGATGGCAAAGGACACTTCATACTCATCAAGGGAAAAATTCACCAAGATGGCATTTTAACTCTGAATAGCTTTACCACAATGAAAATTAAGTGTAGAAGTCTGAGATGCATTTTTCCATGACCTAGCATAGAGTATTAATGCTGTGTTCCTCCTGCCTCCATGTAACATGAGCATGGTGATAATAGAAATTAGCATTAATTTTTTCCCTAAAACTGCAGACCTCAAATCACAGAAATATTTAAAAACCTACAAAAATTATATATTGAATTGAAGAACTAAGAAAAAATCAAATCCTTAAGCTTATTTCCAATATTTGTTATCTGTCCAACTCTAAACATGTATGAAGCTGAATTTCATTATTTTACTTTATAATTTTGATTTTGAAAATCATTTATTTATATATAGTTCATCTTATACATTATTTTCAAGTTCATGGTTAAGTGACTAGGGACAAGGCTGCATTTGGAAGACCAAATAGCTGAAAAGTCTGATGCTTTCCATTCTTCATCTCCTAAGTGCTTATAAATGTTAGTAGTAGAGAACTGAGGTAATATGAATAGTGTGCATGCGAACACTACTGTCAAGAAACCATCTTTAAATACTAAGAATGCAGATTTAAATACTCAACATCAACATAAATCTAGAGCAATAATGAAAGTTTTCTTTTTTCAGCTATGTTAAAGAAACATAAAGGGATTACTGAGAATTGAATATCTTATACAGTTCTTAGAAGTGTTGAAGTGCTTAGTTCTGGACAGGAACTAAAGGGGGCTTTCTAGAACGCATGCCTGGACCTCAAGGAGAGGTAATCAATTTCTGTTTCCAGTAGAAAGATGCAGAATATGACTGTGCTACTTGAATCTGTTCAGTTGAAGACCATAAACTACAGAAAAAGCTAGGAAGCTGTTTCCATCTATACCTAATTGCCTCAATAAAGCTTGTACATGGATATCAGAAGAACAAGAGAACAGTTCTTCTGAGCATACTTCTACATACCAATAGGCAAACTAATAGAAGATAGCTCTCTTCTTATTTTACATGCAAAATGTCTTATTCACATATGTTTGTATCATAAACCAAAATATGTACAGATTCCCTTGGCAAGGATGTCTCAGAGTGTTGACTTCATCTACGTACTCACTTTAAGATTAAAAAAGAAATAAACTTGGTGAGAGCTATGCCTATTTTCTACATATTCTATATTTGTTACCTTAATAGATAATGCATCTTTTTACCAAAACAGTTACTGTCTTGAAATAAAACAATAATCAATATTTTATACTTAAATATTTCTGTAGACTCTGTCTAGTTTATCTATAATTATTATTACCATTATTATTTTAAGAATCATTTTTTAAGTATGTGTATGTATGGAGGGGTATGTTCAGGTGCCCAACAAAGTCGGAAATGGTGTCAGATATCCTGAGATTGGAGTTTCAAATTGTGATATAGCCAGTGTGACAGAGCCAAACTCAGGTCCTTTGAAAGATTAGTAGACACTCTTAACCACTGAACCATTTCACTTGCCCCTAGTATTACTATTTTTAATATTTAAATCCATAGAACTCTGTACATTTAACTGTGACCCTTTAGCCATGTTTAACTCCAATTTAAATTTTATAATTAAGTACTCACCGTAGAGATTTAATTTAGTTTGAATGTTGTTCAATTTACTCAGAGTATTAGGTTAGTTGAAAGAGCTTCACATTCGTTGCATTTATACATTTAATTATTAGATTCATTACTGTTTAGGCTTTATACTAAATAGACAGGAAACTTCCTGTGAAGAAATTAAACTATTTGAAGAACTTTGAAATTTTAAAATATTTAAACTTATCTATCTAATAGGAAACTTTGCTTGGAGTGTATGTAACGTAATTCCAATATCTAGAAAAGTGACAAAATTGTATCTGTGTTTAAAAGATTAAGAACTCGATATATAAAGACTTCTGGTGGTGTGGTGTTATACACCTATAACCCCAGTATCTTTGAGACAGTCAAGAAGAATTGCAATGGACAGCAGATGAAAATGCAGCCACTAAATTCACTTCTAGTTGTTTATAATGAGACTCATTAAGCAGAAAACTTTAAGGATCCTAAATACTGAAATGATAAACTATGTAGCCAACATTTCAGACAGAAATTTAACATATAAGTATCACTTGTGTGTTTCTGTATATTAATGAAAATTTAAAATGAGGCTTAGTAATTCCATTTATAATGCCCAAAGAAATAAAATGTATAAATGAGTATAGAACAAAGACTACATTTTTTTAATAGAAATATAATATGTTGTTGAAACAAGGCTATGTAAATTAATGTAGAGATACCATGTTATGTATCAAAAGACTTCCATAATTGAGTTTTTGCTTTAATAAAGTTTCTTTTAAAAAACATTCTGTTTCTTTTCCAGAAATAGATGAACCAATCCTAAACTCTGTATGAAATATCCTTCCTAGTCACATACTCATCCAACATTTAAATTGAGTGCAAATGTACTGTGATCATGACTGTTCTGTACTGTCATCAAGACAGACAAATCTATAGACTATAAATGAGACTTCAGAAAGAAAAATATTGATAATTAAATCTGTACAATAATTTCAAATTGTATTAGGAGAACTGACAAGATTGTATCTGTGAAGGATCCTGTAAAGATATTGTATTCAACAAACAAACAAACAAAAAAACCCTACTGGACATACATATACAGAAGAAAGACTTTGCATGTTCTGTTTCTCTGTACAAAAGTTAATCAGGGTCTGGGAAGGTGATTGAGTTGGGAAAGCTCCTCCCTTGCAAACATGAGGAGCTGAGTTTGCATACTAGATTCTATGTATGCATGGAAAGTTGCTCATAATCTCAGAGCTTGGGAAATGGAGACAGGAAAATCCCAGAAACAAGCTGGCTAGCCAGACTAACAAAACAGTGAATATTCATGTCAACAAGAGACCCTATATTAATGTATAAAGTGGAGAGAAATGCTGTAAGACATTGGACATTAGTCTACTATATTCACAAACAGCCATTCATATGTGCATATCCAGCACATTCATGTGCATATTCATACATGCACACCACTCACATACTTGTGCAAAAATCTAAGTAAAATTTAATATGTGTGTGTGTGTGTGTGTGTGTGTGTGTGTGTGTGCAAGCATGCACGCATTTAATAGTTACAACTTTGAAATTCTATGGTAAGATCATAAATGTAAGCCTTGGATTGCAGTGGCATCTTAACTATCACACCAAAAATGCAAATGATAAGGAATAAATTAAATGGAGTTTTATTAAAATTAGACCTTTACTATAAACAACACCTTGCTTCAAGGAAATGAAAGTATATGAAAGTCCTTCATATGACACAGGATTTTTATCTAGAATATAAAAATGTTTACAACTCGACAATACAAATGTGAATAATGAAATATTGAAGAGACTTAGGATTGAAAATGAGCCTTTCTTCAGAAAATTAAACAAAGGGGCAAGGAGGTGGACATTTGCTTATAGTCATCATCCTTTAGACATATGTAAGTCAATAGCCAAATGATATATTAATTAGCACCAACAGGTTCTGCCAGAATTCGAAAGAAAAGTAATGTGTTTGTAAGGACATGAGGAAACTGGCATCTTCATGGACTGTTTGTGGAAGGTTCAATCACTTTGGAAAATGAATCATTGGTTCTTTAAAATAAAAGCAATGGTGTTACCTGTAAGACAAAATTGCTTTTTTAATGTGTCTTCCAAAGAGGAACTTAAGCACACCCCCAAGCTCCTGTTGATAAATGTTTTATCAACATTAAACATTTCTCAAATTGGAAACAACTGTAGTGTTGATCAATTGACAAAAAAACAAATGAAATACTCTATATTCACAAATGAAATATTACTTAGTACCATAATCTTTATTGTTAACTTGAAGGATTTGGGATAACCTGCAGACTAACAAAAGATGTATTTGAGAGGTTGTTCCCAGAGGAAGATCCCCCTATACATTGCTGGTGCTGTTACATGGCCAGAGATTTCTAGACTAACATAAAGAAACCTGCCTTCACCTCTCTTTGCTTTCTGACTGTGGATGCAGTGTGGCCAGTATCTTATTCCTGACATCATACCTTTTTCTGCCATGAATAATTCTATATTTTTTTAAAAAAATTAATTTTGTTGATTCACGTATTCATGTATCATGTACATGTGTGTGGGCAGTTGCATGCCACAACAGATGTGTGACGATCAAAGCAACTTATGGGGTTTGGTTCTTTCTTGGCATTTTATGGTTCCTGAGCATCAAGCTAAGGTCATCAGGCTAGGAAACAAGCACCATTATCAACAAGCCCTTTATCTATTGAGCATCTGTTCTTTACAGTTTTTCAAAAGAAAATGCCATTAAAAAGAGTACTTGAAAAATGAAACATCGTTCTGGTTAAATAATGAGGTCCAATCATGATTTTGCTCCTTTGCTTAGCCATACTAATGGGATCAATATGGCTAAGTTCTCAGTGCTATGATCTGAGAAGGAGGATGAAGGCTCATTTTCATATGTAGGTGATACACAGCATAACTTTCAAACAATATAGATGAAAAATAACCTTTAAATGTTGACTTATTTTTCAGAGATTGTAGAGATCCTATGCCACACATTTTTAATAGAACTTGGTATAGTGTTATGTGGGTTCAGGGTCATTATACTATTTGTGTTCTCAACCTCCTAGTTTCTAAATCAATTAGCTTACATAATGAACGTAAGTTTTTATGTATCATGTATTCAATAGAACTTTGAAGCTTGTTAGACTCTTTTGATTTTTTCCCAGAGTTTAAAATATAATTAGATATTTTAAATTTTCTATTTTTAAAATAATATTATGTCTTTTGTTAAACATAGAGTTCATGATTGGCTGGCAAGGTAGATTAGAGGATCCACCTGTTTCTGCCCCCACAGAACTATGGTTACAGCTATATGTTACTACACCTGGATTTTAGAAGAGTGTTACATATTCAAATTGAAGTCTCATGGTTGAGTATCAGATACTTTTCCAATAGCCATTTCTTCCCTACAGCACTGCAAAACACTTTAAAACACATTTTACATTATTTTC
Organism: Rhabdomys pumilio; assembly: GCA_030674055.1. Classification (NCBI taxonomy): domain Eukaryota; kingdom Metazoa; phylum Chordata; class Mammalia; order Rodentia; family Muridae; genus Rhabdomys; species Rhabdomys pumilio. The sequence continues at coordinate 15,543,580 of JANHMN010000008.1, read as the reverse complement.
ACATTTTTACAATGATGTTTTTACATTACATATTTTTACTGAAAATAAACTTTTTATAAAATATATATTTTTCCTTTCCTACTCTTCCTATTTCCTCTTCATACCCCCTTTCTGAACAGATTCACATCCTTTCTGTTTTTTGTAAGAATCTAAATAATAATAATAATAAACAAAATACAGTGAGATAAAATAAAACCAGAGTTTATCCCAGGAATCAAGGAAGACTAGTTGCAGGTATTCACCTTTACCTCATTCTTGCAAGTCAAAATACCCAGTGTCATCCCCAACTCTGTAGCAGACCTTCTGCTGTGGTTTTTTTCACACTCTGTCCCCACTACCAAGGGAATAACTAAACAAATGCTAGTGTAATCCCTGATTTCCTCCTTCTTGTAAAGCTCCTCCATCATCCCCAAATGGTCTCCATTCCTAAGTCTCAGTTTCCAATAACCAGAAACACATTTTACTATCTGGAACCCCTAGTGTCTATACCTATCAATATCCCAGAAGAATTTCCTACTATGAAACACACACCTACCGTTCTCTAGTAGCAACCAGAAAGGGCAACAGAAAGCCAGGAACAAAACACCCACCCATCAAAGACAAAAACAGATATCAGCACCTAAAATTACTATCTTCCCCAGACTTTGATTCCTAGATACCAGCATAAAAAACACAATCAATAACAGCCAGAACAATATGTTTCCACTACAGTCCAGCTACCCCAACACACCAGGCCCTGGGTATTCCAACATAATTTGAAGCACACATAAAAGACCTTAAAACAGCAAGTGTATGTGTGATAGAGCTCCACAAAGAAGAAATCAATAAATCCCTTTAAGAAATCTATGAAAAGACACACACACACACACACACACACACACACACACACACACACAATGGATAGAAGAAAATGAATAAAATCACTTGACCTGAAAGTAGAAATAGGATCAATAAAAAAAAATGAGGGAAAATTGGAAATGAAAAATTTAGAAACATGAGAACCACAGAGACAAGTTTCACCTACAGAATATAATTAGTAGAGGAAAAACTATCAAGTGTTGAAGATACAAGAGAAGAAATTGATTCATTGTTCAAAAACAATAAATATAAAAAATCTTGAATACTGGGAGACTAAAAATACCAAATTTAAGAATGTAGGACGAGAGGAATGAAAAGAAGCCCTGGGGGAAAAAAAACACATAGAATATTTTCAACAAAGTCATAGAGGAAAGGTTTCCTCACCTAAAGTAGAAGTTTCCTGTCAAGTACAAGAAGCATACAGAACACCACATGAACCGGACAGGAAAAGGAAGTTTCCCTGGCACATAACAATCAAAATATTAGATGTGCAAAACAAAAAACGAATATTAAAAGGTCCAAGGGGGAAAGGCCATATAAAGGCAGACCTATTAGACATCTAAATAGAGACAGTAAAAGCCAAAAGGGCCAGAAAAGAAGTGCTAAAGATTATGTGAGACCACAAACACCAACCCAGAATACATGTCCAGGAAAACCTTCAATCACCATAGATGGGAAAAAATACAAAATTTAATGATAAAACCATATTTAAGCAATCAATATCCATTTAGAAATTTAGAACAAGATCAAGTGCTAGAAGACTAGCTTCAACTTTAATAAGTTAACTACCTCCAAGGAACAAGGAGTAAATGATTCAAACACACAAACCCACCACAGCCACCACCATCACCACCACACCTCCTACCCCATCACCACCAACAACAAAACAACAAAAATAAATAATTATTGGTCATTGATATCTCAACAGAAAGTGTCTCAATTCCAAAATAAAAAGACACATAATAACAGAATGAATTTGAAAAAAGTATCCGTCCCTCTACTCAATCCAAGAAACACATCTTAATGTAAAATGTAGACATACTCTCAGGGCTAAGGGTTAGAAAATATTATTCTAAGCAATCAAACCTGGAGAAGCAAGCTGGTGTAGGCATTTTAATATCTGACAAAATAGACTTAAAACCCCAAAAAACAGAATAGATAGGGGAGAATATTACATATGCATCAAAAAAAAAAAAAAAAAAAAAAAAAAAAAAACCTCCAACAAGAGAAAATTTTCAATTCTTTCCATCTGTGCTGTAAACACAAGGGCACCCAAATTTGTGAAGAAAATACTTCAACATCATAAATTACATATTGATCCACACAAAATGATAGAGACTTCATTACTCCATTCTCCCCAACAGACAGGTCATCCAGACAAAAACAGAGCCATTCTGGTGATAACTGCACTTAAGTGAATCTAACAATTATTTATAGAATATTTAACCCGAACACAATATATGCCCTCTTCTTGGTATTTCATGGGTTATAGATCAGTTTAAATTGCTTATCTCATCTTAATTTACCTTTGGTAGGTGGTATGTATCTAGAAAATTATTCATTTCTTTTAGATTTTGCTATTTTGTGGAGCACAGATTTATAAAGTATGTCCTATGATTTCCTGGATTTCCTCAATGTCTGTTGTTATGTTACATTTTTATTTCTAATTATGTTAATTTGGGTGGTGGTTTGAATAGCTATGACTCCCAGAGATTGATGTGTTTGAATGCTTGGTCATAGAGAGTGCCATTGTTATGAGATATGGCCTTATTGGAGGAGGTGAGGCCTTATTAGAGGAACTATGTCATTGTGGAGGTAGAGTTTTGAGATCTTAAATACTCAAGCTATGCCTAGTGTGAAACACACTCAGCTTCCTTTTGACTGCCTTCAGATCAATATATAGAACTCTTGTCTCCTCCACCACCATGTCTGCCTACACACTCCCATGTGTCCCTCCATAGTGATAATGGACTAAACCTCTGAAAATGTAAACCAGCCGCTATTAAATGTTCACTTTTATAAAAGTTGTCTTGGTCATAGTGTCTCTTTGCAGCAATAAGACTCTAATGAAGACAAGTTGAATAACCCTTCTTTGCTTTATTGTTAATCTCTATAAGGGTTTGCCAATCTTATTAATTTTCTCAAAGAACAAACACTTTGGTTCATTGATTCTTTTTGTTATAGTTGATGTTGCTTGTTTTCTTTGTTTTTATTTTATTGATTTCATCTCTGAGTTTGCTTATTTCTGGTCATCTACTTCATTTGGGTGTGTCTTCTTCCTCCTCCTCCTCCTCCTCCTCCTCCTCCTCCTCTTCCTCCTCTTTCTCCTGTTCTTTTTTGTTCTAGAGATCTCAAATGTGCTATTAAATTACTAATAAGAAATCTGTCCAGTTTTTTTAAAAATATAGGCACTTAGTACTGTGTACTTGCCCCTTAGAGCAGCCTTCATTTTCTCCCATAAACTTTGCATGCCATGTGTCTATTTTCATTCAATTCTAGAAAGTCTTAATTTTTCTTAATTCCTATTGAGCCATTTTTCATTAAGTAGAGAGTTTTTCAGTTTCTATGAGATTGTAAGATTTATATTATTTGTTGTTGATATCCAGCTTTAATTCATGGTTGTCAAGCACTCTGAGTATTATTTCAGTTTTTGTATGAATTGAAACTTACTTTGTGTTTGAGTATATGGTCCATTTAGTAGAAAGTTCCATAAGATGAGGAGAAAAGGGTATATTCTTTTGTTTGGGGGGTGAAATGTTCTTTAAAGACATGTAGGTCTTTTTGCTTTTGCAGTTAGTTCCATCAATTCTCTGTTCATTTTCATCTGGATGACCTGTTCATTGGTGAGAGTGGGGTATTAATGCTTCACCCTATCAGTGTGATATGTGATTTACTCTGTAGTAATATTTCTTTTGTAGGTACCCTTGAGTTTGGTGCACAGATGTTCAAAAATGCAATTTTCTCTTGTTAGATTTTTTCCTTTGAGAAATATGTAATGCCCTTTCCTATCTCTTCTGGTTAGTGTTTGTTTGAAGTCTATTTCTTCTGATATTAAAATGGCTCTGTTGGGGAACTGAGAATATTGGTGTTATCAATGAACAGTACTTTTTATTCCAGTTATTTTCTTGTAATGTGGGTTTTCCCTATTTCTTCTGATTTGCTAGTTTTTATGTTATTTAATCTTTATCTTTTATTAATATCATTAGCTTCTTAAGGTTGAACTTTTATTTCTAGTACCTTTGTCTGGATTTGTAAATAGACACTGCTTGTTTTTTTTCTTAGAATAGTTTTTTCCTCCATTTATTGCCAATGAAAGTTTTGTGTTCTATAGTAGTCTAGACTGGAATGTGCAATTTCTTAGAGTCTATAGAATAACTTTTCAGACATTTTTGCCTTTAAGAGTCTCCATTTAAAAGTCAGGAATAATTCTAATAGGTCTGGCCAATGGATTCCCAGGAAATGCCTGCAGGAGATGGCAGTTGAAACAAAGTACTGAGGTTATGAATGAGGTTGTAGGAAGAGATTTTTTTTCCCACTGAGCATCAACTAAACTCCTGTGTACCTTCTTAAACTGTGAACAAAAACAAATCCTTTATTTCTCAGGTTTTTTTTTTTTTTTTTTTTTTTGTCATAGCAATGAGAAATGAGAAAAGTAACTATCTTTTTAGGATGGAAAAAAGAATAAGCTATTTATGCGTGCTGAGCATACATATAAAAGAAGTATAAAAGAAGTCAGCTATAACATACGATGGATTTTGCTTTTGCCTAATGTAAAATACCATAACAGGTAAACCTGTAGCAATGGAAACTAGACTAATGGTTTACAATAGCCAAGTTCATTGGTGAGGAGAGAAGAAAAAGACCATGAATTTCTAGTAGTAGATAAATGTATTCTGAGAAGTAGTGCCAAAATAGATAGTGATTGTTGCTTGGCTCTATAGATATATTAAGATTATTCAACTATAGTTGGTGTGTTAATTCCAAACAAATAATCAGAAATTTCTATCAGGACTGGAGAGGTAGCTCAAAAAGTAACATACTTGCTGTGCAAACAGGAGGACCTGAAGTTAATACCCATAACTCGCAGGAAAATAAAACAAAGCACAGCAGCATGTATTTGTAATTCAACAGTGAGGAAGATCCTTTCTTGTGGGTAATGTGGCTGGATCTGGATGTGCACCCCCACGAAATCCAGACCTGAGTTAAATAAGAAGAGAGGGGGGGCTGAGGAAGAATGGTTAATTGACCCTTCCCTCTGACCTTCAGGCAACTCATTAGTATATAAATCTCTCTAGTGCCTAAGACCTGTTCCTTATGATCTATGGCCATAGACCTCTCTGTGGGACAGGTTGTGGAGGGCTAAGGCTAAATGAAAAGAACCAGGGCCCAGGAGTAGAGACAAACTCCTGGCATCCAATAAGGGTCCAGGGTTCCAGGCTTATGCTTGAGCAGGCATCCAGCTGTTTCTCACAACCCACCGCCCCATAACTCTCCCTGTTTTCTTTCTTTTTTTTTTAAAGAAAGGTGGGGTCACTGTCATCTGCAGTGAAAATTTTGGATGAGAAATTCAAAAGAAAACACTACGAAGGCCATAGGGTGTGGCACAATTAAGCCAAAGGGTAAGGGGAGCTGGGACTGGGGGTTAGGGAGACAAGGGTTCATTGAAACAATTAAACACATGTGGTACAGTTTGAGGGTAATAACATCGGTTTAATCTAGATGGACATTATGTTTTCCTCATTAACATGTTACTTTTAGCTATTTGACTTTGGCAAAAGAGTTCATCTGTAGCTGGAAGGTCTGGATCTGTCTTCTCCGGGTCTCAGTGTGTGTCTCTGGAGTCTTCAGTCAAATGTAGTTGCTGGAAGAAGGTAGCTTGGAGTCCCAGGCAGGTTCCAGGAGATGGTATCATCTCTGCTGGACTTGTGGGAGCACCTATAGGAGAATCACAACAGGGAAGCAGCACCCCAGCAGAGGAATGTCTGTAAAGGGTGCGTAGCCAGTATTAAGCTACTATGGAGCAAGCATGTCATGTATTGTCTGTTGTCAAGATCCTAGAAAGGCAAAGGTGTTTGAAGAAATTTAGTATTAGATGGCACCTTTGAATCTGCTTTGGATGGTTGAGGAAGAAAAACATGTTAATTATGTATCTGGGATAGGCAGAAACAGTTTGTCTGTAAAAGAAAACTAGTTGTTAATTAAGAGCTGAAAAAATGGTGATCAGTATGTTGATTTAACCTGTGGAAGTAGATTAGATGACTTTTGAACCTTAATGAAATCTTAAAAAGTTGAAAAAAGTGTTGGGCATATATCACAAGTGTGAGAGAGAAAGGGAGACATTTAAACAAGAAAAGAAAAAATTTGGTTGAGAAGCAGGAATGTTGTTGTGGGTATTCCTGTTGGGGAGAAGAAGCATTTATGACAGGTTTATAAGCAGTGGGGGAAGGGTCTTGCTCTGCCATGTGGCATCTGTGCTCTAGCAGAGTAGTCAGGGTATTCCCCCTTTGTTTTTCTTAGGAATCTTAAATGTAGAGATGAAGATGAAAGGCCTACTTTGAAGAAAAGCTTAGAGGAAGAGACATGTAGGGTTGATAGGAGAGCCAAGAGTCAGAAGGAGTGAAAGGCTGTGTCTATGGAAGAGACACATGGAAGCTGGATTTGAGCTGGCAGTACTTGGGAGAAACTGGCAGGCAGTGTGCAGTTTCTCTAGGCTCAACCCGGAGTTTTTAGTTACACAAAAGAAACTGTCTAAGGAACACAGGGCTAGGTAGCAAGCAGGGTCTCACGACTGTTGCTTCAGGCAAGCTGGCTAAGCCAAATAGCTGTAGCCTGCAGCAAATGACAAGGTAGCAGGGGAAGAAGCTGCCTGGCAGTGTGCTGGGGACTAGAGTTTGGAGCCAGTGATCTTGAGAAGTTAGCAGGGACTGATCCCTGGGGGAGGGGCAAAGAGTGGAGATTAGGAAACTGTAGCCATCTTGTCGAGTTGGAGAACATGTGGGGAGAGAGAAAGAGAGAAAGAAACCTATGCTAGCAGGAAGCACAAAGACTGAAGTCAGCTCCTGAGAGCTCAAAACAAAAGGAGAATCTCTCACCTAAGGGAAAATCTTAGAAAGAAGGTCCTGGCAGGCTCTGTGACCTGAAAGACAGTTGTTAGCTGTGAAGGAGCCTGCTCTGTGGAGCTGGGGGGATGGGCAAAGTGGAGACTAGGGAGTCGCCAGCCATCTCATCCTTGTGGAGAGCACGGGGAGAAGAGGGAGATACAGAAAGAGGGGGAAAGAGAGAGAGGAGTTAAAGCAGAGCTAGTGGTAACTAAGAATTAAAGAGAAGACACTAGCAAGGAACATGTGGAGAGAGAAAGAGAGGGGGGAGACAGAAAGAAGCCTGCCTAGTCTTGTGAACTAGGCTGTGGGTTACTCAGTGTCCTAGAGTTTCTTGGAGAGGCTTTTATGTGGGCACCAGAGGGGGGGGGCACTTTTGGAGCTGGCTCTGCTCATGTCTTTACCACCTGTAGGAAATGATGTAGGCTCATGCGTGGGCACACACGGGCATGAGTCTCTGTTGCATTGTGGGTCCACATGTCTGTCATAGCTCAGCTGGCTGTAACTTCGCCTCAGCATGGAAGAAGCAGATGCGTGGGATCTTTGACTAAGTTGGTTCTGCACCACACTGGCTGGTGCTACAGGCTTTGTCCTGCGGGAGAATTCTTACTCAGTCTGAAGTTCCATGGAGTGCAGAGCTCTTGGATGGGGACCCCCAGGCAAGAAGGCTTGCAGGGATCGACTGGTCTCAGACTCCTGGGCTCCCAGCACCGTTCACAGGGTTGGCAGCAGTAAATGATTAACTTGTATGTGGGCACAGGCATGGATTTTTGAATCTTGTTGGGCTGTTGTGATTCCCACGGCTCCAAAGAGACTGGAGCATGGGAGTCTTTACTGAATTCACTCTGCTCAGGGCACTGGGTGAGCACTGCAGGGCACTGCCCTGCATGGGAAGTCTCAGTTTGTTTCTGCTGGGATGCAGAGCTATTATATTGGGGATCCATGGACCCAAGGTGGCCAGGGACCAACCAGTCTCAAGCCCTTGGGATCTCAGACCGCTGAGAGGTCATGGAAGGACCAAGACTGGGGGCATGTGGGAGCACTACTGGCTAGCCCACAGCCTAGAAAAATGAGGGAGAGGGGATAAGAAAGAGGCCCTGGCAGCATCCTGCAGAAAAGAGGTTACTGTACTTGCTTGGTTGCATGGGTGATTGAGCCCCATGTTGGGCGCCAGCTGTGGGTAGTGTTGCTGGATCTGGATGTTCACCTCCATGAAACCCAGGGCAGACCTGAGTTAAATAGGGAGGAATAGAGGGGGGGATGGGCTGAGAAAGAATAGTTAATTGGCTCTGCCCCCTGGCCTACAGGCAACTCATTAGTATGTAAATCTCTCTAGGGCCTGAGGCCTGTTCCTCATGACCAATGGCCATAGACCTCTCTGTGGGAAGGGCTGTGGAGGGCTGAAGGTAAATGAAAAGAACCAGGGCCCAGGAGCAGAGATGAACTCCTGCCACCCAATAAGGGTTCGGGGATCCAGGCTTATGCTCGACCAGGTACCCAGCTGTTTCTCACAGCCTACCACCCCGTAACTACCCCATTTTCTTTTTTAAAAAAGAAGGGGGGGTCTCACTGTCATCTGTAGTGAAAATGTTGGATGAGGAAGTCATCTTGCAAAAGAAGATACAGGAGTATGTGTGTTGTAAAATCAAATAGCAGAGTAAAAAAAAAAATTGTTCATTCTTTTCTGCACTATTTTTTCATCCCTGCCTCCCTTAATTCACCCAGTTAAACTTTCAGACTTCCTTTGTCCTCTGTTTTTACCACAACCCTCTCTGGTCCAGTTGTCTCGTGGAGGCAGTGATGACTGTCACCCTAAGTCAGTGGTCTCAACCTTCCTAACTCTGTGACCCTATAATTCCCCATGTTGTGGTGAGCCTTAGCCATAAAATTATTTCATTGCTGCTTCATTACTGTCATAACCCCGCAAAGGTGTTATGACCCATAGGTTGAAAACTGCTGTGATGGAAGCACTGAGTGTTCATGTGGAACCTTCTCCAATTTTTAAACTGCAGTGGTTTTTACCTGCATCCACTTATATTTTTCTCCCAGAGCTGCTAGTGTCTTATAGTTTCTGAATTAAACCTTCAATCTACTTTTTGTGTTTTTAAATCTTGATGTGCTCTTAGGGTTTTAATTGGGTTGCAGGTAAGCTATAGAACCTCAATTTACTACTGAATTAATTACATACATAAAAGGGGTAACTTATAATACAGGACAGGTGGATTACTTATTGCTTTAGGTAGAAACCTGCTGAGGACAAGGCTCTTTTAAGACACATGGTTCTTGCATTAAACGGTTGTATTAGCAATGGGCACTACTATAGTTTTGTGGAAAGGAAACAAACTTAAATATTTTCCCAACTTACTGGGTTACTTCTGCAATACTGGAAATCCTAAGACTTTAATGTATTCATTCAAAGCAGGTCTGAGAACTGTTGGGGAATCCAAAACCACATTTCAGGTTCCAGTGTTATGAGAAAAGCTGAGTATCTGCTTATCTGAAATAACTCACCAAGAAGTGGCTTTTGAGTCCAGGTATATGTCTAAAACCCATTTGCATATTTTAGAAACAGTCTAAAGTTTCAGGTTTACAGAGTAACAAGTGCAAACTTTGAACAACAGAGAAGAATTATGTAGCAAAATTATAAAATTCTTGTTTCATAGATAGATAGATAGATAGATAGATAGATACATAGATACATAGATACATAGATACATAGATACATAGACAGACAGATAGAGATAGATAGATAGATATAGATACTAAACTACCAAATTCATTCTATGGAGCCACAATTACACTCAGACTTAAATCACATAAAGATACAAGAAAGAAAGAGAACTTCAGCCCAATATCCCAATATTATGAATTATTATGAATACCAATATTATGAATATTGATGCAAAAATACTCAATAAAATTCTCACAAACTGAATCCAAGAACACATCAAAACATTCATCCTTTTATAATCAAGTAGGCTTTGTCCCAGGAATGGAGGGATGGTTCAATATATGGAAATCTATCAATGTAATCCACTATATAAACAAACTCAAAAAAAAAACATGATCATCTCACTAGATGCTGAGAAAGCATTTGACAAAATTTAGTACTCCTTCATGGTAAAAGTTCTGGAAAGATCAGGAAATCAAGACCCATACCTAACATAGTAAAAAGAACATACAGCAACCCAGTAGCCAACATCAAACTAAATAGAGAAAAACTTGAAGCAATCCCACTAAAATCAGGCAGTAGACAAGGCTGCCCACTCTCTCCCTACCTCTTCATATAGTACTGGAAGTCCTAGCCAGAGCAATTAGACAACAAAGGAACGTCAAAGGGATACAAAGAGGAAAGGAAAAAGTCAAAATTTTACTATTTGCAGATGATATGATAGTGTATTTAAGTGACCCCAAACTGTCCAAGAGAACTACTAAACCTGATAAACCACTTCAGAAAGGTAGCTGAATATAAAATTAATTCAAACAAATTAGTAGCCTTCCTCTACTCAAACAAAGAACAGGTTGAGAAAGAAATTAGGGAAATAACACCCTTAACAACAGTCACAAAAATTATAAAACACCTTGGTGTGAATCTAACCAAGCAAGTGAAAGATTTGCATGACAAGAACGTCAAGTCTCTGAAGAAAGAATTCAAAGATCTCAGAAGATGGAAAGATTTCCCATGCTCATGGATTGGCAGGATTAATATAGTAAAAAAGGCCATTTTGCTGAAAGTAATCTAAAGATTTAATGCAACACTTATCAAAATCACAACTCAATTCTTCACAGAGATAAAAAGAACAATTTGCAAATTCATTTGGATTAAAAAAAACAGGATAGCAAAATTTATTCTCAAAAGCAAAAGAACTTCTGGAGGAATTACCATGCCTGACCTAAAGCAATATCACTATTGCTACAGACCAATAGTGATAAAACAAAACAAAACAAAACAAAACAAAACAAAACAAAACAAAACAAAACAAAAACTGCATGATATTGGTACAGAGACAGGCAGGAAGATCAACGGAATAGAATTGAAGATTGAGAATTGAACCCACACCTATGGTCACTTGATCTTTGACAAAGGAGCTAAAACCATCTAGTAGAAAAAGGACAGCATTTTCAACAAATGGTGCAGGTTCAACTGGAGGTCAGCATGTAGAAGAATGCAAATCAATCCATTCTTGTCTCCTTGTACAAAACTCTAGTCCAAGTTGATAAAGGACCTTCACATAAAACCAGATACATTGAAACTAATAGAAGAGAAGATGGGGAAGACACTCGAATACTTGAGCACAGGGAAAAAGTTCCTGAACAGAATACGAATGGCTTACGCTCTAAGTCCAAGAATTGACAAATGGGACATCATAAAATTGCAAAGCTTCTGTAAAGCAAAGGACATTGACAACAGGACCAAACCTCAACCAACAGACTGGGAAAAAATCTTTACCAATCCTACATCCTATAGAGGGCTAATATCCAATATATACAAAGAACTCAAGAAATTAGACCCCAGACAACCAAATAACCTATTAAAATGGCATACAGAACTAAACAAAGAATTTCCAACTGAGGAAACTCAAATATCCAAGAAGCACCTGAAGGAATGTTCAACATCCTTAGTCATCAGGGAAATGCAAATCAAAACAACCCTGAGATTCCACCTCACACCAATCAGAATGGCTAAGATAGAAAACTCAGGTGATAGCAGATGCTGGCAAGGATGTGGAGAAAGAGGAACACTCCTCCATTGTTTGTGGGATTGCAAGCTGATTACAACCACTCTGGAAATCAGTCTGGTCGTTCCTCAGAAAATTGGACATAGCATTACCTGAAGACCCAGCTATATCACTCCTGGGCACAGACCCAGAAGATGCTCCAACATATAACAAGAACACATGCTCCACTATGTTCATAGCAAACTTATATATAATAGCTAGAAGCTGGAATGAACCCAGATGTCCTTCAACAGAAAATGGATATAGAAAATGTGATACATTTAAACAATGGTATAGTACTCAGTTATTAAAAACAACAAACTAATGAAATTCTTAGGCAAATGCATAGAACTAGAAAATATCATCCTGAGTGAGGTAACCCAGTCACAAAGAGCACACAAGAAATGCACTCACTGATAATTGGATATTAGCCCTAAAGCTCTCAATACCCAATACACTACTCACAGATCACATGAAGCTCATGAAGAAGAAAGATCAAAGTGTGGGTGCTTCAGTCCTTCTTAGAAGGAGTAACAAAATACTCAAGGGAGCAAATATGGAGACAAAGAGTGGGACAGAAGCTGAAGGAAGGGCCGTCCAGAGACTGCTCCACCTAGGTATCCATCCCATGTGCAGTCACCAAAGGGAGATGCTGATGTGGATGCCAGAAAGTGCAGTCTGACAGGACGCTGATATAGCTATCTCTTTAGAGGTCTGCCAGAGCCTGACATATACAGAGGCACATATACAGAGGCTAACCATTCAATTGATTCCCAGTGGAGGATTAGAGAGAAGAATGAATGAACTGAAGGGGTTTTTGACCCCATGGGGAGAGCAACAATACCAACCAAGCAGAGCTCCCAGGGTCTAAACAACCAGCCTGGGAGCACATAAGGGGGGATCCATGGCTCCAACTGTGTATGTAGGGGAGGATGGCCTTGTTGGGCATAGGTGGGAGAGGAAGCCCTTGGTCCCATGAAGCTTGAAACTCCAGTGGGAGGTAATTCGAGGGCAGGAAAGTGGGAGGGCATATCTTCATAGAAGAAGGAGGAGGGAGGATGGGATAGAGGGTTTCTGGAGGAGAATGGGTAAAGGGGGTAACATTTGAAGTGTAAATAAAATATCCATTAAAATTAATTTTAAAAAAGAGAGATTTTTGCATTTAATCAAATTCATTGGAAAAGTAAAGTGGCTTGGTGATGGGCTGAGCCTTGTACTCTAATGTATTCTATACTTGTTGATGAGGGACGCATACAATTTTTTTTAGCATAATATAGAAGAAAGATTCTAGGTGTTCAGGAGGAAGAAATAACAGATTGTATTATTTTCAATGTGACCATTGCCTTCTTCAACAATTTTTCCTAAGTGAGCCTAGAGACTTTTCACTACATTAAGATGAAAAATGCATTAGCAAAGAGTAGAAGTATAATCCTAAGAATTCTGTCATCAAAGATGTAATTAATAGTCTAAGATGAAAGATGATTGCTTATTAACTGATAATTCTTGAAACTTAAGGATAAATCACAATGAAATAATTAAAGGATTGTTTTGTTTTGGAAATCACCCTCAATCAAATTACAGAAAATGAGTCTTATGGTCACTAAGTCATTGCTTGGTGGGGGGTAGTAATAGATAAGGCCAACTTTGAAATTGCCTGTCCAGTATGAATGGGAATGATGGATCTCTGCACTGCAAAGGGAAAGCAGTAATGTTGTATGCTAGAGCAAATATGTTCACATTGACATGATTTGTGACTATCATCCAGACAGAAGCTCTTTGGCTTCTGCAAGGATAAATCAAAGGGATTATATGCAAGGTGGCTCTCAAGGTAGGTACAGAGGTCCTTGAAGGGCTTAATAGTAGGCTTCTCTTATCCAAGTGCTCCAATTATTCTCCTTGCTGAAATCAAAGAATTCGAGTGCTGAGATCAAACTTAGACCCCAATGGGACAGAATTTCTTGTGATACTCGAACATGTCAGTTTGATTTTTAAAAATCATGCTCTGCTTTAAAAAGAAAATGTATTTGTGCTCACTTTTCCTTGTACACCTAAAAGTAGATATTGGCTTTGAATATTTGTTGTTTGTTTCTAATAACTGATTCACATTAAAAGTCAAGAAACTTCTGTGTGACTTATTCATGATCTGGATGCTTCATACATTGTAGCTTCTGACCAATGCTTGATTTGTACAGCAAAATAACTTCAACAATTGTGTTGAATAGAATTCATGATCATTGACGTGAAGTAGAATTTGTCTGGGAATGAATTCCTCAGTGAAAGGGACACCAAGTGTCTTGTTGAAGAATCAGACACAGGACTAGCTGATGAACAATAATGTAAATATTGAAGTAATTCCAGCCAAAGTGTAATGTATTATTGTACTAGATCCCATATGACACTTTCCTGACTTTAGACTTATTAACTAAGAATAGTAGTTAACTGTGATTTTCCCCAATGCCTAACTTTCATCTCTGTTTATTAAGTGAGACTATTTTCATAGAAGTAATTTAATTGTTTGAAGGTGGGTGATTGATTCATTGGGCCATTTTGGACTTCTCAAATCACTGAGACAACAGAAAAATAATTATTATGATTTCTGATTACCATGGAGAGACTGGGTTGCTAGACAATATTTAAAACAAGATATATAGAGATAGAGATATATAGATATAGATTAATGTATAGATTGAGATATAGCTTGAGATATAGATTGAGATAGAGCTCGGTTGTTGATGGCTGGGCTACAGGTAGTGTTCTTGCTGGAGGGCCTGAGTTTGAGTGCATATTGGGTGGCTGACAAATGCCAATAACTCCAACTCCAGGCAATCTAATACCTTTGCATTTATATACATGTATATATACATGTGCACACACACACATGTAAATAAAAAAACTAATGGAAATCAAAAATCTTAAAATGACCACCACACCAATGAAGAACACTTAGCTCCCATCCACCCAGAAGTGATTATATTTACTGAGACTATGTTTAGTGTAAAACACTGAATGGCCAGCAAATCAAGAAAGTTATCGATGTTTGACTACTATAATAAAACATATCACTGTAGGACAGAATATATGTGACATCCATTTCTTTGCTTTTTCTCTTCTGAGTTATAGAAGAATAGATGAATTCTTCAGTAGCTGAATTTACAGGTTAGTCTTTAGGGGACAGAATACCCGGATGGATATGTAGGTGATAAGGTTTTTTGTTTTCTACATTTAAGGAGAGAAGGAAAGCATTTCCCATTAGGCAAATGGTTGTTGCATTCTGGTTAAAATTATTTTGATATTGTTTACTTTTGATTGCTATTTTTAAGTGTTGATACTAGGGCCTACCTTGTCAAAGCAAAGGACTTTTTGATAATCTGAATAAGCTATCTCCTTCCTAGTTTCCTTCTCATTGTCTTTGTTAGGTTTCTCTACTGATAAAATTATGACCAAAGCCAACTTAGGGAGAAAAGGGTTTATTTGACTTACACATCCAAATCAGAATTCATCACCGAGGGAAGCCAAAGCAGGAACTCAATCAGGGAATGAACCTAAAGGCAGGACCTGAAGCTAAGATAGTACAGGAATGCTACTCACTTGATTTTCCCCAAGGCTTGCTCACCTTGTTTTCTTATATCACCAGAACCATCTACAGTGAGGTGATCCTTCTCACGTCAATCATTAGTCATGTAGTGCCATCTGATCAATGCATCTTCTTGATCCCTGTTTCTTCTTCCCAGATGACTCTAGTTTATGTCACATTGACATATTTAACCACCACATTCACTTTTCATTCTAAGAGGAGCATGTTAAATTTCCAAGAAGTCAATTCTAGCTAGTTTCTTCTCTCCTCTTCCCTCCCCTCCCCTTCACTCCCTTCCCCTCCCCTCCTCCCCCCTCCCCTCCCCTTCTCTCCCCTACCCTCTTCTCCTCTCCTCTTCTATTTACAGAAACCACTATGGGCAGATAAGAAAGCAGGGAGAAAGGAGACACTATTCTCTTTAGTGCCACAGCTGGAGGTGGTGGTTGCTCTCCTTCAGGAGTGATAGCTCTTCTTCATTGTTCCAGGACTGATCAAAAGAGGATTTTTGTTACTGTTGTTGATTCTCTTAGCCTCAGTTCTGCAAGACCACTTCCTTCCTTGTAGTCCCAGCTTATTAAAACTAAATCTTCCAAGAATTTCTAAACTTCATTTGCATCTCCCTCTTTTAATCCCCCATCTTCCCAGCATCCCATTCTTATGCTTTGCCCTGTGCCCTGCATTGAATGCTGTTTTGTTTTGTTTTTGTCTAGAAACAGTGGTTTAGCTTTTATTGCCTGAATCTGGCATGATACAATCATAAAATGACTAAGTCACTTCCTTGTTCTACACCCACATGCCATTAAGACCCAAAGGAAAGTGACTAGTTCTTATATTAGTAGTCTTTAAAAGAAAATGGTTTCTCAGAAGCCATCAAAAAATTATTCTCCACTATGTGCCCAGATTCCATCATATATCAATTCTTATGCCAAATGCTGTAGTCTGAAAAAGAAATGTAGTCATGGGACAAGACTTTAATTTTCTAACCAACATGTGGGATAAGGTGCACGAAATCCTACTTAGATAAAATTTCATTGTAGACACATGGTCAGACTTAACGTCAGCTTGAAGCTTACAGGCTTCACGGTAGAGGTTGTATGGCTGTTTGAATGAGAGCAGATATGCATGCATTCTGGAGAAGTTATCTGCCTTGTCGTGTATGTGTTTTCATCTCTGCACATTGTACCTACTTTTTTTTTCACTGCCTGTTTCTTTAAATAACTGTGAGATCAGCCTGATTTTGTTTTTTCATAAAAATAGTCAAGATTGAAAATTTTGATTGTCATTCAAAAGGCAAGTGTCAAACATTTCTTGAATGGAGGTTTAGACCAATGTGTCAAGATTTTCAGAGTCAGTTCCTTGACAAGGTTTGAGGTTGAGCTTCTGTAAGATTGTGAAAATAGCAACAATATCAGCAGAGATTTGCTTGTTCAGTAGCCTTTATTTTTGAATCATAATAAAACATTGTTAAGAAACTCTACAGAAAAGAAATGTGTAGATGTCCATTTGTACATAGAGTGAAGACATTTCCATAGGCAGAAGGACATCACCTGTATTGAGATAGGTAGCCTAAATCTTTGGTAGGCATTTATTATTATCTTTTAAAATCACTCAAACTCCTTTTCAAATATCTTGATGCCCATGCTAAAGGTAAATCTTTATCTACCACCTACAAGCTTAAGTTAGAACTCGGTGTTTTGACTCACTGAAGAAAGCATTTTTCTTCCATTAGCAAGGATAAAGTAGAAAGCTGAGAAAAATAGTGTGGACTTTGCATTCCAAGTGTACATACTGTGAATCCAACCCCATCACTTGTCACTTTGGTCCTCTGATGAAAAAATTAACCACAACAGCATATATGATGGTCACTTTTAATGTCATTGGACCCAGCCTTGATTAAAAAATATCATGTAGTTTAAATTCTGTATTCTAAAACTGTCAAAGATCCTATTTATTTTTTGTCTTAATAGGTGGAAAGTACTTTCTCCAGTTTGCAACACTAGTAAATAATCTGTAAATGACATTGATTATGATTATGTATTTTCCAATCATATTTGATAATTAAAACTAATGTAGACAATACCATAAACTGCCAGTCAGGGGAGTCTGTATTCAAATGGAAGTCAACCAGTCACAAGATTTGAGGTTGCCTGTGTTCGGGGATTATTCTACTTTTTCTACTTTGTAACATCTTATATTATGCGACTATTTTGTGTAAAACACAGAAGCCAATCCTGGGCCAGGTCAACTGATTGTTTACTTTCTTTCTATAATGATGATAAATTAGACTCCAGATGCGAACAGGCTCTGCTAAGTTTGCTGAGATGTTAGAATGACCACACATGCAAAGGAATTATCAAGGAAAGCTCAGGAAAAGGAGGTTGCTCCTTAGTTCATTACCACCTAGTGCTTGTTGTTTATGCAGCAGGTGACATGTTCTGTTGGCTTGTGAGGAAGATAATGCGCAGTCTCAGCTTCTCTGTCTTTAAAATAAAGGGGCTCAGTAGGAAATGAAATAAAATACCTTTATTCTAAAATTATTCATACCTCTCTCTCTCTCTCTCTCTCTCTCTCTCTCTGTGTGTGTGTGTGTGTGTGTGTGTGTGTGTGTGGTGGTGGTCAGAGGTTGACATTGGCTATTTTCCACCATCACTTTCTACTTTATTTACAGAGAGAAGGTCTCTTACTAAACCTGGTGCTGGCTTACTTGTCTATTCTGGGCAATCAGCTTGTTCTGAGCAAGCCTTGTCTTTTCTGCAAGAAATAAACTCATTAGAATAGCATAGTAAATGAAAAGGAAGTTTGTCTTTTCCCAAAGGACATTGCTTAGAACTCTAGTCAGGACAGGTGCACTGAGGGAGAGAGGAACACTATTGAGAAGTAGTTGCTGTAAACAATCTCGGTGCTTTTGTGTAATATCTAAATGAAAATGAAAGGTGATGCAAAGTGCTGATAAAATATGCCAGGTTGAAAAGGGAAAATGTCTTATGCAAGTAGATCATAACAGACTTATTTATTGTAAAACAATTAAAGATAAATCATGTAATATGTTTATTTTTAAACAACATGGATTTTCTTAAAACATATTATACACATGGGATTATCTAGTGGTATCAATAATAATTGTGTCTGAAAAAATAATGTGTAGAATTGATATTTTATATGGCCTAGTCAGAGAAAATAAGAAAAAAGTTATCTTGGAAAAATTAAGACTAAAAGGAGTACATAGAAATAACTAAAGTGAGAGTTTCAGTGTTTGTCTATCTTTTAAACAATAGTATAAAGCTGGTGCTGATTCAAGAATAAGGTGGATCTATATAGAGTACAACTGACAGATAGTCAGTTGGCTAAGTCTGACATAGTTAATTGGTTATTCATTTTGAAAATGCTATGGTAGCTATCTCTATGTTTCCCCCAAATTAGTGTCAACTAAGACATTCTATAGTAGGTAAACGTGTAAACTTTGTCTCAGCCAGTATTAATGGATTATTATTAAGTGGTAAAGACAAAATAGTCATCAGGAAATGAAATTATTCATGAGTTGGGGGGTTCAGGATCTTTCATATATATATATATATGGAATATAATTTGATTATATATTATATATCCTATATTATATATCATACCTCATATATCATAAGTATATATCATATTTTGTATCTCATATATGTATATCATATATTCTATCAGATATCACATATCATGCATCATATGTCATACATACATCATATATCATGTCATATATCATATACCAAATATTACATATCACATATTACACACTACATATTAAACATTGCACATTACATATGACATATGATATGTTACATAATATATATAACCAAATGAAAAAAACTTGTTTGAAAAATTACTTACAGTTCAGTTCCACTAGTGGGACACATTTGAAGGGCATGAAATTGAGGGTAAAGTGAAAAGACAAAGGGAGAATGGGAGTCTAGATAAATGTCTCAGTGATTAAGAGTAAACACTTTTCTTGCAGAAGACCTGGGCTTGGTTCCGAGCATCCACATTGTGTAGCTCATAGCCACCTTATTGTCTCCCAATTAAGAGATCTAGCATTCTCTTTTAGCTTCTCCAGACACCTCAATTTATGTGTACTCACATACGTATACACATAATTAGAAGATTAAAAAGTAAATCATATCAAAATACAAATGATCATCAGGGAGTAAAAATAGACAGGGATGGATAGAGCACTGAGGTCTTCTAGGGCCATAGAATCATTCCTTGTGATTCTATGGTTTGTGATACATGTGATTTCATTATTTGTAAAACTCCAAAGTATGCAACACATCAAGAAGAAACTACTATAAATTCAGGACTTGGGGGATAATGAGGGGTCAGTGTAGAAGGAAGATGATTGTGTGGAGATTTGTAAACAATTTATAGACCTTTCACTCTCCACTCAGTTTTGCTGTGAATCTCAGGCAGAACCCCTATTAAAAAGAGACATTTCTCAGGAGAACATCACAGAAACAAATCTCCAAAGCTGACAGACTGAATCAGGGCCCCATTCTACAGAGTTCTGACATTTAAATGTATAAGCTCTAGGTGTAATTTTACTTAAGATTGTCAGTGTTGTTTGGGAATCTTTTCTAAAAAATCTAGATGTCACACAATTGCAGATAAAATTATTCGTAATTTATATGATACTTTTCCATTTGAACACAAAAGTGCAGATTTAACAATACTCTGTTATTTTTTGACATTTATTTGTTTTGAATGAATGGGGGAGGGGAAGTCTGATGTTTTTCTGAAGGCTGTATAATAAGGTCAACAGTTTGAATTCAGAAAAATCAAAGATGTTAAAAAAATTGCCACCAACAAAAGAAATAAAGATATATGGAAAAGACAAAAGGATAGCTTTGTGCCGTCCAATGACAGATATGATATTATGTAAAATGTTTATACTATTATTTGAAAAAAATGACAAATTTCACGTTCTGTTTGGATTTTCAATAAAATAGGCAGGAGGGCTTCCCTTCTTTCAAAATAGAATGAGTTATTAAACCTTTTGGAAACACAAAGCAAAACTATCAGATGCCATTTGCCTGATTGTGCCTTAAAACCATTGCTTGAATAATTTCCTTAGACAATCTGACAGATAACAGTTTGGTACATTTTGAAAGCATGAGATAGGTCCAGTGTATGAGAAGCTGGAGATGGTTTTGTAGTTTTTGTGTTTATAATTAACAATAATTTAAGCATTACATGAATAAGAGGCTTAAAAATTACTTTAAAATTTCTTTCAATGATATCTTATAGTTGTGATATTCACTACAGAGATATCCAAGGGAAATTTCATTTTCACAGGGAAGTACATAGTGTAGACTGATAGAGGAGAATTATAAATGTAAGCCTAATTAGCATAACCTAAAACCCATGTATTAGGTTTTTATTAGTATTTATTAGTATTTTAGGTATTATCAGTTTAGACCCTCCAGATTCACCCAAACAACTGGAGAAAATATCACAGTAGTATCTGGAGAGTGGTGACACAGGTTTTTTTATCCCAGCACTTTGGAGGCAGAGGCAGGTGGACCTTGGACCTCTGAGTTTGAGACCAGCCTTGTCTTCAGAGGATTTCAGGGCAGCTATGAGTGTCTATCATTTTTACAGCCATCTCCAGCCATATACCCTGACAAGAGACTTATTTTCAACAGCCTGCGAGGCACATGATATCCACACCTGCAAGATACGCAAGGTATCCACTCCTACAAAGCATGTGGCAAATTGTATAAATACCCTGGACTTCCTTTCAATAAAGGAGACTTGAGACTTGATCAGAACCTCTGTCTTGTCCCCATTCTTAGAGTCTCTTCCCCTTCCTTCCAATCTCTTTTTTGCTAGACTGTGACCTGTGCACCCGAGCAGCAGTTCAGCTCGAACACAGTGGCCCCCAAGCCGGGCAGTATGGACCTCAACAAAGTGGCGCCTAACATGTGAGTACACAGATAAACTTTGTCGATAAAATAAAAAAACAAAACAAAAGCAAAAAATCTCAGTAATTGTCCTGTCCAGCAGGACATTAAACAGGGTACAGGAGAGATCACCTGAAAGAGAGCGGGCAGAGGGGGTGAGGGAGGTAGCAGGCAAAGACACAAAGAACCTGTCTATAGGCTGATCAGATCGCAATTTTTACTTTTTCACACAGGGGTTATACACACAAAAAGGCAGGATGTGGGGAAGGGGGTGATGCAGAAGTGTAGGTGTTCAGGGGGAGTACAGATTATCTTCCAGAATACTGTGTCAGCTGGGTGAAGGTTCAGGGGACAGGCCACTATGACTCCGCCTAGGATTCACTTGTCCTAATCTAAGTTGGTACAATCTACCAAGGTCACCTATCTACAAAGTCTATGACTAGAGCCTGGCAACTATCTGTTTGTTTACAATAGCTTCTAGCCATCTGTTCTAGTGTTTTTCCACAGAGACCAAGATTTTGTGCTAGCAGGCATGTATGTTAGGCCTACCGTTGTCTTCAGGCCTATGGCTGATTCCAGGCCTTTAGTGTATAGACAGAGATGCCCCTGACAAGTAATAATATCAGGAAAAAAAAAACCAACAACAACAGCCTTTTCCCTACCTCACTTAACTGGGAATATTTAACATTTAAGGTGCCCATTGCTTCCTGGATGGCACCATGTAGCTCTGCTATGGTTTCTCTGCTTTTATAGAAACACTTCACCAGCCATACTCTTGCCAGTTCAACAACACAAGGTCTTGCATGTGCTCACTCAAAACCAATGATTTTTTTCAAACTCTATTTGAAGGCCAGCTGCCAGTCTGCTCCGGTTCATGGGGTCATATATTATAGTACATTTTTTAAGTGATCTGTATATTTTATTTTTTTAGCTAGTTAGTCCATCTATTTTTGTTTATTTGTTTACTGTCCTCCACCCCCACCCCTGAGTATTTCTCCAGTTCCTGTAGGCTGTGAGCGAAGAAAAGACAATGAAGAAAGCGGGCCTGCCTGCGGTGCTACTGTCCGTGGTCCTGAAGCACGATTTGTGAAAAAGATCTTTCGAAATCATCGGTTAGCTTGCATTTGATGATATTATCCATTTTCCCCTAGACGTTTTAAATGTGATTAGCGGTTATGGGAAAAGAAAACAGTCAAGGAGACATCGGGGAAGAAAGTAGAGGAGTATAGAGAGGTAGTCTAGAGATAGTAAGACACTTGAGTTCCATGTAATGTCCTAACAACTGAAAATGTTCAATTTAGGAGCAACAGAGGATGAAAATACCGCGACACAGGCAAGGATAAAAGGGCATTAGGAATGCGTGTACCCAGTGATACAGGGTCATCTATGTATAGGATGAACAAAAGATCCAATGACCGTCGACAAGGATTCCAGATGCTATAAGTGTAGGCTGCATTCCAAGTTGCCAGAAGGTTTGCTTTCACTTTTTCTGCTTTGATGTAGTACAGACAAAGCCAAAGTTGTCATTGAACAAAGACAATTGTAACTTATTCTGCTTCCTGTATATAGCTGTGTACCGGTTTTGCCTCTAAGCAAATCTCCCTGTTAGAACCTCATCACCAAGTTCCTAGTACTTCTTGCTGTCAAAGCACTCATGTCTCCGTGCATGTTCCCTACTCTAGTAACCCCTATGAAGACAGAGAGGGACCTTAAACGTTTTGGAATCTTCAACATGCCTCGAGTGCTTAATACAGTTAAGTACAATTCCTTTCACGGAAACTGTGTTCACAGAGACTTGTTAAACAGCCACAGCCCTGATTTCTCTAACAGTTCCATCCTCTTCCAGGTTCTCTGGCATTCGGGGCTACAGGTCTACCTGGGCTGCACCGGGCCCTGGCCTCCTGCTGCCACGTGGTAAGGTCTTTCTTAGTGTGCAACCCCATCCTGCCCTCTGTCGCCTATGCAGATCATTCAGGAGTCCAGCCCCTCCCTGCAGGGCCCGCATCAAGCTCCTGCTCTCCGCCCAGAGGGTAACGCCATTGCCATGGAGACGGCACCTGCGCCCTCTGTGGCTCCTATCTGTCCCTCCCCTCTGGCGCTCCCGGGCGACGCGCCCGCGTACTCATCCTTTAGCAGCCCGGGCGAGTCGCGGGCACGAGCGAACGAGCAAGCAAGTGAGCGGCCGCGCGTGCGCACTGGGCACCTCCCCTAGCGGCGATCCGGGCCGCTGCCGCTCGCTTGGGCAGGACGCGGGGCGGGCGGGGGGAGGGGGGAGCGGCTTTGCTGGCAGCACTGAGTGAGGCGGAGACCCGGGCGGAGCGGGCGGCACCGCACCTCGGCCAGAAGCAGCTGCAGCAGCTGCCCTAGTCCCCACCGCCGCCTCTCCAGCCGCTTCTGTCATTCCACGCCAGCTGCTGCAGACAGAGGACGAGGAGGAGGAGGCGAGAAACTCCCACCGACCCACAGAGGTGAGTCCCGGGCAGAGCATCCTCCATCCTTGCCTGGCTCCCTCCCTTCCTGCCTCCCTCCCATCCTCTTCGTCCTCCCCTCCCTCCCGCTCCCCAGCCCTCCCGCCCTCATCCTTCCCAACATCCCTCTCTCCTCTCCGCTCCTTTCTCCTTTCCAGCCTTTCTTTCATCCCTTTCTTCTCTCACCCAGCCCTACTTCCTTCCCACCCTTTCTTTCTTCCCTATCTTCCTTTTAGCCACTCACCCTTCAGCTCATCTTTGCATAGCTTTTTATCAATCTTCTTTTCATCTCCCCCCTCCTTTTCTTATCCTCACCCCCTTCCCAGAGGGTGGGATGGTGGGAGCATCCTTGCTTAGTACAACTGTCCGGATCAGGGGCTTCTTGAAAATTGGTTTCCTGTACCAAGAGACGCACACTCGCGCAGAGGATGCCCTGCAGGTCTTTACATTGTCAGGATTAAGGGTCAAGTTGGATAGAGTACTGGGAACTAGAAGGAATAGAGTCCAGGAACAATCTATAGATATGTGCTATAAAGGGTGGGGGTGGGGAGGTTGTCACTTAGATATGTTTCCAACCGTCCCCCACTCCCCTCTTCAACAGTTTCTTCCTTTCTTTATTTTCTCCTGGGGATTACACATTCCCAGTGTGTATCACACTAATTTAAAAACCAGCCTTTTCTGCTTTGATTGTCGTCTCCATGAGAAACCACAAGGAAAGAGAAGCCTGGAAGGGAACAAGAGGAGAAAAGAGGGGAGGGGTGAGGGAGGTTGGCAACTGTGGAAGCCTGAATCCCTTCCTCTAGGCCTTACTGGATTGACATTTTCAAACCACCCGCCTAATATTCAGCTTGGACTTGAACCTGTGTATCCTTGGCTCCGTCACTACTTCACAGACAGAAAGTCTCTCAACTTTAATACCGGTGCATTACACATTGTGTTCTGCTTGGTATGCAAAACACCCGGAGAACTTGCTTTGAGGAAATAAAAAGATAACACTTTTTGTGCATCCCCGGTTAACTTCAAGACACTGAGCATGGCTAGCCAGCTACTGAAGAATGAGGCTGTACTCTACCGTCTTGTAAACATCATTTTGATAGCTTTAGCTGTATGGTAGGATTTAGCACAGGTACTCTCAATCCTGCTCGGCTACCTTAAAGAAATCCTGATTTTTTTGGTAAAAATGTTCTGAGTGATTGTGCTTATTCCTAGATGTATTTACACTAATGGGAAAGTTGAATGACCTCTGAGAGGATTGTTCTGAAGACTTTTGAAATTTCGGTCTGTTTTGTATCAGTTACTTACCCTGAATCTTGTATTTCACATTCCTGTCTTCAGCGTTACTTCAGCACATTTCAGTCTTTATCAAGGAAGGCATGGCAGTTTTTCTGTTTGCAAACGTTGTTTCTAAAAAGCTTCACCTATAAATGGTGGCACAGCATGCTGCCTCAGTATATCATCTCAATAAGTCTAATTGTATGCATTAAAATAAACTGAAAAATCAGAGACTTAGTTTGCCCTCTTGAGATTCTTTTGAATGATAACACCTTCCCCAACCTTAACTTTAAAATAGCTGCATTTTTTTTTTTTTTTTTTTTTTTTTTTTTGTATAAAGTAGCATGTGCGAAGGGGCAAAGCTGGATTCACTGGAGTTACAGTCAATAACTATAGGATGGAGAAAGTCGTGGATTTATGCCTCTTGTTGAAATTTTGATGACATTCCAACAGTGTAATAGGCAGTTTTGCATTTTATGTGTCTGTAAAGTAGGAGTTGAGATGAAGAGAATTGCCTTGGTAAGTGACAGAGTGCAGACCTGCCTAAATGGCTGATACTGACGGTCATGTGAGTTAGTAATTGGGAAGTATATGATATTAGGAAACAAGAGAAGCCTCTCCCTTTAACCTTCTCTGGAGGAATGCAGCTCTTTTCATGGCTTCTCAGGTTTATGATCCATGTGGCAGAAACTTGGAGTATCGGTTACTTATGTCTCCTGGTAGAATTGTGGTCAACTGTGTATGTGTTTGAATGGTTATATTAGTTGACAGTGAATTCCATACAGGTATGTTTTTGCAGTTGCTGTTCCTGTCCTTGCCATAAGGTTCAGCTGTGGCAATCCTATATGGGGATAATAAGTTTGTTTTGTCCTAACTTTTGAAGGCCATTCTGCCTGCCCACCTATTACACTCGATTTGTGGAGTCTTGGGTGTAGGAGGAGCAGTTCCTCCTCAGCCTGCTTTTTCTATGTTGCAAATTTTCCTCTCAGAATGATGAGGGAGGATTTCTGATAAGAATACAGTGCTCACTATGGAATGAAAGGCACATTTTATCTGACTCTTGTTTATAAATATTCATCAACGTTGTGAAAGGAGAGTGAAGTTATTAAAGAAATGGAAAATGAAATATTTTGTTTATGACAATATCTTAGGAGAGTGGATGGGTTAAATGAATAAAATATGAGCTAGAAAGTGAATTAATGCATAAAAAGTAAATTTGATGGAGCTGGGGTATAGCTCGGTGTTAGTTTTCTTGCCCAGCATGATCTAAGCCCTTGGCTTGTTCCACAGCACCCCCAAAACAGAACACAAACAACAAAACAGCAGCTTGATCCCCTAACTAACAAACACATTTGCGTACATGCACTAACTTCTTATGAATTTTGTTTCCAAAAGCATCTGTTTATAATTGCATGGGCCTTTAAGATACAAATAAAGACCACATAGGACATGCTATGGATCTTTACATAAAATATTCTCCATATATTCTGTATACTCCCTTCCTTTAAAGCTCATAACACACATGCAAGCTAATGCTGACTAGCGTGAGCTGTCCAAGGAAGTGGAAAGAAGAAAAAGACACCGTCTTAGGCCTCAGCTTGTAGGATATGTGAAGATAAAGGGTATTTGCATGAGGTCCAGTTTCACAGCTGCAAAGAGCCAGATCTTTGTAGAAAGCTTCCAAACTGAGTTCAGCTTCTCTTGCTTAAGAGAACTGCGTGCTTTACCTGCTGTTTAAGAAACTTGCTTTATCAATGAGATGAGATTATGATTCATGGAGTTTGTTTATAAGTTAAATCTGTTTAGCACAAAACTTGAAGCAAAGTATGTTTTTTCATTAGCATTATTTTAATTAGGAGGACACGGTTTAAACCATTCCAACATATTATATTATGCACTGTGGCTATGGAAGAGAGACATGACAGTAGTTCTGAAGGGATGAGATTTCTGTGTGACCAGGGAAACTGTTTTATTTAGTAGAAGCATTCAGGCTTGTGTGGAGATCGCAGAGAAGAATGTCAAGTAGTGTGGAGTCAGAGCAGAGATGGAGGAGAAAGCCTGGTGTGACAGGAGAGAGGTACATCAACAAGTCTATTCATTTTCTAGACTATAGTTTAAATTAGTGAACACTTTAAAAGGTGTTAAACATGTCATCACCGTAAATAGTCTACCACCTTGGACAAGTCAATTGATTGTTCTTTGGGATCCACTTTCTCCTTGGAGATTCAGTTACCAACCACCTGGTTTTAATTTTATTTCTATGTCTTATCATATCTAGTACTCCATGCTTCCATAAGACATAGAACTCAAGTCTTTGCCATCGGAAGACTCACAATATTCTTTCATGGGTTTTCCTCAAACTGTGAGACAGAGGAAACACTTGACTTCTGCTAGATAATAGTGGTTAATACTGTTGTTATCTTACCTCTCTTTCCTCACTCCATGGTTGTTCTAAGTCAGTATCTCTATGAAGATGTTCTGTTTAACATATGCAAAACAGAACTTTTGAAGTAATTATGTTTCTTGGAGCTTTATGTTTTACTCATGACATTACCTCATTACTAATTTTCCTTTTCACAGAATGCAAAAAAAAATTATTACAGATGCCAAAAGAGAGTGTGCTTTTTAGGTGCTTTGTTGGTATATTAACATGTGGTGACAGCAAGAGGAGTTGTCTGGAACTTGTCCTGCTCAGGTTAAATATCTGTACAAGACGGAGGAGCAGATAGATGATTATAGACAAAATCTGTTAGTCAGCTTTCAACTTTGGTCGCAGTTCATAAACAGTCTTCTCACGTTGCCGCATCTAACAGGGAAAAAGATAAAAATTGAATAATTGTGTTTCTCCTTTTGAAAATAGATTTCCAAGAAATTCTCCCTCCCCCCCCTGCAAGAAAGTTCAAAGTGGCAGTGATTGTGTGTTTATAGAGTTGATCTATTCTGTATTTAATAGATACACACAACTTTATTTCTTTCTGCCTAGTAGTAAAAAGTTTACTTAGTTGTAAACCATAAAAGCTATATTAGTCATAAGCAAGTGTATATTTCCAAAAATGAATAGTATATAAACCCTGATATTAAAATGTTTATTAGTCGTACCGTCTCCATTATTATTTTACACTTTCACAATATGAGTCACATGTATAAGTCACTCCATCTTCTTACCACACCTCTCCCCACAAATATCTCTCAAATACGTTGGTTGTTTTGTTTGGGACCCACTGAGACTAACTAGAACTTTGTCTATGTCAATGGTCTTGAAGCGTCCACTGGTCTTATTGTGATCAGCAGGTGAAGGGCAGGCAGCATGTATAACATGTATATGTATAACACAACCTCTGTCTTGGACAGATTGTTGATGGTACAGATTTTGGGGCTGTCCAGTAGAGGTAGCTACAGATGTGAGTTAATGATGATAATGGCTGTGAATAGTCTAAAGAGTGACATCTCACAGCCCTTTCTATCTTCCACCTTTTATACGATGCTGAGGCTCGCTTCCAATGTTACGAGAGAGTTGGCATGAGTGACTAGTTTAGGGATGTGGTGTTTTTATTTTCTACTTGGAATTCAATACCTATATTTTTGAAAGATTCCACAGGCTAAATAAACTATTTCAATTGTGTCATTTCTACTTGGTTCTGCATTAAAGCAACAGACGTCTTTGAAAAACAAGTATGTTGGGTATTTTTAGTTTCCTACTATGATGTTTTGTCTTTAACCGTCAATTGAACACAACCACAAATATGCTTTTTACACCTCTTTGAAATGATTGCTTAGGGCATAGTATAATAACAGACAGTGATAGTCTTATTTTATAACACTTAATATTTCAGGTGATCATTTTGATTTGAAGGTTAGATCCATAAATACAGCTCTTACATATTACTTTCATGTGTACTAACAATATGTGTGAAATGTAATTGTTTTCCCAGCTAAAGATAGTTAACAAATGGGAAAATTGAGTACAGATGATGCAAAATGGGCTACTTTTGTGTATTGATCTATAAAATGTATAACTACTGATCAGTTAAGGGTCTCTTATATTTTTGCTGTCATAATGCTAGAACCCATGTTTAATTGTTTTTAATACACGCACACATATGTAATTTATCTTTCTTGTATCTGAATATGTTTTCAAGGTGTTTGTGTCTCTATGCTTGTGTGTGTGTGTGTGTGTGTGTGTGTGTGTGTGTGTGTGTGTGGTCACATACCATGGCTCACATATGGAGGTCAAAGGACAATCTTGGTTGTTAGTCTTCTACTTTGAGACAGGATTACCCATTGTGATTCTCCTTTCTGAAATCTCTGTCTCTATATAAGATTTAAGAGATTACAGATACATGTTACAGTACTTTACTTGGATAATGTGGTTCAACTGAAGTGTGCATACCTGTGTAGCAAGCATATAATTTATCTTCTTGGCTTATATACACATACATTTGAGTATACGTACATAGTGCAACAAACAGCTTTTAGAACTAAAACATGGCTGAGAAATGAATGTAAATCACACATGGCATATGTGTGATTGTCAGAGGAGAGCTTGATGGAGTCCTTTCTCTCCATCATGTGGTTCCCAAGGTTTGAACTCACAAACCTTTTCAAATTCATTTCTTTACCTCCATGGAATGCCTGCCTTCATTAGTTTTAGCAGAAAACTTCCGGTTATAGTTATACTCCTGTGAGAGTGTGTGTGTGTGTGTGTGTGTGTGTGTGTGTGTGTGTGTGTGTGTGAGTGTGTGTGTGTGTGTATGCAGAGATGATCA
This sequence comes from Rhabdomys pumilio, assembly GCA_030674055.1. Classification (NCBI taxonomy): domain Eukaryota; kingdom Metazoa; phylum Chordata; class Mammalia; order Rodentia; family Muridae; genus Rhabdomys; species Rhabdomys pumilio. The sequence continues at coordinate 15,513,890 of JANHMN010000008.1, read as the reverse complement.
GAAGTTGATGTTAGATATTTTCTTAGATCCTGCTTGACTTCATTTATTGAAATAGAGTCTCTTGCTGAGCCGAAAACCCACCAATTTGGGATAATCTAGCCAGCCACCTTTCCCAGGAAAGTTTCCATTGCTTACTCTGGATTGCCGAGATTACAACTGGTCACTATACCTGCCCAGCATTTATGTGAGTGTTGTGGACAAAGACTTAACTTCTCAGATTGTGCAACTTCAGCTGCTTTAGCCACTGAGCCATATTTTCAGGCCAGGTGTTTCTTTTCCTCACCCAAATGATGAAAATTTAAAAGCCCCAGAGTGGAGCTAAGGAGGAAGCACATTGATTAAGAACATCGCTGCTCTTGCATAGGATCCAGTCTGAAGCTTCTGTCTTCCACACGTACCTGAACTCGTCTGCACACCCCGACACATAACACATGCATATAAACAAAATTAAAAATAAAATCAAATCTGAAAAATACAATGGGTGGCCACAGCATTAATCATGACATTTCTAGATGAAAATTGCCAACACCAAGTTTTGGGAGAATGTGAAGCAACTGTATACAACACTTTCACATGACTGGTAACAAGGTAATATTTTGGAAAACAGTTTGACACGTCTCCTTATTTTAAAAGTCCGTGACCGAGAAAAATAAAAAAGCAAAAATCTTTTATATTAAAAACTTGTGATAGCTTTATTCATTGTATCTTTAAAATTAAAACATCTGGAAACCCTGTCAGATTCCCAAGGTTATTTCTTTCAAAGTTAGCAAAGCTCCTCCTGCTGCTGCTGCTGCTGCTGCTGCTGCTGCTGCTGCTGCTGCTGCT
>JANHMN010000008.1:15500353-15513055 GCA_030674055.1 Rhabdomys pumilio | reverse complement strand
CTGCTGCTGCTGCTGCTGCTGCTGCTGCTGCTGCTGCTGCTGCTGCTGCTGTTGCTGCTGCTGCTGGTAGTGGTGGTGTCTGTATGATTTTATCAGTACACTTTGAATAACAGTTGTGTGTGACCTGTCCAGGCAGGGAAAGAAATGCATTTGAAAGGGCCCGTGAAATTGGCCTTAGAGTGGTGGGATTGGTCTTGGGTATAAAACTGTGTTTAGCTCTTACTTTCTGGCCTGCTCTCTGGCCTCTCTGTCAGCCTCATACACTGCCAGTACTAGGCCAGCTGCTCTAGTTTCTAACAGACGGTAGGCAGTAGCCTCTAAATGAGGGAACTTTTGCCAGAAGCCATCCTGCAGCAAGCTCTCTTATCTGACTGCTCAGCACTGGGCAAAGCCAATGGCTGGGTTGATGAGCAGAAGACCTTGCATGGTTAATAAGCCTTGTCGTTTATTTTAAGTGTATTCACAGGCTGTGATGGCACTCTCAGGCTTTTGGAAAAAAACCTGAAACAAAAGGCCCCATGTGTTTTAGGACAGCTTATATTTTTGGGCATGTGGGCAAAAACAGGTATCAGAAGGTACTCTGGAACAAGAGGAAGAAATTCACATCCTAGCCCAAAGCCTGAGCTGGAAGGGGAGGGAAAGAAACTTAGACTCAAGGCAACAGTTAAAGAGTGGGCAAGCACACAAATATTGTCAAGTAGTGCGAAGCAAGAAGGACCCATGGGGTTGGGACAGGAGGTGAACATGAGTGTTGGCAATTGTCTGAGTTACAGGCAAGCAAGCTTGATTGCAGTTTGCCCATCTGTGAAATCAGGACCTCAGGCGAAGAGGTTTATATGTTTTGCTTGTTCAGGGTGAAGCCAAAACAGTAATTACTTTATCACTGTTTTCAAAAGTCTTTTTCATGGATAGAAACTGCAGCTTCGTTTTTTTCTAACATTTTTTTTCTATTACACTTCCTTCACTATAACTTGTTGATTGAATTAAATCTTTGAGCCCATTCAATCTTTGAACAAATCCTACGGGTTTCAGTTCAAATAAATCAGTCATTCATCAATTACTTTAATATAAGATATGAAAAAGTGTGTGTGTGTGTGTGTGTGCGTGCGCGTGCGTGCAGAGCATCAGTTCAGAATCCATACAAGAATTAGACATGATTTTTTGATCTCACAAATTCACAACCTACACATAGATATAAAATACTCACCTGAGCAGCTAGCTTAATGCTACAGAGCAGAGTGTGTGCAGTGAAATGGCTTAGAAATCCAGTCTTTCACTGAAGGAAAACTCAGATCTTGCAATAAGAGTATAGAAGTGAAGTTGATCTTACATTAATTTATCCTTCAGTCCTGTCTTGGTCTGGGGACTGGGGCAGAGCTGTGTTCCTGCAGGGTGGTGAATCAATGCACAGCAGTGAGAGAGATAGAAAAATAACATCCAAGAGACAAAAGGCTAAGGCTCTGATTGATATCTGCTGAGAAAACAGCTGCTAAGGGAGACCCAGGGAGGAGACAGGCTGGGAATGCAGAAATGTTGACACATTGTGTACATGGAGGTATCTCAAGAATGAAACAAGGGATACATTGTTTCAAAAGAACACAGTTTGTCTTTGATTCTGACATAGTAACACTACCTACTGTCCAGAAAGTGACTAGAACTCCAGTAGAAAACTCACAACAAAACAAAAAATATAATCCAACTCACCTCCCAGTAAATATCTGGTAAATTTCTAGTCACCCCCGGCCCACCATGAGTATATTCCAGTTTATTTTATAGTGGTATCGTTTGATAGCACTGCTTAGATTGTACCATTTTGTACCTTATTTTGAAACTAAATGCATTTAAGCATTTTCTGGCATAATAATATTTCTCCATATTTGGGGGGTATCATCACATCTACTGGAAATTATATTTATAGTTTTTGAGTATATATAGATATAAAATGCCTGGTATGCTTTGCCTTCTAATGTGACCTATGTCATGGGCAACAAATTGAGTTTCGGCAGTCAATTTCTATGCTGAATGTGGTTATTAGTAGGTATGTAAACAGGCACATGGACACACACAAACATGCACACCCACATGCACTTGCACAGGAACACATACATGCACATGCAGAGGCACAAAGGCTTTCTTAACTGAGGTGATGCTCTGTGTCACATTGTATCTCTAGAAGACCAAAACTCAGGCTCCAGCATCCTCATCAGTTAGCTTACAAAGGCCTATAGCTCCACTTCCAAGGGATCTGATACTTTCTTCTAGCCTCCAAGTGCACTGCATGCACGTGGTCCATACATACACTCAACACACACATAAAATAAATGCATCTTTTTAAAGAGGAAGATATCACTTTTGTGGCATATGATTATCTCAGTCATTATTTTCCAGTTATGATTTGTTGTTCAGAATGGGCCTCCTTAAATTCTTGAGTCTTTGTGCTTCCATAGACAGTTTGTTCTGCTGATTTACTATTTTAGGCAAGGCTGTAAGAAACATTTTTACACAGTTTTACTTTCCACATGGACCAGCGCCTTTTGTTTTAATGCTGCTAACTACAACTGCTAGTTCAGGAAGTGTGTGCACTTTCTACTCTGATAGTTAATGCCGGGTTTCTCTTAAAACAGCCTAAATTCTGTTCCACCTGTGAGCATGAAGATGCCTGATTCTACACCTCTCAGCAGATAATTGTGTGTATATAAAAGTTTTCTAATAAGTACATGGAAGGGGTAGGTGTCTTTTATATGACTTTCTTCTGTGATTTTGAAAAAGTCTTAGTATTTCTGTGTAATGCTCTGATGGTTGTTTCTGCTGAAAGTAGTATCTGTGTTTTAAGGTTGAGCTATTTACATGCTTTCCCTTTGTACACCTTGTTTATATTCTCTTGGTAAAGAGAGTTTTGTTATCATTCCTGAAGTCTTAATAGAATGTTGTAGTCCCTGTAGTATAGAGTGTGCTGTGGAATCCAAATGGTTTTCTTTCTCTAAAACTTCATAATTCTTTTACTATGACCCTTGAAAAAAGTCGACTATGGTGGTCCAACAGTTATCAAATTTTAGAACGAACATTTTTGGTGTTTTAACTTTCATTCTGTATTGAAGGTAATTTTGAGGGAGAAGTGGTGGCAACTTTTTGTTAGAGTCTTGTTAGTTTTCCGTTCTGGTTCCTGTATCTTTTAGTATCATGAATTGCTTTCTTCATAGAAGGAGATCCTTCTGCTTTTGTCCCATTTGTTACCATCTCTGTATAGATTGCTCTGCTTTTACTATGGAGAATGGAAGTTTTCCTTAATAGTTTCTACCAATTCTTCACTGATAAAGAGAACATGTCTCTTGGGTTTTATACATAGTTTGGTTCTGTGTCACCTTGCTTAAATACTTTTTAGTTTCAAAAAAAATTCTCTTTCTCACATTTTATGGTTACAAATTTGAGGGACCATTCTATGTTAAGGTAAGAAACTAAGTATGGATATAATAGTCAGTAGTAGAGAACACTTGCCCAGTGTACAAAAGCCTGTAAGCGCAACTCTAGTAAAAATACTTATTAAAATAGTACAAAAATGAGATAATAGGGCATGAGTCAAATACAAATTTGAAAATGAAAAGTAAACACTAATTTACATAAAGTGTATGCTAATATTAACTTAAAGTATTTTTTCTAACATGGATTTCGTGTAAACTATGTATTCTTATATCTTAAACACTTGGTCTAAACAGCAACTTGACAAATGACTTTTAATATCTGTTGGAAACACAGTACCTCACAACATTAATAAACATAACTTTCTGTTTATTCACTCCTTCTTGGGTGAGGTGTATTGTATAAATAAAATCCGTGTACTCTCTTTTACATAGTGACATGGCAGTTTTCTGGGCCTCCCTGAATATTTTATGGAGATTGTTTTGTATGTAGCCCCCAGGAGTCTGAAAGTACCTTTCTAAATTGCTAGCTAGTTGAGTGAGCAATGATCTGCTTAATTTTGAAAATGTTCAATATATTACATTTTTTTTTTAAAAAAAACCAAAATTATAAAAGAACTGTAATTTTGGATGCCTGGTGTCTTATTTAGCCATTTGTGTACTCAGGGTGCTGTGCATGACATTGCTTCAGTTGCACCTAGTGCTGGTTTTAAAGAATGTGGAAGTATTAACACAGTAGCCCGCTGACCCATCGGAGGCCTCAAGATCTTGACCAGAATTTACTATTTTTTTTTAATCTAAAGACCATATTTTTCAAGCTTGGGAAGAAAGTTCACCTTACTAGTGTTCTTATAATCTTCTATCATGAAATTTCTGGAATATTTTGAAATTATTTGTGCGTATGTGTATTATGGATGGATATGAGCACGTGGTTCAGATACCTATAGAGACAAGAAGAGGATGTTGGCTCCCCTGCAGCTTAAGTCACATACAGTTTTGAAACATTTGATATGAGTATTGGGAACCAAATGTGAATCCTCTGCAAGGGCAATAGGTGTTCTTAACCACCAAACCATCTCTCCAGTCCTAAAATACCAAATAATAATCAATAAAAAACTCTTACTGATTATGCAGATTGAGAAACTGAACTCATTCCTTTAAAGTGTAATTATTCATCTGGTTTAAATTTTATGTGTTGCTAATGTTTTATTATTTCCTTTCTTCTTTTTTCCTTCCTCCCTCTTTAGTGGTATAGGTCAATACTGGGGCCATAACAGTGAAATACATTTCCAGTATAAATTTATGCTGGCATGTTTTGCCAAAGTCATGCAAGTGGAGGGGCTGAGGAAATGCCTTTATAAGATGAGGCTGTAAGATAAGATACAGGGAATTTTCTTAATCAGTTATCGATGTGAGAGGGTCTAGCCTGTGGTAGTGTCATGCCTGGGCTGGTGGTCTGGGTTCTATTATGAAGCAGGTTGAGCAATACATGGGATCAAGCCAGTGAAATAGCATTCCTCCATGGCCTCTGTACCAGCTCCTGTGTCAAGGCACCTGGATTTTTTGAGTTCTCGACTTAAATTCTTTTTTATGTTGAATTGGTATGTGGAAGTGTGAACAAAAGATACCCTTTTATAACTTTTGCTCACAGTTTTGTTGCAATAACAGAATTTTAGTTTAAAGACATTATTTATTCTTACTGCAGCCAGCCCTGTAAGGAACCCATGAGTCACATAGTGTAGCTAGATCTCATTTTGGGTTTAAAAAACAAGCATTTTTCTTTGTAGAGTAATGAATGTGTATGGGAAATCACTGGCAAGTGTTAAGGCACAGTTTATGAAACAAAACTATTTTTATGGATGATAGATCACCAGTTTGGAAAATGTTATCTTTAATAGTTCTCTTTTTTCTGTAAATAATTACACCAATAAGCATGAATTCAAATAACACTAGCATTATAATTATGAATAAGCCGTTCAGCCCATAGATAATTTCTATTTAGATTGTTTGAATAATTTGAGATGGAGCTATTTATTGGATGGAACTTTGATGATGTCTGGATGGCTTTTTACAGACAGTTTTTTGTGTGTGCTGTTGCTGTGATGAATAGGTGACCCCTTACATCCAGGTCTGTCACTGGTTACTGTAGCTCTTCATAGGTTGTGAATTATTTTCAGTTAAAGTAAGTTAGTACGTGAAATGAATTTTCCTTTTTGAATGTGTTTAAATTGCTTAATATCAAAATCATATATATATGTCACTTTATTGGGCAGAGAGTTATCAAAGTAGTACGAGGCCACTTATTGTAACTTGTTGTTTCCTGGAGGAAGTATAATAATATTGAACAATATCCAGATATAGAAATCATTTTATATCACAAACCACAAAGCATTATTGATCGGAGTTAACAAAAACCGGAATAAAGGTAAACACATCAGTACCCACCGGTTAAGAAAACACAAAGAGATGAACTGATCCACAGAGCCAGTGCTATTTCTTTCTAATTACTAGCTTAAAAAAGAAATTGTTAAGTTCTCTCTGAAATTCACTTGTTACACAAACATAGCCAAAGCAAATCTTAAAAATAAACAAAATCCCAAGATGCACACATAGTGGTTTCCAAGCTTGTTGCTGAGCTGTAGGGATTGAGACTGTGTGGCTGTGGAGTAAGAACAGACATAGAGATCCTCAGAGTAAAAGGACACATTCAGAAATGAACCCATACATTTGAAATCAATTGATTTTTATTTCAACATGGGTTGAAAAAGAGCATAGGCATTGAGAGTTTGGCAACATGACTCAACAGGTAAAGTTTCCTGCAGTTCTGATGATTGGAACTTAACCCTCAAATCCACGTAGCACACATTCTCATCACACATCATTATGTAAATACATGAAATGAAAAAGAAAAGTCTCTGGAATAAATGGGCAATGAATGTCCCATACGCAAAGAATGAATTTGGACCATTATTTCATCTCACAAATTTAACGTAAAATGCATCTTATTTCTAAATGTAATAGCCAAATTTAAAACACTTAAGAGAAAGCATTTGTGTCAGTCTTATGGATCTTGAGTTAGGCAGTGCATTCTTAGCTGTAACTCTGTCTGTCTGTCTATCTATCTATCTATCTATCTATCTATCTATCTACCTACCTATCTATCTATCTATCTATCTATCTATCTATCTATCTATCTATCTATCCATCCATCCCTCGAGTTGAACTTCATAACACGTTAAAACCTTTAATGTGTTAGAGCCACCATAAAGAAAGCTGAAAGACACCCTATAAACAGAAAAAGTATGTGTAAACCATGCAAAGAGAAGCAGTTTCTACTGCTCCTAGTTAGTGTCCAGCATTCTAAAATAAGCAGATGTAAATGTCATTAGTTATTGGATAACTACAAGTGAAAGGCTGAATGAACACCTGAGTGCAGCCTCTAGACAGCTTCAAAGCAAAGATCATGAGAAACAGATGCCAGATAAGTTGTAAAGGAACTGAAGTCAAACGTGACATCGTTCAGCCATGTTGGGAAACAGCTTTGCAGTTCCCCTAAATTTAAATTTAATTTATGACCTAAGGTTTCTACTCTTTAGTATGTCCTTAAAAGAAGGAAAGATGAACATCCACAGGTACCATGTGCTTTTACGTTATAGCAATATAGCAGATAAGTGGAAAGAGTAAATGAGCAGAATATGATTCATATGTTCAATGAGAGATAGATTCAGCCGTAAATATGATAGGCTAAGAAAGCTAAAAGCAGCATGCTAAGTGAAAAAACCCAGACACAAAACATTGTCCTTGTATGATTTTATCTGGATAAAACATACAGAATCATGAAATCTATATGGACAGCATGTAGACAAACAAATGTCAGGAGTTGTGGGGGAAAAGATTGGGGACTGGTGCTAGAGAAGGTGACTTTTCTATGTGTGGTGTTGAAATCAGTGATGCTTGCACACGCGCCCTTGAATCACACAATTAGGATATGTGACTGTTATGGAAGGTAATTTGTTTCTTAAAAATGAAAGCAAACAAATTAAATGATTACTTTTAACTTTACTAGAAAAATACAAATGAAATCTTGTTATATTTTTAAAGACTATTTTCCCCCCCAAAGGCATTACTTTGATAGTATATGTTATCTAATTGTAGCATTATTTTTTCTGTTTGTCTCACCAATTAGATGATATATATTTATAGTAAAATTTTATATATTTATTATATATTTATATGATATAATTGGATTATGTTTATATTATTCATATTTATAACATTATATTCTATATTTCCTTCTTTGGAAAATCACTCCCTCACCTGGTCACTTACTAGCTATTTTAGCTCTGAGTTTTCTAAATGACACCCACATATCTGCAGCATAAAAGCTATGGCCCACATAAAGAAAATACATGAGGGTTTTTCTCCTTGGGTATGGTTTATCTTACTCAAGATGATTGTAGCTCCATTTATTTCCTTGCACATTTCATGATTCCATTCATGTTAACATCTAAATAATACTCTACTGTGATGGGTGAGCTTAAGTTTAATACATATTGTTGAACATAACTGTCCTTTGTTCACTATACTCCTGAAAGTAAATATTTCACCTTGAAAATAATATTTAATTATTCCATTTACATTTATCCAAAGTATGAATGGGGACATGTTTATTGCTTTTCTTGGGAAAGGTACGTGCGTTGGATTACCAAGATGATTGTAGCAGTATTTTGACTCTTAGCAGGAAGTGCTGACCCACGAAACGTGAAAACCCAAAACATGACCAGTGGCATAGGCATAGTTAGTTATTGTCAGCAAAAGCAGAGTCTTTAAAGTCATAAATAACTAGTCAATAAATAGAAAATGTACATTTTACTGAGAATTTGAAGAGAATGTAAGAGTATCCAAAAAGGACAAAGTAGAGAAATACATTATAGGCTGAGGACGAAGAAGTAAATTAATTATAAATTTGAGAACCAGGAAAATAATGCAATTGCAAGAGCTTTTGAGGAGCCCTGGTAAGGAGGTAAAAAGGACAGAGAAAAACAACTCTGATTGAATAAATGAGGGAGGACTTCAAGAGCAGGGAGAGGCAAGACACAGAGAACAAAGGCAGAGACAAGGACAGCTGGATTCTATCACATGTCCTCCTGTTCCAAACAGACTGGGGAGGAATCTGCTGTGTGTTTTGGATGATGCTGATTTTGAAGCACTCAAGCAATTCTTCATTAGCCTTCCTGAATGGGGTCTGGATTTCTCTGTCTCTGGCATTCAAAGTTGAAAGCTTGGATCAAAGACAGAGGTGATAATTAGAATCATGGAAATAGATGAAGGGCCCTGGATGTGGCATGAAGCTTGGTGAGAAGCATGGCTCTGTTCAGCAATGCCCACTATAACACTGTGAGAAAAAAAAAGAAGGTAATAAACGAATGAATCCTATATCAGTGTTTGTCCTTGAAGTCCAAGGAGTCAGCAATGAAACAAAATACTATCAATACAGAAAGGCTTTTTTGTTGAACTCTTGCCTTGGGTTTTTACCCAGAATGTGCTAACATGAGGAAACCCAGGGAGTCAGAGCAAACCTAGAACACGGTTTTCGCTTCTATACATGAGGTCTCTTCTGATATCAAATGGAGAATGAAGGGTAGAAATGCCAGAGAAGATGCTGTATGTAGAAGCTGAGAGACTGAGAGTTAGGGTTGCAGAATCCATGGCTTGTGGACTTGGGAGCAGCAACTGTAGGAGGTGGGCACAGCAGCACTCAAAAATTGGACCCATAGTCAATTTCCTTAGAAAATCCTTAGAAGGATTTTCTCTGGTAAGAGGAGTTGAGTTTGCTGTCTCTTCCTCTTGGTTTCTGAACTGTGAGTGGACAACGTTTTCCTTCTAGGCATGGTGTCTATCTAACTATATATATCGATTATTGGTGTGGGCAACATTTTAAAAATGTTGCCTGCTAAGCTAAACTGTAGCTCTTATGGGGTTGATATTCTGATACAAATATATTGTCTGAAAACAAACAAACAAACAAACAAAAACACAAAGCCTTATCTCTTGTGAATATTTTTTTCTCCTATATGTCAAGAAAACAGAGACACTTTACTAATACTGTCTACAGGACTTTCAGAGGTAGTTTTATCAATGAAAAGGAAGCAAAAGATATAATTAAGAGAGTGCTTGCTGTTCTTGTAGAGGACTTGGTTTTGTTTCCCAGTGCTCAAATAGGGCAACTTATGATCCCTTTGTCTTCAGCTCCAAAGGACTGCATGCCTGCCCCTGGCCTCCAAAGACACTTGCACTCACAATTCACACACACACTGGGGGAAGTTTCTCCCACTTTCCCCCAGGTTGCTGTGTATCATTCAACACAAAGGCCAAAACCACACTAGACAAAATGAAGAAAATAATGATGTCAGTTATGTATTATTTGGATAAAGCTGGAGGGCTGAAATCCTTTTATATACTGATTAAAAACTTTTATCAGTTGTCACCATGAGGGAAGTTATGATTTAAAGAAAACCTCCCATTTGTGTTGGATCAGTGGTGTATAGAGAGCTTTTATATGCCTTTCTTGAGAATAATAAACGGTGCGCACATTCATTGTTTCTATATTTTTCTCTTGTAAAACAAATCAAGCTATAAGCATTTAAATGCAAGGCAGGTTAAGCTCTTAATTCTTACTTTGAGTACAAAGTATTAAAAGCATTGGGGAGGGGCTTGCCATCAGCCACAAACAATAGAGTTGGTCACCAAACTTCAGAAATAATCAAAAGCTCAGGCTTTGCATTTATATACCTACTAATTAGGAAATTAAATGATATTTCCATAGCAACAGAGACAGTCTCCTTGAACACAAGTTTTATGCCTGCAATAACACACAGCAGGGTCTATATGAGTGGGAGCCCCAGGTCTGAGTTAGGCAAGGCAGGTACATATTTGCACCTAAGCATGCACACCGGGGTGTTATTACCCTTGCAATGAAGTGAATAGCTAAAATTACGTTAGGAAATATTTCTTAAATAAACTCTCCAAATGAGTGATGCTATTTGAAGGATTAAATTAGTTTTTCTGGAACCTGTAGTACACTCTGCCTTCCACAAATGACTCGCTCACAGCCTAAAGCTCTCCCCCAACCCCCAACCCCCATGTTGATAGGCTTGAAGATATTCAGGTAGTTGATTTCCTTTCTGCTATTTTGATAGTGTTCACAGATAAATCAACAGTTAGGTTAGGTCGCAAGGAATGAAATATAGGGCACCAAGACATTGTGCCTCAATGTACTGAAGGAACAAATTCAAGCAATGCAGATGAACTTGGTTGGAGGTTTCTAACCTGGGTGAAGTCAGGATAGCTGGAGGAAGCATTTGCCAGTCTTGTTCTCATCTACTTACACCCCCAAATGTGTACTGGGTGTGTGTTACTTGTCAGCAAGGCTACTGGGATGGAATAAAGATGTAAAGGCAAGTATACAAATGTTTTAAATTTTTGTTTCTGGTTTTTGGTCAACTAATTGATTTTGTTGGTGGTAGTGCCGTTATTTCTACTGACGATTTTTGATGTGTGAACTTTTCAAACTCCTTTTGCTTGCTGTCTTTTGATGGCATACTTCTAATGATCTGAACGTCTAAAGTAGCTTATTAATTCTGAAAGTGTCCTGTGATGTCTCTCCCTGCTTCTCCTTCTCCTCTATCCTTCTTTCCTATCTCCTTCCCCCTGCTTCTCTCCCTCTCCTCTGATTTCTCTCTCCTTTCTTTCTTCTTCACATCTCTATTTATAAGTAGTACTTTTATTTTCATGTACCAACATAAGATTAAGTAGATCATTAATAATTTCTGTTAGTTTACATTTTGGAGGAAAATGTGGAGTATCTTTCTGTGGCTACCAAAGTAAATTTAATTTCTGTATGGTGCTGGCAAATCTCTAGTGTTTCATGTATGAAGTCGTATTCCAAAGAAGATAACCACACAGTCCCTTAGAAGAAGCTTATTTCTGCCAGCTTTGAATTGTATTCCAAACACTTCCTCTTCCTCATTCATCTTCATTGGCATCTTTTCTTCTGTCAGTGTTGGATACCGGGCGTGACATTTCCATCCAACAATGCCTTGCCTGATGAAGCTCCACCTATTCTTTTACAAGTATTCCTCCCCACTCTGTGTTCCTTTTTTTGTATTTCATTTCCATAATAGTTTAGTGTGGAGTTGCTGCTGCATTTGTTGGCCTAACAGTATTCCATTCTAAATTCTTGGCTGTGAATGTCTCTAATGCATGAATGATCTTTCTTCATCTAATAACCCTTATAAAATTATATGTTTCTAAATTATGTGCTATCTATCTATATATGTATATAATATTTATTACATAAATACATATCGCACAATGTAGAACAGGGCCAATAAATATCAAGTAATTTAGTCAATGTTTTCAATCTAAATGCAATAACATGTCTAAAATATGAATGACTAGCAGTTTATAGGCATGTTGGTATATTTGAAAATAGTAATTTTACAGCATATGGAAGGGCACCATGCCAGTTATTCATTAAGCTGAGGAAGTGGGGATGGAGCAGACAGAGGCTAAAGAATGAACTCAGACCCTCACACATCATCAGCAAGCTACATCTGTCAGCAAGCTACATGTCCAGTATAGCTGTTTGAAACTGAAGTAAAGCACACCATGCCTTCATTGGTTATTGCACTGTGTTCTACAGTTCTTCTAAGGCCGTAAGGCTACATTTTATTAACCTCAGTACATGTATGAACAACTAAAACCATGAACACTTGTGCTATATGTTTTGAGACAAGCTGCTACTACAATCTTAATAATGGTGAATATTTTTTGGTAGACTCAGCAGCATCAAGGAGCACATTGGAGTGCTCTGTTAGGTGACAATTTCAAGTTGTGTTCCATGTTAGCAAGTTCTCTATAGTAGTAAACTTGGGAAATGTGCTGATTTCCCTTCCCTCTATAGTACCTGAGAGTTTCTGTCATTAAACAGGCAAACAAACAAGCATATACCTAAACAAAGAGTAGAAAACAACTAAGCCTCAGTCAAACTTTATACAACCATATATATTCCGTTGCACATAGACTTTATCATCTGTTCTCTCACATGGGACATTGCAGGGATAACAGGCAGGATACATCTGAGGAAACCGTGTGTCTGTGTCTGTGTCTGTGTCTGTGTCTGTGTCTGTGTCTGTGTCTGTGTCTGTGTCTGTGTCTGTGTCTGTGTCTGTGTCTGTGTCTGTGTCTGTGTCTGTGTCTGTGTCTGTGTGTCTGTGTGTGTGTG
>JANHMN010000008.1:15483920-15499953 GCA_030674055.1 Rhabdomys pumilio | reverse complement strand
TGGGGTGCACTTTAGTTTATTATTTTTCATCTTAAATGAGAGCAGCCTTAGGGAAGCCTGACTCTCTTGCTTCCTAGCAGGAAGGTGTGTCTGCTTTCCTGGCCGTATCGGTATTTGTAATGTGCTATGTTATCATTCTTTATTAGTTTAAGGGTTCCCCCAGCAGCAAAAGCCATTTGCTATCTACTCTACAGGAAAGTAGACCTTGGTAATCGTCAGAACGAATTTCACCTCTAGACTATAAATACTCACTGTGTCAGTTACACTTCAGGCTGACAAAAACCATAATAATCTTGTTCAATGTACATTTCTTGATTTACCCACTGTGTATGTTTGCTCTGCTCCCAGGAAGGTATGTATATAGCTTGAATACCAGCAGTTTCTCATTAACTATGCTCTTTCATTTGTAGAGTTTATAATTTTATTCTCTAAATACAAAATCTAGAGTTCATTTACATATGCATGGCTTGATTCATATTTTTAAGGTTGCTGCCATTTCTACATTTTTAAGCTATGATTTTTTTTTGGATATTTTATTTACATTTCAGACGTGATATCTTTTCCCCATCCCCACACCACCACCACCCAGGAACCCTCTATCTCCATTTCTACTTTTTATAAGAAAAGAAAGAGACCATGACAAGGCAAAACATTTCAAACTATGTGCACTTAATGATATTAAATAGTGTTACAGAATTGTACTTCTAAACACTGAGGTCATCGTAAAAAGCATAAATTCATATTCACAGAGTCCATGAAGTGGATGTAGTAGCAACAGTGTATGTTTAGTTGGTAACAAAGACCAGAGCAATGCTTGTCAGACTGTAACTATAACCAAGAACCTGCCAAACTCAACATCAAGTAACTGACTTGACTCTATGTTTCAGTGAAACGATGCTTTCAGTAGTAACCTTACAATTTAGAATTTAGGATGTTTGTTTCAGCCAGTGAATTGTTTACAACATACCCTAATCACAGGACACGACGCAGGAGTAGCAACAATAGCTATGTGATGTACTCCAGAGGGGTACATTGAAGAATTTGGATTTTCATAGGCTCACCATTGTGCATTTTGCACTTGGAACATTTTTAGTTCACGCTAGATTTTTCTAGATTCTACCTCATCACAAGATGAAGAGCACCTGTCTGTCAGGAACAGGTATCTTTGATAACAAAATATTAACCTTACTCCAAGTTCATGGCCTACAGCTATTATAATTTTCTCCTTTCTCCATCCCTCTGAGAAGTTGAACAGAACAATCTCCATTAGGACAGCTGCAAAATGTGATCATCATTGGGATTATTGCAGAGCTGTTGGGTAGGGACAGTTGCACTAGACATTGTGAAGGAATTAGGGCTGGGCAGGTTGTAAGTAGAGATGATGAGAAAAATAAAAACAGAAAGATAAGGTCTTACATTCTGGCTGACTTTGAAAGCTGGGGTAGCATTGCAGAGGGACAGAGCTAAAGAAAGAGTGAATATAAATGGTTGGTCCAAGGACAGGCGGGACCAGAGCCAGTGGGAAGAAAGCTGGGGCGCATTTTACAGGGATGTTAGCCTGCAGGGTCTGCTTTCCTATCTATTCAAGACAAAGCTGTCTAATTAATGTTCAGTAAAGTCTGAAGCATGACACATGACGGTGCCAACTTCGGATCATAATTGGAAAAGGTGGTGGCAGAGGAATCAATTAAAAGGACCTTGTAGCGAAGCAGGTGGGGCCTTCTGAATATTTGAACCGGGGCAGTGTACTCCAAAATGGAATAACCCTGAGCAGGCATCTGCTGTTGTTAAAGTCAAGATCAATAAGGACAATCCAAATTTCTCTCAGGCATGAAAACATCCAAATCATTGCACGGATAATGCTTAAGAAAAGACTAGCTAGGCAGGCACAAGTACAGCAGACAGCGAGACCTGGGTCCAAGAGGACCATATGGCAATTGTGAGTCAGCAGCGTGGTGCTGTTATTAAAAACCAGAACCACGCCATGGAGAAATATATTAATAGGAGCGAGGTATGCAGACAGCAGGAAGTAGCCTTTCTGCTCTCTTCAGAGTGCTTCAAACTTCTCATTTTCTTGTGGACTCTGTTGGGCTTCACATTTCATGACTGTGTTTAGAAAGCACAAAGAGGCCCAGCAAAGCCCACTTCAAATGCCAGAGAGGATAGAAAGGATTGTCTGTCATCTTGGATGCTGGGAACATAGCGAAGATTAAAGAATAGTAAACTATCTGGACCACATGTGCCCCATGGAAGTAGTTGATGTGAATTCTAACAGCTCAAGGAATTAAGGTTTCACAAGAACCTTTAGGAGACAGCAGTTTTCATAATTTCTGGCTATGGGAGGCAGAAATAGGGAAGGTTGGTTATCTCCTCTTACCCTCATGTAGAATGTATTTGCTCTCAGTGTCTGATCCTGTGACCTCATAAAATGCATTTCTGGGTCACAGTTCCTGGATCACACTTGCCTGTGTTGGTAAGTCTCTGGGACACAGCTCAGAGCTAGTCATTCCCCTAATATTGCACCATTAGGTGTGGCCGCCCAAGCTGCTTAGACATGTGAGGGAGCATGCTGTCCCACTATCTCTCACTTCATGACCTGGCCACTGACTTTAGAGCTCCTGCTGAGCTCCACTGTGAAGGAAGCCTTCACCAACTGCACAGCTCTGTCAGGATTCCTATCATATGATGACAGAAAACTCATCCTTACACACAGATGCAGCTAATTCAACGTGCAAATGAACAGCACCAGACACAACTTCCATGAGAGTCAGTGCTGTGATTTTGAGTGTTGCTGTGTCTGTTGCAGAATGTGTAAATAATTACTGTGTGAAATAATAAAGTTCTACCTGTATTGTGTAGGGTGAGGTGGGTAAAAAGTGTCTGTAAAGCACTATGTCAGGGAAGCTCCCATGCAAGTTGTGGGATTCTATGAGGTGGAAACACCTGGTCTGAAAGAGTAGAGAGTATAGTATTTGTTACTCCAGTTTAGGGAGGGATGGGAGAAATGGAGAAAGGTTTGGTGAATGTGCACACTGTAACTTCTACAGTAGTACTGTAGGCTAGCTCTAGTAGACAGTAACTAATTATTTCAAAATAGCTGGTAGAGAAGATTTGTAGTGTCATCATGGAGTGACAAATGTTTCTAGTGGTAGATATTCTAGCATCTGTGACCTGATCATTACACACTATATAGTCTACGGCAATATCTGATGCATACTGTAAACATGTACAGTTTTATGTGTCCATTATAATTTTTAAAATATATTTATTAACAAAATTTGAAACACAAGTTTTCTTAAAACAAATACAAACAAATGAGGGGGTGTAAATGAAAGCAGGAGATAGCATAGATGAGCAGCTAGAGAAATGCATTCTGGGTCCAAATCCTGTCTCCTCCACTGGTTAATGTGGAGAAGATGTTGACCCTCCCTGTACCTAACCTTTCTGATCTGGAGGAGTGAGTGAACACTGGTACTCCCCTCATCCCGTTGCTATGCGACTCAGAGGCTTAAGTGTGAAAAGGACATTAAGCAGTGCCTGGCACACAGTGCATGCCACATAAGCTCTTAAAATACACAGAAGAGAAGAAGAGTCTGACCATCTGAGCTGACCACTCTCCATATGGATAATCCTCCCTGCAAATCTGCACCTGCCACCAAAAGAAGACTGGACTCTGTGTTCTTGTGATCTTTTAGAGTCGAGCCTCTAAACTTTAGAGCAGTGGTTCTCATCCTGTGGGCCACTACCCATTTGGGGTTGAGTAATCCTTTCACGGGATTCATCTATGACCATCAGAAAACACAGATATTATTTAAATTATGATTTATAACAGTAGAATATTACAGTTATTAAGTAGAAATGCAGATTTATGGTTGGGGTTTATCACAACATAAAGGATTGTATTAAAGGTTGACAGCATAAGGAAGGTTAGGAACCACTGGTTTAGAGCCTAAAATGTGGTGTGGATGCTACTGGCTTCATATAGGGCAACTTACAATTATTTTAGAAAAGAGGATAAAATATGATAAAAAAAACATAAGTACTAACACATACCCGTAACTACCAAACTTAACAGATGACTTCATTAACATGTTTATGTGGTAACATTTTATAATTTTAATCATATGTAACTCATTTTGCTGAAATATCCATAAAATCGCTTACTGAAAACTCTTTATGTGTTTGCTTCATGTTGTTTAGAAACATGATTTAACTTTCCAGAGATATTTAGTTTTTCTGCATTCATTTTAGTACTCATGGTTTTTCTCCTCCATTTGTTACTTTTGCTTAATCACTTTCAGGCTGTTCTCAGAAAATGATTAATTATCACATAGATTAGGTTAAGAGGCTTTGATTTTGTTTCCCTGTCAGAATTCTGTCATGTGCTGACAGAAAATTCATCCTCTTAGCAGTGATATATACCCATTATGCTATGATTCCTCTGATTCCTGTATACCTTATACCATTAGTGAGATTAACAATGGCTGCCATGGGCCATCTGTTAAGAGTTGCTCTTGCTGTCTGCATGTATAGAAGGATAACATGAGTAGTGTCAGCGATGGGCTCTCTCTCATGGTATGGGTCTCAAGTTGGTCCAGTCATTGTTTGGCAATTCTGCCAATTTCTACTCCCTCTTTACCCCTGCACATCTTGTAGTCAGGACAAATTGTGGGGTGAAGATTTTGTGACTGGGTTGGTGACCCCATCCCTTCATTGGACATTTAACCTGGTTACGGGAGGTAGCTGTTTTAAATTCCATCTGTTCTATTGCTAGTAATCGTAGCTATGGTCACCCTCATAGATTGCTGAGAGTTCCCATTGTCCTAGGTTTTTAGCTTTTCCTGGAGATGGTTCCTCACTATTTCCAGTTCTCTCTCCAGGTTCTCTGTACCTCAGTCCTCTCCAGACTTAAACCCTTCTGTTTCCCTCCACCCTCTCTTCCCACCCTATTGCCTCCATTCATCCATCTCCAATGTCTATTTTGTTTCCCATTCTTAGTGAGAGTCAAGCATAGCATAACTGTCATCTCAGAGGCTTCACCCAGCAACTGATGGAAGCAGATGCAGAAACCCACAGCCAAACATTAGGCAGAGCTCTCGGAGAATCTTTTCGAAGATGGGGAGTAAGACTTGAAGAAGCCAGAGAGGTCAGAGACACCACAAGAAAACCTACAGAATCAACTGAGCCCACAAGGGATCACAGAGACTCAACTGCCAACCAAACATTCATGGGATGGATCTAGGCTCCCTACACATATTTAACAGATATGCAGCTTAGTTTTCACTTGGGACCCTAACAGCAAGAGAAGGGGCTGTCTCTTTACTCAGCTGCCTGCCTTCGGATCCCTATTTCCTAACTGGGCTGCTTTCTTTATTCTCAAAGAAGAAGATGTACCTAGTCCTAGTGCAGTTTGATAAGCCAAGGCAGATTGCTATCCACGGGAGCCTCCCTCTTCTCTGAAGAGAAAGAGAGTGGGGATGGAGGGAAGGGAGGTGAGAGGATGGAACTAGAGGATAGGAGGAAGAGGAAACTCTGGTTGGGATGTAAAGTCAATAAATTAATTAATAAAATAAATAAAATAATAATAAAACATTGCTCTTCTTAGTGAGAAAAACTTCCATGAGTCTGTGCTTCTTAATGAAGAATTTATCCCATATTGACAACACTCACCATACACTTACTTATATTTTCCATGCAGGTATTCTTCATAACCAGGGCCTAAATAGTCAATCCTTGTGACTTCTTAAGTTGAAATTTTAACTATGTGTGCCAGGTCAAGATTTTCAACCTTAAGAGTGCATATGGCATATATTTAATGTTTACTTATGTTTTTATTTATATATGTGCTAAATCTATGGTAGATGATCAATTTAATATGAGTAGAGGCATTTTTCCTATAACACACATCCCTACAGCTTATGAGTTCATAAATAACGTGACCCTCGGGTCTTAGCCTACTTGAATGGCACCTTAGAGATCACTTAAAATTTGCATTTCCCCAATCTGCCTGATTAGATCATGTATTTCAGTTAGCGCTTTTGGAGATAATGTTCAGAGTGATAGAAAACTATGCAGTATTCAAGCAAAAGCTTTCTGGCTCTTAAATCAATCTCTCTCTCTCTCTCTCTCTCTCTCTCTCTCTCTCTCTCTCTCTCTTTCTCTCTCAAGTGCTTTACATTGTGTGAGAACGTTTGCGTTTCTAATGTTATTAAGAGACCAAAATTATTTGGAATTTTTTTTCTAGATGCTGTAGCCTCCTATTGCTAGTCTTAGTACCCATTTTTACAATTACTCAATTGGCCTTTCTTATCATGGCTTCAATTTCCAGAGACATATGCCTTTAAAATACTGTTCCATTAACTAACAATAAGAGAAAAAGATTCACCCCAAAATAAAGACCCTATTAAACAATTTTAGAAGTTTTTCATTCTTAAGCAAAAACACCTAACTTTAGAAATTTTTTGTGTATAGTTGCTATTTTTTATTTTTTGAATTGAACATTGAAATTTAGATTGCAGACATCTAAATGAATTCAATTTCAAATCACCACTCCCAACCTCTGCCATTTCTTGAGCTTTGGATTAAAAGTTTTAGATTTGAATCAGTTTCATTGGATGGTGGATTAATGAGCATTTCTGGGCCCTGATTTGCCTATCATAAAACTGGACAAATCTACATAGCTGGCATGTGGTTAGCATGAATGAGTGGAAGTTTATTGTGTGGTGCCTGACACTCGTTTCAGAAAAGTACTAGGTAGGATAGAGTCATTCAGGTTTGACAATCTCTCTTCATCACTCATACATGTGTATATACAGCTATTTATCTTAAAGGACAGTGGCCCATAAATAGTGGGCAACATCCCTCAACCCTCATCTAAGACCATTCTATTTGCAGTAGAAGGTGATTAATGCTGGCAAATGTTCCCCAACTGGCTAAACTGCAGCGTGTAAGAGCCTGCAGATCATTCAGTTTTAAAGGGATTACATGTATCCCATCCCATTCCAAAGCTTAGCAATCATTGCAGAAGAGAGAGTGGGAGGACTGTAAGAGCCACAGGTGGTAGATGAGTACAAGGAAAACATTTTCTAGGCACAAGATGCAGTTGCACATACATATACACACTGCACATTCATGTGCAAAGCTTGTGCAAACCCCAGGCAGACCAAAGTTCAGCGTTGAGAGGGGAGTTGGGCACATAAACTCACTCTGAGCCTAGAAGCTTAATTGTCCATTAAGAGCTGCTGGGAGAGGAGAGTGTATCCCTTCATAAAGCTGACTACGTTCCAGAGTAGATTATACTTTCAAGAATATGTAAACTGCACACATTGGCCTTGAAGCCTTTTTTAAACAAATAAAAATGACAGAGATTTGGGTGGGAAATGATGGGTGTGTGGATCTGGGAAGAATTTGGAGAGAGGGATGAATATGGTCACAACACATTGTGCAAAACTCAACTCTGAAAGATCTCGTAAAACAGAGATGATATACTGTCAAAATGCAATAGATTTATCAACTTCAAAGGTTTTATTCACCATAGAACGTTTCTGTTCTTTCTGAAAACATTAAGCATTTGTCCCCCAGGTGAACATGAACTGATCTGAAATATGTTCTGAGAGCTTCAGGAAAGAGCCCACTTGACCACTTACCTGAGGTGCGTTTATCTGCTCTGGCAAAAACAAGTAAGCCACCACACAACCCAGCTGCCCTAACAGCTGAGTGCTTATTTAAGTTTGTGGTACTTAACATTTATCTGTTGGCTCTCATCTGATGTTGATTAATGATCTGAGGGATGCTGGGGACTACTTTCTCAAGATGGCCAGCTATCCTTCCTTCTTGATGATATTTTATGGATATGCTTTCTTGAAAGTACACAGAGGAAGGTTGTAGCTAAGCCTTGGCCAAAACCCCTCAACTGTAAAATTCAGTTCTTTCTAGGTATCCTTTGATTACACCATTCAGGCCAGTAAGATAACCAATTGGTTACAATTGCAAGTCTACCAT
Organism: Rhabdomys pumilio; assembly: GCA_030674055.1. Lineage (NCBI taxonomy): Eukaryota > Metazoa > Chordata > Mammalia > Rodentia > Muridae > Rhabdomys > Rhabdomys pumilio. Next base: position 15,491,952 of record JANHMN010000008.1, on the reverse strand, counting down.
GACAATGATGTGGGCTCGAATTCCTTTTATTACCTCACTCCTATGTTTTCTGCTGTAACCACAATGACTCAAAAGCTCAGGGAGGCAGCAGCATGATATTCCAGGTCATTGGATATTAATGTTAACTATTAAAGTTCCTATAATACTGGATTCTCCTTTTCCATACTGTGTCTGTAACTGTAAAAATAACTGATTCCCCTCATATACCTCTGGCAGTTCAGGACCTGAATTAGTTCCTGAGTTAGTTTTTGGAATAAAGTAACTGGATCTTAGGTTTCAAAAAATTGGCACATCATCAGATTAATCTTTCTCGGTGGAGGAAATTTGTCCTTGTAACTCTAGCATTGTCTGAGTCCTAACTGAGCAGTACATACTTCCTTTAGTCTTTAGGCATTGATCGTTAAAGATATAGACCAGAATACTAGCTTAACCACACTGTGCATGTGAGAATGGGAAGAAGGGCACCTGGACCATAATTCTGCTGCCAAAGATTACTGAACACTAAAATGCTTTTCAGTACTAACCACAGGTTCACTGCCTAAAATGTACAAAGAACATGGAGTCTGTGATAGCTTATGTGACTCAGTCAGTAAGGAAATTATAAGTGAAGAAAGATTATTTGGGAAATGTTGAAAGTTTATAACTGGCTCTTATAGCTTGGATCTACCTTGATATTTTTATACTATTGTCAATATATATCTAGAAATAGACATTGGCTACTGAATGGTTAGACTCGTGTCTCATTCTTCAAAGTAATGGTCAGAGCCATGTGAACTTTTACTACATTTATCAGTGGTGTGTAGAGAATTGTATAGTATTAGTGTGCCAGCTGTTTTTTCATATCCATGGTAATGCTTTAGTTATTTGAATGACTCAGAATATAGGAAATAGCTTCCTACAATTTGAGAAAATAATGGCCTTTCAGCTACAGTTGAAAAAAAATCACTCACGGTTCATTTGCTTTTAATTGATGGAAATCCCTCCATTAAGGTAATTTAGGGCCAGTACTACGAACATGGTCAAAGGCTAAAGCTAGGGAACCCAGGTTCTAGTTGGGGAATATATACTTTTCTTTTGATAAGATGTCAGATGGTCAAACCATAGTCTAAATATTCCTGTTTACACTCATGGACTCGAGCTACTGTCAGTCTTGGTCAGAGTAGGTTCTCTTTATAATGGATCATGATTAAGGCAGACATATATAAATAGTCAAAGTGATAAGAGTGACTACAAAGTGCACAGCTCCAAGAAGAACATTTATATCAAGCCACTTTAAGCCCCAGTGAACATTGAAGAAGACAAGCAGGAAGGATATAAGAACCAGAGGATGGGGAGGAGTGCTGTGAAGCAGTGTTCTGGACATGACATGATATTAGTGTTGCAGTCATGTATTCATATCATCTATGGTGGTTTCCTGCACAAGACTTTAATATTCTATCCAGGATGAGAGTAAGTCTCATGACACGAAAGGCTAGTTAGTTAATGTTTGCCTGTAAGGAATACTCACTATCAGCACTGGTAAGTTGTCTTCAGACCAGTAAACAACCTCTTACCTTTACAAACAACCTTAATCAAATGCAGTGGCCTCACACACATGTTAGGCAGAAGAAGATTAGAAGGAGTGGAAAGGGTATGATAAGGTAACGGGTGTGAATATGATCACAGCGCTTTGCATCTATGTATCAAGCTGGGATGATGTTAAAGACAAAAACGTTTGGGGAAATATAGGTAGACAGGTAGTAGACAAGAGAAACGAAGCTTATGCTATGATAGTGTGACTTTGTGCACTGTACTTTTTCCAACACAGGAATAATTCTGTCATGTATCTTCCAGCAGAAATGGCACACGTAATTTTTTTTTAAAAAAATATAAATTTTAATATATTCAAGACTGGCCTCAAACATTGAGAATAACTGTGAACCTCCTCAATTTCTGACCCCATGCCTTGAGTGCTGATATTGCTGACATACATACCATGGGAATTCTAACTGAGAGGCTTTGTGAATGCTAGGCAGGTACTCTACCAAGTGAGCTACCAGTACAGCTCAGGCACTTAGCATTCTTAAAGGGACACATGTAATTCTTAAGGTAAACATCTCAGCTATTTCTAAACCAGAGCCTATGACAATTAGCCCAATAAGTGTGCACCCAGTGTTTATTGAACTGACTGCTGTGTTCCTGTGGACATGACTGAATAAAAAGTAAGTGAAGAGAGCAGATCCTTATGACAAGATTACCAAGCTGTATTGTGCAAGCATACAACCGTTTCAGACTTTCTTCAAGCGACTCTCTTCTCCAATCTGTTCTACGGAATCAAGCATGGCTGCTGTCGTTCATGATGAGGAAAGGGATCGTTCACATTCCTAGCTTTCTGTTCTTTATTTACATTCCTATGACATCCCAATCAGGCAACAGCATGGGTATTAACATACTGATACCTGGAATCAGAATGTTTAAGCTCATTTAGAAGTAATGCCATTGGTTTTTTTCTCACTTTAGAGATGAAGAGTCGTGGGTTCTATAGGGATGAGACAGCACAGGCAGCTGAATGATAGCAGGGCTTAGCACTTTGAGCTTAGCACCTATTTAGCAGAGACTCCTTTGCTAGTCCCCTTCTCCATGTGCAGATTAAGATGTTGATAATGTTGTTCTTTAACTCAGTGGAATGACACAAAATTAAAAACAAAATGAAAAAAAAAAAAAAAAACTCGACCAACCCTCCCTCCAAAAAACTCCAGCCAAGTATGAAAAAACAATTCCCCAAAGCCAAAATGTTCCTGTCTCCCTTTGTCTTTTGTGCTGCGTTCACTTTTCTTTTTCAAAACTGAACTGTGAAAGCTACTAAGTCAACCCCTACCACAGAGTCTGCTCTAGCCTAGAACAGGCTTTGCAGCCTGAATGGTGGACCCTTTCTAGAAATGCGTCTTATGACTGGGGAGTTCAGTCTTGGGAGGGCCAATAAGGGACCAAACTGCAGTCACATAAATCTGAATGTTACTTCAATTGATGTTCCTCATGTAAGTTTCCGTACTTAGGAAGGGAATATTAATTTGGAAGAAATCGTCTTAAGAAACAAATTCTAACATTTCAACTCCTTTATTATGTTTGAGCCATTCCTGAACATATCTCATTCTGATTTTTCGACTGCATCTAAAAGCATTTCATACAAGAAATGAGCTCATCCCCAACACTACTGTGTGCCTTGGATGTGCCTGCTACTTTGTTACATTGTTACATTGTACATTGTTACATTGTAACATTGTTACAAACAAGGCTGAAAACAAGGTGGGATAAAATAGTATTTAATCAGAGGATAGCTAGTTTGGTCAGAGTTGGAACATAGCTTACTTTCATTCGTTGACCTTGACTGAGGAAACAGCTCACAGAAACTCCTTCATAGAGAAAGAGCTCTATAAAGAGCAGATGTGGAAAGTGTACCTGTTTTGTTAACAGAGAATTCAATTCCTGATTAAAAATTTGAGATACTTACTCCCTTGATGTCTTTGTGGTTCTGTGAATGGACCCATTGGAATTTTGAAAGAGTGAGTCACATTGTTATTGAAACACATTCACATCAATTTTCAGAGAGATTAGGACCGTAGGTTTTGCTTGAATTTTACCTGAACAGTACGGCATGATTTGGTAGCTGGATTACTTTCCTTCACAGAGAAAAGACTGCTTTGCTCACATGACACCCACAGGACAGGTTATTTTCCTGGTAACAATGATGGACCTATATTGAAACATGTCTAATCCTTTCACTGGGACTGTCTCATCGCCATTGAGACGGTTTTTATCCATTTACCTCCTACCTGGGCAACACTAGAAAGAAGTGGTAGCCAAGGCTCAGAGCATCACTTCTCTGTGCAACTTGAACTGTTTTATAGAGTTGTTAGAGTTTTGCCATCGACCTCCCTAACAGAATGCACATTTGAATAGGTATGTGGTTTTGGTCTAGGATATCATCAAATGGATGAAGCTGTTGCTCATGCTGATATTAGTTTCTGGTTTAAATCTGAAATCTGGGGATAACATAGGTATCATGAATTTGGTCAACATTAATTCATTATGCAATACCTGGCAGATATTTATTTTTATAGAAGGAAATTAACAAGAGATTGCATTGGCTTATCGAAACTTAATAAATATCAAAATATCTTAAGGACTTTGGGTGTTGCAGAATTTACATACTTTTCCATATTTCTTGTGAAGACATTGCTCACAGATGGATCTTAGCTGATTCTTGATAATCTAAGAGAAGGAAATTCTACTACCTTTGCTGTCGGTTATTCTAGAACAAGCCAGTACTCAGTCAAGGAACTCTTTCTCATCTTTATTCTGCCTATCTAACTTTGGAACTTAGCCCTAGCTTTGTTTGCTTGGCCTCTGTGACAATGGAAATGAGTCTTTGGTCGTTGTAGTTGTTGTTGTTTTTGTTGCTGATTATCTCACGTTATCCTTGGACATTAAAAAGTATTCCGAAGTATTCTTCAGTTTAGTAAATAACTTCTTTGCCTATAATTAGATTTTAATTTTAGGGTCTCAGGAATCATGTTTAGTTTCTATATGTGCATGCATCTTCCAGCTCCCCATTGTCTCTTATCAACAAAATATGCTTTATATTTGAAGCTGGGAGCAGAGTGGGATGAGAAGATTGAGAGTTTGGAGTTTAGGAACTATCTCAGTGCTACAGCAGGGAACATTTTAAAATTAGCACTCTTTCAGGTCTTTTACTTCTAAAAATTGCTTCTACTTCTAACTCTTCCTTTTCCAAGTCTTTACCAATGGTTTCATTTACATTCTTTCACCTACAGTGTGAACCCATTACTTCTTACAGATTAAAGATTCGCAAGGAACATAATAAATCTTAACTTCCTTCCTCCCAGCTATCATTTTTTTTCTCCCAGAGTAACAGCTCTTCTCATGGAGGCCTAATCCATAGCCGCTGGTGTGACTCTGCAGTCCATCACACTGTTCATTTCTTTGCCTGTTGTGTTAGTTTTCTGGTATATGATTATCTATCCAACAAGAAACAATTTAAAAAGAAGGGTTTCTTCTTAAGTGCCATGACAAGGATATCATTCCATCATATCGAAGAAGACATAGCAGCAGCTGAGAAAGTCTTGGTGACAGAGGAATGAATCAGCTGATCGTGTTGCTTTACAGCCAGTAAGCAAAGGAGGATGAGGAAGAAGAGGCTTCTGGAGGAAAGGGTCCTGTTACCCTCTAAAGCTTGCACAATGCTCCCAAACAGCGCCACCTGCTAGGGAATAAATAAGCAAACGATCCTATGGGGGAATGTTTCACATCTAACACAAAAATACACGTGGTTCATATGTAAAGAAGAATCGACTGCAGCTGTGTCAACATAGGCTAGACGTCCTAAAATGAAAGAAACATACCAATTATTGTATCAGTACATTCATTTGTTTTGAGTCTAATTAAGTGACACATTTCAGCTCAATGGAAGTCTATATTTACCTGGACATAAGATTGTTATGGAAAGAACTGGCTTCAGTTTAATTTTGTCCAATGTTATAGTATGATGGATCATGACAAGGAATTACATAGAGTTTCCAGAGTTTTTACACAAATATAAGTATACAGGCAAACAAGCAGTTCCAGTGAGGTACTTTCATATCAGAAAAGAATAGAGCTATTAGAAAATTCTGAAACTTTCTTAAGAAATGTAGATATTATTTTTCATGTTATTAGGCAGTAAAGAGGCTAGGAAGACTGTAGTTCATAGCTAAACATTCACACAGTTTTTGCTAGGTCTTTACTGAGTAAGATGCTGTTTTGCTGAGTGACTCAGTTGTTTAGTGATGTGAGAATGCTTGTGTGTCTCATTATTAATGCCAACTTAATGAGATTTTGTTTTATATTGATGATGCCAATTTAGCAAACATCTGGTTTGATAAAGAGTGTAATATGTACCACCATTTAACTTTTATGAAAATATTAGTTACATTTGAGCCTTTTTGTAAATATCAGTTTGGTATACAGTAGGTGCGAGGAATAATCAATGGGCTGTGTTTTGAATCCTGTCCTCAGGAGGCTTTCTTATCATATACCATACTAGAAAATTGAAATATACTTGATATTTATGCTGAAGTAGAGAAGCTACCCACTTCACATAGAGCTGCTAAGTTCTGTCCAAATTGGCTTCAATTGTCACCTTGACACAGCCCGGACAAAAGCCTGGATTGAGGAATGACCTAGATCACATTGGCCTGTGAACATGTCAATAAAGGATGTAGAAGGCTCAGTCTATCTGGGCATCACCATCTCTGAGCAGGTGTTCTTGCAGTATATAAGAAAGTAGCTGAACACACGCATGTGAGTGGACAGACAAGCAGCGATCCTCCAAAGTTCCTGGGCTGACTTCCTTCAATGACTTGTCCTAACCTGAAAGCATAAACTAAATAAACTCTTTGCTCTCTTAGCTGCATTTTATCACAGCAATAGAAAGGAAGTGAGAAAAAACTCCAAGTGCCAGGAGAGCTCCATTCCCATAGAGTATCACAGGTGACAAGGATTTCAGCACAAGGCAGTGGAGATGATATAGCAGAGGAAGGTTAAGCCAAATCTTATATGCAAAAAGACTCAGAGCATTGTGGGAATTGTTGGGAACTATTGGTCTTTATTGGTGTTGAGGTAAAAGTGGTATTTGGGGAAGACACCAGACAGTGGATGTGTCACATACAAAACTAAGAAGAAAACTAATTCCAATTAATTCAAAATTTGTTTAATGTCATAGAGGTATTTAAATTATACCTCTATTTGTCACTCTCCAAACACGCCTCTGATTTTTAAATTTTTAGCTACTTAGAGGTTTAGTCTTTTGACTTCATAGACTCAACACCTATTATTAAAGGTCGCTAGAGACAGTTTGATGAATAAATATTGAATAATTAAGACAAACTTTATGCTGTAGAGAGTTTGACATGTTTTAGAGTAGTTTTCAAAATCGGAACTTTAAAAAAGTATAACTGGGTAAGAAGGAACTTTAAAAGGTCCTGGGATTAGAATCAGACTGACAGAGACTGTTTTTGAAATGTACAGCACTACATTTGAATCTATCAATTTGTGAAACATTGCCTGGGGACTCTTCAATAGTGCTGATTCAATCCAGGAAATGCATAACTCTCTGGAGGTCCTGATTGTGTAGGTGTGTGTAGATTAGGTCTCTGTGACCTGGATTCTAACTGTGACATTTTTAGTGTGTAAGTGAGGTATAGAAGGGGTATGACTCACTTCCTTATGGAAATAGAGGTTATGCATGGGAAAGTCTCAGAGACATAGCTGAGCAAATTAGGAACACATTGTTTCTCTACATGGGGCACATCAAAGCTAGTACCTGGCCTTGAGAACTGACACCTGGGAGGATGGTAATGTTGATAGGCTGTAAAGTGGCAGGGCTTTGTGGCTGCTGGCAGAGACCATGAATTGCAGTTGTGTGAGCCAGTGAGTAAGCAAGTAGGGTAAAATTAAATGGCTCTGGTGCCAGTGGGATTCAGTTGAGCTTGGAAAACACAACAGAATCAAGGACAGAGTTTGAGTATTACATAGGAGAATGGAATATTTGTGACAATGCTAGAAAATGAAAATTACTAATTAAAACAAAATTAACATAAATGTGATAGTCATTAAGATTATATATATGGTATGTATGTATGTATATGTGTGTATATATGTATACAGGTATATATACAAACATGTATGTTTATATATATTTATATACACATATATAAACTTATAGAATATCACTATTATAAAACTGTGATGAAAACTTTATGGTAGAAGATAAAAAGTTAGTTACAGTTCAACTGGTGCATGGATGTGATGTTTCCGATGACTCCAGGGCCTGACTCATTCACTACTCTGTGAAACTATTGTGCCCTGAAGCGAAAACAGTGATGGGAGGAAGATTGACTTTAGAAGACTTTGACTCTTTTAAATAAAAAAAACCAAGAAGAGAGAAATAAGGAAGAAAGGAAGAGGGGAGAAGAGAGGAGGAGGGGAGGGGAGG
>JANHMN010000008.1:15457920-15483820 GCA_030674055.1 Rhabdomys pumilio | reverse complement strand
GGGGAGGGGAGGAGAGAAGAGAAGAGGAGAGGTGAGAAGAAGAGAAGGGAGGAGAAAAGAGGAGAGGAGAGGAGAGGAGAGGAGAGGAGAGGAGAGGAGAGGAGAGGAGAGAAGAGAAGAGAAGAGAAGAGAAGAGAAGAGAAGAGAAGAGAAGAGAAGAGAAGAGAAGAGAAAGAAGAGGAACTAGCTTGGGAAAAGTTGACTAAAACAACAAGATGATCAGAGAAGTCAATTGGTGTCAACACTAGGGGAAATCTTTCAGCTAGGGTAGGTAAGGGATATTCAGCACTGATTCAATTTGGAATTCAGTGAGGTGATTATCCAGGAAGATAGAAGGCAATATACTCCAGGTTTGTTTCATTTGGTGAGTGTGTCTGGAAAGAACTACAAAAATAGGATGCTTCACCAAAATACCCAGAGGAGAGTAGCACCTACACAGTTAAAATGAAAGATGGTGTTTGAAAGGATTCTGGACATTTCATAGCATGTCAGTGAAATAATACAGCGTGAGAGAAGTGGTTAAGTCGGTAACATATTTGCTAGGGAAGTATAATGACCAGGGTTGAGTTGTCACTACCAAACAAACAAAACAAACAGAGCAAAACCAATAGATGAGGTTTGTGCCTGTAATTTCAGTGCTGTGGAGGTGGAAACAGGTAGATCCATAGGATTCACAGACCCCCAATGTTATGTAAGCTAGTAAACTGCAGGTTTACTGGGAGACCCTATCCTAACTTAAATGAATAAACAAATAGCTGATATGTTTCCCCGCATACATGATGCTTCCACACACAAGTCTCTCTGTGTGTAGTTGCTCCCCCAAGTACATTCACAGTTTTTGAGAGTTGATGACATGGCTCAGTGTTAGACACTTAGAGAACATGCAAGATCCCTGACATTAACGTGGGATAGTGATATTGAAACTGGCTTTTCTTCTGGCAGGTGTTTGTAAGGATGAGAGAAATCACAAGGAAATTGATACACTGTAAATATTGGAAGGATAGAGGTTATAAGTGCTTTTTGTCAAGTGTTTCCTTTTTCCATAGTGCAGAAAAGTATGGGTATTAAAGGCAAAGCATTAGTTTTTCTAGAAAATATGTCATGGGCCTGTCTGGGAAGATTGATAGTGGTTTCCTCCCTCCCTAATGCTGTGACCCCTTAATACAGGTGCCGTGGTGACCCCAATCAATAAAATTACTTTTGTTACTACTGCACAATTCTGATTTTGCTACTGTCATGACTAGTAATGTAAATGCCTGTGTTTTCTGATGATTTTAGGTGACCTCTGTAAAAGGGTCGTTCTTTCCCAAAGGAGTCGTTATCCTCAGGTTTCGAACCTCTGCCTTAGACAGACATTCGATTGTGGGTGTGATCTGTTCCAGGAGTGCAACACCAGAGGGGTTGGGCACTAGTGCTCACCTTTTACAAACCATATGGAAAGGGGTTTTCACTTGTGTCACCAAGAGAAAGATCTGTTTCATTTCATAATATTTCTAGGTTTTTTTTTAATTTATCATTTTAATATTACTTTTTCATTTTTTTCTGACTTCATTTGTATGATTCATCTTATTTTTATGAAAAATTTTTAAAGTTCATTATTTAAAAAGACACAACCTATGCTTTTTTAGAATACTTGAAAAACGATAGTGCCAAGGTGCCATAACCTCCATCTCTTTAAAACATTTTTAACCTACAGTCAGTTGCTTGATTTTTTTCTCTCCCCCCTCCCCTCCTTTGCTCCCTTTCCCCATTGCTCTTCAATCTTGGTATTTAGAGTCACTCTACAGATTTGCCTATTCTGGATATTTTCTATTCTCTGTGGGTAATTACGTAGTCTGATGCTCTCACAATCTACCTTCTTGATTACTATATTACAGCCAAAGCTCCTGGATGGAATTCACCAAAATGTTATTTCCTTTTTGTGCAATATGTAATACACCGTAGTCTGCACAGATTGTACTGTTTGTCCACCGATGAGTGGATAGATGTTTGGGTATCTCTATATTAGGAATGATGCGTCTATGAGCGCAGTGTGCCAGCTTTTGTGAGTCTAGGTTGTCAAGTTGCATAGTGACATTGCAACTGTTTAATTTCTTGACCATCTGCGGCACCATGTTCTAAAGCACATCTTCACTTGCCTGCATCAGTATGAAGTTTACAGTGTATTCACATCCTTTCTGACTTGCTGTGTTATATATTGGTAATTATAGGCACCCTAGTGTGTGTGAAGTAATACCATGTTGGTACATTTTATGGTTGTTTGTTATGCTATATAAGTGCTCTACCACTGAGCAAATATCTCAAACCTTCTCATGTTATATTTTTAGACAGAGTCTTGTTAAGTTGCTGAGGCTGGCTTGAAGTCAAGCTCCACCTGCTTGAGCCTCCCGATTGGCTGTGGTTGTAGGCATGCATTTTCACCCTGATTATGTTTTGATCCATATTTTTCTCATGACTACTGATACTGCGTATCTTAAATATACATTGATGGTTGTCTGTACGTCTTTAAAATGGTGACTATTTAAGTCTCTTATATTAACTGGAATATTTGTAGATCTGTTGTTGGTTGAGAATGTTATACATGTGTCCAAAAGAGTCTTGATCAAATCCAGCATGACTTCATCCCTTTCAGCTGTTTCCCAATCACCACCACTTCTCCCTCCCAAATGCGTGCATACTCTTTTAACCTGCCAAGTCCTTTTAATGCTGACAGTGTATATTCTGGATAAAAATTCTGTGCGTCACAATAGACACATTCTTTTGCCACTTACAGAAATTTTCTTCTACTCTGTCATTTTCTTTTCAGATTCGTTTGAACAAAGCATGGAATATTTAAACTCAATGCAATCAGATTAACGATTCTTTTTGTTTCCCTCCCATTTCGCAGTGTAATGAAATCATTGCCTCGCTCAAAAGCAAAGATATTTATGTGTATATTTCAAGAATTTTGCAGTTTAAAACTTGAAATGTGTGCTTTTGAAACAGTTTATCAACTTTTGTATGTGGTATGGGGTAGGTTTGCAATTGTATTCTTTTCCATGGGTTATGTTTTCTGAAAGTGAGTGTCACTATGTAAGCAAGTCTGGCCTTAAGGTTCCCATTCTTCTCCTTCCACCTGTCAAGTGCAGAGATTATGGGTATGAGTTGTGGTTCTTTGCTGCTGACATCTCATCTCTATATTTTAGGAAGATGGGTCTTTCAAGGTCAGGAATCTGTAAAGTTTTAGATGCTCATTTATATTCCATTATTCTTCCTTTGGCTGCATGTATGTATGTTTGTACACTCCATGTTTGCAGTGCCCACAGAGGCCAGCAGAGACCTTATATGAACTATGGATGATTGTCAGCTGTTGTGGGAGTTCATGGAATCAAACCCGATCCTCTGGAAAACCAGCCCATGCTCTTAATTACTGAGCCATCTCCTTGGCTCTATGCTCCATTACTTTTTTATACCTGTATCTTTATGTGAGTGCCACATGGTTTTGATAATAAGTTTGTAATAAAATTTTAAAAATTTAATAGTGTTGTGGTAATTAATATTATTATTTCCAAGTTGTGTTTTAGAAAAAAATAATTAGGCATCATTGTTAGCTTGAGCTAGGTTCTTCATCCCAACTGAAAAGTTACTTGGCAGGGTATTATAACCTTTGATGTCTATTAGTGGAGACAGAGGGAAAAGTGTCTCACTGGAAATAATCACTCTGAGTAGAAACTGATAAGTATACAAACAGAAATTGTACTGAATGAATGAGCAAATGAATAATAAAGAAAATATTTTTCAGTATTTTAGTTCTAGTATTTGAACAGTATGTGTAGTAGATTTTACTTTCATTTAATGTGAATTCTAAATATTTATGAAAATACAGGTAGTGTGAACCCAATTGCTTCCCATATACAGTGTGTTGCTATTCCATCCACAGTCAAGTAGCCATGTACTGTGAATATGTGAAACACTCTTTGTGAAGCTGTGTGATATCACTTTTCTTTTTATTGATTTGAAAAAACACCTAACGGTAAATTGAAGGCAACTGCTTAAAATGTGGAGTCCTTTTTAATTCTGAAATTGTGTGTGTGTGTGTGTGTGTGTGTGTGTGTGTGTGTGTGTGCTGTTGTGTGCATGTGTGTGCAAGTTTGCATGTCAGAGAAGAGAAAAATGAATGCAGAAGAATCTTATTTCCTAAGATATTGTTTTTTCAGAATACATAAGTGTCCACAGTAGAGCTGCTTAGATAACTCAGTGGATAAAGATGTTTGCAGCCAAGACAGACAACATGAATTCACTCCATAGATCACACTGGGTAGAAGAAGAGAACTGGCGTCTACATGGTGCCCTCTGACTTTCACTTGCACACACCACGTACTCATACATGTCATGTATATAGATGGCAAAAACCTTAAATCCTAGCACTCAGGAGGCAGAGGCAGGTGGGTCTCTATGATCTGTGTTCTTGAGATTAACCTGATTTACATAGCGACTTCTAAGTCAAGACTACAGAAAGAGAGATCCTGTCTCAAAAATAACAAATAAACAAGAAATCAAAAGTAAAAAATAAAAGTTCAAAATGCCAGGAATAAGCCATCAGCAGAATAACATCTGTGTAGAGAGTATATCTTATGTCTGTATGGATGAGGCCCTGTCAACAATAAATCTGATGGCCTGTGGTTTAGGCAGGAAAGATGAGGTGGAACATCCATGAGGTGAGAGAATTCTAGGATAGAGTCAGATGCAGGAAGATCCCCCCAGGTAGATGTGAAGAGGCAGATGCATTGTACCAGAGCACAGGTACCCAGCCACATGGCAGAATATAGGTTAAAATAATTTGGTTATCTAAGTTTTTTTTAACTTATTCACTTTATACCCTGCTTACTGTCCCCTTCCTATTCACCCCCTCCTGCAATCCTTCCTCCATCTCTCCTCCCCTTCTCTTCTGAACAGGTAGAAGACCCCTATGTATTTCTCCACCCTGTCACTTCAAGTCTTTGTGAGGCTAGGCGCTTCCTCTCCCACTGGGGCCAAACAAGGCAGCCCAGCTAGAACATATCCCACATACAGGCAACAGTTTTTGGGATAACTCCTGCTCCAGTTGTACTTGGACCCACATGAAGACCAAGCTGCAAATCTACTACATATGTACAGTGAGGCCTAGATCTAGCCCATATATGTTCTCTGACTGATGATTCAGTCTCAGAGAGCCCTAGGGGATCCAAGATAGTTGATTTTGTTGGTCTTCCTGTGGAGTTTCTATCCTCTTAGGGGCTGCAATCTTTCCTCCTATTCTTCCGTAAGAGTCCCCAAGCTCCATCCACTGGTTGGCTGGACTCCTGTCTGCTAGGCTCCTGTCTGCAAACATAACAGAGTATCTTTAATAGTGTCATGGACTGGTGCTTGTCCATGGAATGGCCCAGTTATTGGTTGGCCATTCCCTCCATCTCTGCTCCATCCCCAACCCCTGCATTTCTTGTAGACAGGATAAGTTCTGGGTCAAAAGTTTTGAAGTTGAGTTTTTGTCCCTCTGGCTCCACTGGAGTTCCTGCCTGGCCACAAGAGGCAGCTTCCACAGGCTCTATATCCTCAGTTCTGTAAGTCACAGTTAAGGACACGCAATTCCTCTAAAATCAGGGACAAGCCATGACTGCCCTCTCTCCCCCTATTTATTCAATAAAGTACTTGAAGTTCTAGCCAGAACAATATGACAACTAAAGGAGATCAAGGAGATACAAACTGGAAAAGAAGAATTCAAAGTATCACTATTTGCAGATGATATGATACTATACATACATAACCCCCAAAAAATTCTACCAGATAACTCGTACATCTGATAAACAGCTTCAGCAAAGTGGTTGGATACAAAATTAAGACAAAGAAAACAGTAGCCCTCCTTTCTACCAAAAAAAGAAATTTAGTTCAAACACCTTTTACAACAACAATGAATAATATAAAATACCTTGATGTAACTCTAACTGTTTATCTAGTCAGAATAGAACATAGCTATATGGCCAAGGTATTTATTTGTAAATGTATTTTGAGTCTGGGTCTTATTTCTGGAAACATGAGTCTGGGATGCAGAGCTGCACCTAACTTTTACACATGTGTACTTGGTGAGACTGTGTTGATCTATGGTGTAGTGTAGTGACCATGATAGTTCAGTGCAAAGCAAGTTCTTTGGCAATATGGCTGGCATTATTTTTGTATGTTGGTGTTTTAGGAAAAGCAAGCACCTGATGATCAGCATGGACATGCTCATTCTGACTCAACATAACTTTCTTCTGAGTGTGTCTGCTGAGACACACAGTCATATAAAACACACGCATTGTATGACTAATGATAGGGTTCAGAATTGTCTAGGGTAGATGGGAGTCTTCCAGTTTCTAGGAAATAACATGTTTTATTCTGCTTAGGATAAAAAAAATCCATTTTGATAAGAGAAGAATGATGTGTTGTCTTTTAAATTTCATGGGAAAATATTGGCTCAGTTTGAGAAATTTCCTGTGTGGAATGGTGTAATGACAGTATTGAGACTACATCCCATTACTATAACGTCAATACCAGTGTTCAATAGGTTGAGTCCTATATACTAGCAACGTGGGCACATGAGTTTCATATCCTCTCTTAGGTACCTTGTTTAACTCTCAAGGTAAGTAGGCATGTAGGAGTTGGTTCTAATTCATCATTATTGATTCTATCTATTCTATCTATTATTATTTAGTTATTATTATTGATTCTATCTATTCTATCTATTTGGAAATTAAGTATTTTATGAAAAAACATTTAAAGTGTTTCATATCATCTGTTGTTATTTAAGTCAACCTCTCATTATACCTGTGGAATGCTCCAGTGTACTGACACAGTATGGGGTTGAGTTTTCTTATCTAGAGGAAGTATTATTTGCTAAAATGTACCCTGGTCATTCAAAGTCATCACACCAAATGTCATTGCAGGCCACACTGTCTGAAATGCCTGACCTGTAGCTTTCATTGCCTATAGCAATAGAGCCTGGCCATTGTTGTTCTTTGTGTACTTAATGAAGGCTGCTGCCAAGCAACCTTCCTGGAGTCCATTCTGACTTGAGCGCATCAGAATGGGCAGAGCAAGAAGCAAATGCTGCTGCTGTGTGGCTATTTGTCCATGTTTCTCCATTACAAAGGGATTCTACTGTCCTTATGGTAGAAGTGCATGTTACACATGAGTTTTTTTTTTTTTTCAGGTGAGCACTATTCCACTGTGCATATGTATCAGATTTCTCACTATCAATTCATCTGTTAATGGAGATCTAGTTTGTGTCCATAGCCTAGCTACTGTGAATAGGGCAAAAATGCTCATGGATGAGCACGTTTCTCTGTAGTGGGATAAAAAGTTCCAGTGAGTATATGCCTAGGAGTCAAGTAACTGGATCAAATGCAGTGTCAATGCCTTTGGAGAAACACCCAGACTGATTTCTACAATACTTGCCCAAGGTTAAGCCATCTAGAATTGCAGCATAGTGGGATAGATGATTTCCAGGCACAACCCTTTACTGTGGACGTATTGGTAGCTGGTAGTTAGGGAAGGGAGAATCATTCTTTGACATTATGACTACAAATAGACTTTCACTGCTCCAGTGGATGGCCCCACATTCATATGCTCATAGGCAGCATGAACTTGAGTTGATGTATCATCAAAAAGCTAAAACAGATATGAAGGTTGGTGGTGTTGAGGACATTTGGTGAGGGGCAATTGGAAGGAGTTATGATCATATTTCATTTTATACCTTGTATGGAATTCTCAAGAATAAATGTAAAACATTTTTAAATGAATGCTGAAGGGCAGGGCACTGTAAAAATATCTTGTTAGATCCCATGTTATGATTTTTATCACTTCTGAGGATTCAACCAATGTTTATATGATAAATGTCAGTATGAAAGTCAACTTCCTACCGCACAACTTACAAATATAGTACACATCCATTCCTTTCAGTGGAAGATAGTTTCCAAAAATCAAATTAATCATCATGAATAATCTCTCACACATTTAATGGAAGAGACAGACAGAGTATTTCAAGCCCAGTATGGTGAAGGTAACTGAATCTTGTTTTAAATGGAGGTATCACACCTTCTTAGCTATTTTGGAGCTCCTCGTCTCAGGAACAGGCCTGTTTGCATCGATTTTTATGACTCAGAAGGGAACTTCATTCACACCTCCCTACACCAGTCTGTTTTATAACACCTTTGTCCTATGTGCTAAAGGTGCTGAAAATGGCATGCTCACATTTTCTCTTCCTCCAAACATGCCTAAACCTGGTGTATTGCCCGGAACTAAGACTAGCAAGTTTTACCAACTGCAGCCTAGGTTTCTTTTTGTTGTTGTTGATTTTTTTGTTTGTTTTTAAAACATTTGCATAGGGTGTAATGTTAACTTGGCTTGAGTGCACTATCTCAGTACTCAGGAGGCAGAAGCTGTTGGACCATTGAGGCCAAGCCGCAAGGAATTAAGTACTGTTGCATAGTGAGCCCAAGCCTGTCTCAAAACATTAAAAGGAAATGAATATCGTGATGCCATATTTTAGTGTGTGTCAATATGCTTTCTTATTCATTCTCCTGCCCCGTGTCTTCCCTACCTCTCCTATCCCCTCATGCTGCCCCTCCCCTTACCAAATAGACTCCATTTCTGCTTCCATGGTGACATGTGTTTAATTAAATTCCCATTTCCCTTCTTTCTCTCCACTGCTTTAAGATCTATTCCTTCTCTTTCATGACCCCTATCCCAGTATCATCATAATCATCACACACATACACACACACACAAATACAGATCCTGTGTTTGAAAGGAATTATAGGGTCTTCCTCAGACATACAACATAACAATCCTATCTGACTTATCTCACACAACATGACAATTGCTATGGTTTCATTTATTCTTTATGGCTGAGTAAAATCCCATTGTATGTAAGTTGTACATTTTTATTTTCCATTCATCTGCTGATGAACATCTCACTGATTCTCATCAAAGATGTGCACATACCTTTGTGGTATGTTGACTCAGAACTTTAAAAGCATATGCCAAGTATATTTAGGTCTATGGTTTATAAAACTGTTATAATACTGTTAGGCCTATATAAAGTGACTTTTAATTCCTGCATTCCATCCACTCTCTAATATCCACTTTATTATACCCCATTCTTATAAATCTCTTCAACAATTTATATCTTTTAAATTTTATTTCTTTGAGACCTCCTGAGGTTGGTCAGTGTCATCTAACAGCTAGGGGTTTGGAATTGTCCTTTGGAGCCTGGTGAGCTTCTCAGTAGGCATACAGCTGAAGACAATATCCACTCTTCTCTCAGAATCCCACAGTAGCCAATAATTAAGCAGACTGGGATAAGACCACCTGCCACTCCCAACCAGTGTCAATTTTCTCCCAGATTTATGATGGACTGTTGACTCAAGCAACCTTGTGTCAACTCTTTGTAAGCAATCACATGTGCCCATAGTCTGAACTTCCTGGAGGCTGTATTAGTTTCTATTCCCACTATCATTTCTTGTTTATATTAGGATAACCAATCGAAATTTGATGAGATTGAAACTCAAAGCAGTATTAATGTGTATTTACCCGCTGCCTAAGAAAGTTGAACAGTTGAATAGTTTCTCAGTTATTTATTAACCCCTTGAAATTCTTTTGAAAATTGTCTATTGAGTTCATTGACCAATTTATTGATTTAATGATTGATTTTTTGATATTTAATTACTTAAGTTCTTCATCCAATTCTGTTGGCTAATACTTTACTCTGTTGACTGCTTTGTCTATTCTGCAGTCACTTTTAATTTCATGTGATTCCAATAAGCAGTTCTTGACATGCTTTCCTTTATTCCTAGTGTCCCTTTTAGAGACTTTTTGTTTTTCCTGTGTAGTATTTTACCTGTATCTTATAGCAGATCTTATCTGAAGATGTTTATTTTTAATTTTTGTTTTTGACAGGGTGATATAAACACAGTCTCAGTCTTCTACACCTGAGTATCCACTTTTCCTAGCAACATTTGTCGAAGAATAAATTTTTTGTTTCTGTTGTTGTTTGTTTTTTGGTTTTTCAGCCAATCTGTGTTTTTTTTCCATCATTATTGAAGATTACATGTCTGTATATGTATGAATTTATTTTAGGGATATATATATATATATATATATATATATATATATATATATATATATTTAGAAATATATAGATATACATTTCTAAATAAAGTAGCTTCCCAAAAAGGTAGACAGAAAATGAGGGAAGTGGGAACTCTAAGAGCAGTAGCAATATTAAGAGAAGTACCATGTTGAAGAATACCTATAAATATATATACTTGTTCTAGTTCCATGCTGAGTTTGTTACTAAGGCTCTCTACTATAATTTGAGATTAGAAAATGTGATACCTCCAGCATTGTTTTTTCTATGTGGAGTTACCTTAGCTATCCATAGTATTTTGTGTTTTCATATAAATTCTAGGAATTTCTGTAGTGTTTTAGCATCATGCTAATAATATTGACATCTAACAACATTCAGGTGCTCTCATCTCCAGGTATCTATTTAAATGAAACTATCTGGGGCATGCTAGATAGCTCAGAGTGGGTGAAGGTGCTTTCTGCCAAGTCTGTGTTCCATCTACAGGATCCACACAGTGGAGAGAATCAACTTCTGCAAGTTGTCTTCTGACTCCAACATGTGTGTTGTATCAAGAAACATCTCCTACATACAATCAATAAAAACATGAATTTAGCTTCCAGTCTGCGCCCTTCCACTGAGCAGATCCTGGGTGGCAGCACTGTACTCAATCTCACAAAACCCAGAAGTGGGGCTCCCAGGATCTCTAACCTGGGCAGTATCTTAGGTAAGGAGACAGCAACACCTACCCCCAACAGGGAATAACTGGGACTCACTGGGACCCAGGAATTCACCCCTGGTTCAGAGCACTGGTTTCTTCCGGTCTGTACCTGAGCACTGAGCAGATCTTGGGCCTCAACTCTAACCCCAGCAGCAACACCCACTCCAAACAGTTCTGACACAACCAGGATAATAGGAAAGACAGGCTCCAATCAGAAACAGGGCAGGTAGCACTAAGGAAATCCAGATGGCAAAAGGCAAGCACAATGACATAAGCATCAGCAACCTAGGGTACTTGGCATCATCAGAACCTAGTTCTCCCACATTAGAAAGTCCTGACTTCCCCATATCATCAGAAAAGCAAGATGTAGATTTAAAATCACTTCAAATGATGATGATAGAAGACTTTAAGAAGGGTATAAATAACACTCTCAAAGAAATTGAGGAGAACACAGGTAAACAGGTAGAAGCCCTTAAAGAGGAAACACAAAAATCCCTTAAAGAATTACAAGAGAACACAACCAAACAGGTGAAGGAATTGAAAAAAAATCTAGGACATAAAAACAGAAGTAGAAATAATAAGGAAATCACAAAGGGAGACTACCCTGGAGATAGAAAACCTGGGAAAGAAATCAGGAGTCATAGATGCAAGAATCACCAACAGAATACAAGAGATAGAAGAGAGAATCACAGGTGCAGAAGATACCATAGGAAATATTGACACAACTGTCAAAGAAAATGCAAAATGCAAAAAGTTATTAACACAAAACATCCAGGAAATCCAGGACACAATGAGAAGAACAAATCTAAGGATAATAGGTATAGATGAAAGTGAAGATTCCCAACTTAAAGGGCCAAAAAATATCTTCAACAAAATTATAGAAGAAACCTTCCCTAATTTAAAGAATGAGATGCCCATAAACATACAAGAAACCTATTGAACGTCAAATAGACCAGACCAGAAAAGAAATACATCCTGTCATAATAATCAAAACATCAAATGCACAAAACAAAGAATGTATATTAAATGCAGTAAGGAGAAAAGGTCAAGTAACATATAAAAGCAGACCTATCAGAATTACACCAGACTTCTCACCAGATACTATAAAAGCTAGAGGATGCTGGACAGATGTAATATAGGCCCTAAGAGAACACAAATGCCAGCCCAGGCAACTATACCCAGCAAAACTCTCAATTACCATAGATGGAGAAACCAAGATATTCCACAACAAAACTAAATTTACACAATATCTTTCCACAAACCCAGCACTACAAGGGATAATAGCGGGGAAAGCTCCAATACAAGAAGGAAAATTATACCCTAGAAAGAGCAAGAAAGAAAACCTTACCCAACAAATTCAAAAGAAGATTGCCACACAAAAAATGCCACTGCTAATAACAAAAATAATGGGAAGCACCAACATCCTCTCCTTAATATCTCTTAACATCAGTGGACTCAATTCCCCCATAAAAAGACATAGGCTAATTGACTGGATACGTAAACAGGATCCAACATTTTGCTGCATACAGAAAACTCATCTCAGTGACAAAGACAGACACTATCTCAGAGTAAAAGACTGGAAAACATTTTTTTCAAGCAAATGGTCCTAAGAAACAAGCTGAGTAGCCATTCTAATATCAAATAAAATCAACTTTCAACTAAAAGTTATCAAAAACGATAAAGAAGGACATTTCATACTCCTCAAAGGAAAAGTCAACCAACATGAACTCTCAATTCTGAACATCTATGTGGCAAATGCAACAGCACCCACTTTCATAAAAGAAACCTTACTAAAGCTCAAAGTATACATTGTACCTCACACAATAATAGTGGGAGTCTTCAACACCCAATTCTCAGCAGTGGACAGATCAGGAAACAGAAACTAAACAGAGATACAGTGAAACTAACAGAAGTTATGAACCAAATGGATTTAACAGATATCTGTAGAACATTTCACCCTAAAACAAAAGAATATACATTTTTCTCATCACTTCATGGTACCTTGTCCAAAATAGACTATATAATTGGTCAAAAAACAGGCCTCAACAGATACAAAAAATTGTAATAATCCCATGCATCCTATCATATCACCATGGACAAAGGCTGGTCTTCAATAACAATAAAAACAATGGAAAGCCAACATTCATGTGGAAACTGAATAACATTTTACTCAATGATAATGTGGTCAGGGAGGAAATAAAGAAAGAAATTAAAGACTTTTTAGAATTTAATGAAAATGAAGATACATCATACTAAAACTTGTGGGACACAATGAAAGCAGTGCTAAGAGGAAATCTCATAGCCCTAAGTGCTTTCAAAAAGAAACTGGAAAGAGCATACACTAGCAGCTTGACAACACACCTGAAATCTCTATAACAAAAAGAAGCAAATACACCCAAGAGGAGTAGAGGCCAGGAAATAATCAAACTCAGAGCTGAAATCAACCAAGTAGAAACAAAGAATTATACAAAGAGTCAATAAAACCAGGAGCTGGTTCTTTGAGAAAAAAACAACAAGGTAGATATACCCTTAGCCGGAGTAACCAGAGGGCAGAGAGACAGTATCCAAATTAATAAAATCAGAACTGAAAAGGGTGACATAACAACAGCAACTGAGGAAATTCCAAAAAAAAACATCAGATTCCTCTACAAAGGACTATACTCAACAAAATTGGAAAATCTGGATGAAATGAGTAATTTTCTGGACAAATACCAGTTACCAATGTTAAATCAGGAGCAGATAAACAATCTAAACAATCCCATAACCCTGAAAGAAATATAAGCAGTCATTAAAAGTATCCCCACGAAAAAAAGTCCTGGACCAGACGATTTTGGTGCAGATTTCTATCAGACGTTCAAAGAAGACATAATACCAATTCTCTATAAACTCTTCCACAAAATAGGGACAGAAGGAACACTACCCGATTCATTCTATGAAGCCACAATTATGCTCATACCTAAACCACACAAGACCCAACAAAGAAAGAGAACTTCCGACCAATCTCTCTTATGAATATTGATGCAAAAATACTCAATAAAATTCTTGCAAGCTGAATCCATGAACACATCAAGGCAATTATCCATCATGATCAAGTAGGCTTTATCCAAGGAATGCAGGGTTGGTTTCAATATTCAGAAATCTATCAATGTAATCCACTATATAAACAAACTCAAAGAAAAATACCACATGATTATATCACTAGGTGCTGAGAACGCATTTGACAAAATTCAACACCCTTTCAAGATAAGTCTTGGAAAGAGCAGGAATCCAAGGCCCATACCTAAACATAGTTAAAGCAATATACAGCAAACCAGTAGCCAACATCAAACTAAATGGAGAGAAACTTGAAGCAATCCCACTAAAATCAGGAACTAGACAAGGCTGCGCACTCTCACACTACCTATTCAATATAGTACTGGAAGTCCTAGACAGAGTATTTAAGGAACAAAAGGAGGTCAAAGGAGTATGAATTGGAAAGGAAGAAGTCAAAATTTGCAGATGATATGATAGTATACATAAGTGAACCTAAAACTTCCACCAGAGAACTCCTAAACATGATAGACAACTTTAGCAAAGTGACTGGATATAAAATCAACTCTAACAAATCAGTAGCCTTCCTCTACTCAAAAGATAAACAGTCTGAGAACGAAATTATGGAAACGACACCCTTCACAATAGTGACAAATAATACTAAAACTCTGGTGTGAATCTAACCAAGCAAACAAAGGATGAGTATGACAAGAACTTCAAGCTCCATGAAGAAAGAAATTGAAGCAGATCTGAGAAGATGGAAAGATGTCCCATGCTCATGGATTGGAAGGATTAATAGTAAAAATAGCTGTCTTGCCAAGAGCAATCTACAGATTTAATGCAATCCCCATCAAAATTCCCACTCAATTCTTCACACAAATAGAAAGCGCAATCCTTAAATTTATTTAGAATAACACAAACCCCAGGATAGTGAAAACTCTCAACAATAAAAGAACTTCTGGGGGAATCACCATCCCTAACTTGAAGCTGTACTACCAAGTAATAGTGATAAAAACTGCATGGTATTGGAAAAGAGACAGGCAGGAGGATCAATGGAATCGAATAGAAGACCCAGAAATGAACCCCCATACCTATTGTCACTTGATCTTTGACAAAGGACTTAAAATCTTCCAGTGGATAAAAGACAGCAGTTTCAGTGAATGGTGCTGGTTCAACTGGAGGTCAGCATGTAGGAGAATGCAAATTGATCCATACATATCTCCTTGTACAAAGCTCAATTCCAAGTGAATCAAGGACCTCCACAAAAAACCAGCTACACTGAAACTAATAGAAGAGAAAATGGGGAAAAGCCTTGAACACATGGGCACAGGGGAAAAGTTCCTGAACAGAACACCAATGGCTTATGCTCTAAGACCAAGAATTAACAAATGGTACCTCATAAAACTGCAAAGCTCTGTAAGACAAAGGACACTGTCAATAGGACGAAGTGACAACCAACAGATTGGGAAAAGATCTTTACCAATCCTATATCTGATAGAGGGCTAATATCCAAGGTATACAAAGAACTGAAGAAGTTAGACTCTAGACAATCAAATAACCCTATTAAAAATGGAGTACAGAGCTAAATAAAGAATTCTCAACTAAGGAAACTCGAATGGTTAAGAAGCACCTAAAGAAGTTTTCAACATCCTTAGTCATCACGGAATGCAAATCAAAACAACCCTGAGATTCCACCTCACACCAGCCAGAATGGCTAAGATCAGAAACACAGGGACAGCAGATGTTCCCGAGGTTGTGGAGAAAAAGGAACACTTCCATTTTTGGTTGGATTGTAAACTAGTACAACCACTATGGAAAGCATTTTGATGGTACCTCAGAAAATTGAACATAGTGTTACCTGAAGACCTGGCTATACCACTCCTGGATATATACCCAAAAGATGTTTCAACATACAACAGGGACACATGCTCCACTATGTTCATAACAGCCTTATTCATAATAGCCAGAAGCTGGAAAGAACCCAGATGTCCTTCAACAGAAGAATGGATACAGAAAATGTTAGTACTATTCAACTATTGAAAACAATGAGTTCATGAAATTCTTAGGCAAATGGATTGAACTGGAAAATATCATTCTGAGTGATGTAACCCAATCACAAAAGAACACACATGGTATGCACTCACTGATAAATGGATATTAGCCCAAAAGCTCACAATACCTAAGATACAACACATAGGCCACATGAAACTCAAAAAGGAAGACCAACGTGTGGGTACTTTGGTCCTTCTTATAAGGAGTACTAAAATACTCAACCTGAGCTCCCAAGTTCTAAACCTCCAGCCTGAGAATACAAAGGGAGGGGACTCATGGGATAGAGAATCAAGAAGAGAAATTATGTCTTGTATTCTTAAAGTTGCCCAGCTATTAGGACTCTATCATGTACTGATCTAGAAATCAATCCAATATGGGAAATAACAGTCTACTTTTGGAAGACTGGATCTGGACTTTGTCAGAGACATATTTGTAAGCTAGCTGTAGCTCACTATGATGTTAGAATAGCAAGAGATAATGTTGAGACAGGATCTGGATTTCAAACAAGGGTTAGTGCATGTTTTAAGTCTCTTTTATTTGTCAAGCTAAAATTGTTTTTGTCTCTTCTACAGTATTTATTGTAAGTTGCATTGATTGTATAATTTCCAATTATGTTGTTGTGTTGAAACTTGGCAAGTCTGATACAGGGGTCTATCATCCAGCTTTTGTCTCACTGGCTGAAGTATTAGAAAACCTTGATTCTCAAAAAAAAAAAAAAAAAAGCTTGAAAGTGCTGGAAGAAGTGAGTTAGGCTTTAAGCAGAAGCAAGAAGTTATCAGGCTTGATAATTGCTGGTATAACAGCTTTAATTCCATTAATTGCTAGCACCACTGCTTCTGCAATAACATTGACACAAAGAGTTAAAACAACTATTTGTGTTAACTATCTAGCAAAAAATGTTATTAATCCATTGAATATATGAAAGGATTTATATAGGTATCTGGAACAATGAATGATGCTCTATAACCCATTCAGACTATCTGAAGGAGGTTGAGGGTTCAAGAGTTAGGAGCCAACCCAAGTGTCATGACAAATATCATTGAAGTAGTGTTACTTTTGAAATTCACAATGATTGTCATTATATGTGGGGAATGATTAGCTTGGCTCATGGGTGTGGGTGAGCGTGCGCAGGTGAGTGTGGGTGGGTGTGGGCTCCTGTTGTGGTCCCTGTGCATCTACCATGGCTCAATCGGCTGGAACAGTGGCTCACAGTGACAGAACTGCAAGAATTTAATTGAGTTCCCTTCCACACAGTGCTGGGTGGACACTGGGTTGTAAGAAGCTGCTAGGGCATTCCTGGGCAGAGAGAACACTCAGTGTGAAATTCTGCAGGGGCACAGGGGTTCTTGAATGAATCCAGAGAGAGGTCCACTGTCCTCAGGCTCCAGGGTGCTCAGGCAAGTGCTCACAGAGGCCGTTGACTGAGCGCACCGAAGTGCCTGGGCAAAGAAGTGGCAGAGCAGCAGTGGCAGACTGGTGGTCTCTGTTCGGGTCTCCCAGATGCTGCTGGAGGGCCACAGAGACTGTGGGTGTGCGGGGCTGGTCCGAGGAAAGAGGGAGCAGAAGCCCCAACCTCAGGTAGAGACTCGGTTACTGTACTCACTTAGCAGCCCCAGAGGCCTTGCTAGCTTGCTTGAAGAGGTGGACCTTCTTGGTGGAACTCAGAGAATCTCTTCACAGGAGATTAGAAGAAGGCTCCAACTTGAGGGGCTCCTCCATGGTTCTCGACAGCAGGCCAAAATGACAGGAGGGAGTTCATTGTTCCAAGTGGCTTTATTTTCATAGGGGATGGTAGTTGAATCTGGATGCACCCCCTTCCCTCTCCCCCCTTAGGTCAGGGAAAACCTGACTTAAATAGTAAGGGAGGAGGGAGGAAGGTCTGGGAAAGGAATATGTAATTGGCTACGCCCTCTGGCCTTTAGATATCTCATTAATATGGAAATCTCTCTAGGACCTGAGGCCTGTAGTCACACCCTCTACCTGTGGAGGGGATGGTAGGGGCATTGCCCTACATGACTGAACAGCATAAATCAAATGGAGGTCTTAGACTGCATGTTAGGAACCTGGAATCTGGGAGCACAGCAAAATATATGTCATCCCTAACAGGCATGGACACCTGTTGGGTTTCCGGGCTATTTCCAGTGAGTGCTCCTATCAAAAACCAAGTCATCCTTTCATGGCCCCACAATTATAATCAGAAAAATAGTTTAACGACACCTGCAGGTTATTTGGTATAATCCTAACACCTCTTTGGGTGTGTTTACTTTGTATAGTGAGATTATGAATTTAAAGAATGCTGCTCTGTTTGATGCAGCAGATAATGCCAATAAAATTATCCATGGCATGAGGTCAGTATTTCCATTTTGGTCAAACCCCAGATATGACATATATAGCTTGATCAGGCTAGACCTTCTTGTTCTGGGAGTGCTTTTATTCCTGCCCAACTTGTTAAAGTTTCTCTTTAACAACGTCAACATCTGTTAGCAGCTGAAGCACATGGCTTAAACCTTAAAATGGACCCCAGACAGAGTTATTAAATCAACAGGCTGGGAAGCCAAGGACAGGTAAGATTCTATACGGAGTCTTACCAACCTAAGATATAAGTACATTGCCTTAGATAATGCATATTCCATGATGGGTAAGGAAGGCATACTTGTCAGAATGACCTAAGATAGGCTCAGTCTTGTTAATGAACTAAAAAGGGGGGAGATGTAGAGAGCCTTTGGGATTGCTTGGCAAGAAGCTGACATGGGCCAAGGACAAGGAAATGGGCTGCTTGGCAGGAATATGATATTTGCCAAGGTCAAGGAAGTAGGCTTCAAGCACAAATCTGACATTAAACTAGAACAAAGAAGTAATTTCAGGTAGGAATCTAAATCATAGGCTACAACAAAGAAGTAATCTCAGGCAGGAATCTAAAATTTAGGCTAGAACAAGGAAGTAGGCTTGAGACATGAAAATGATCTTGGCCTAGGATAGGGAAGTAGGCACAGATTCTTTGGTCATCCTGATAAGCCTTTAGAAACAATGATCATGGGAGTGTTCACATAACTGAGTTTAATGCCTTGGTTTTTCTTTGACTATTTGTGTTTATTGTATTGTATGTTCCTCTACATTTGCATCTATTGTATTGCGAGACCATCAACCTATAACTGATCTTAATACATGCATGTAATCAAAATTGTATAAAAGCATAAAGGAAGAGTAGGTATAGGATAGGGGGTTCTAGGAAGGGGAAAAGTGGAAAGGAGATGACATATGTATTGTAAATAAGTAAAATATCCAATAAAAAAGACAGAGAAATTTAAAAAGACAAAAACATGAATTTAATTAACATAACCTTACTCATGTTAATAAACAATGAATTAGACTGTTTTAATGAAACCCTGTTTCATTTGCTTTTTCTCTGGTCATTTTCTACCATCAGATGACCTAGCAAGGTTCTCATATTTAGAAGCTGGTTATTATTGCAAAGCATTCAGTAGTATGTGTCAGTGGTGTAGGGTGGAGTGTGAGGATGAAAGTGAGGGAATGACTTGATAAGGCTAACACTGTAATTGAGAGCAGTAAGTGTTTAGAGAAGGATCTTGATGACCTTGTCTGGAGACAAGAAGGAAGGAATTAGTTGTCACAGACACTGAGATTGCAGTAGCCTGACAACACACTAGTGGGAAGTTAGAAACTCATGAAAGAATTTGGGACACATTAGAGAGAAAAAGAAAGGTTTGATGGATGCTAAAAATGGCAGTATTCATGAGGAAGAAGAAGGAGAATCTCTAGTTCAAGAGCAGGTTGAGCTACATGGTAAAACTTCAAAAAATGATAGCAGCTTTGGTGTTTGGTCCTTGAGGGAAAGAAGGAAGAGGGTCGAGATTTATTATTAGGTTTCCTTTTGCTTTGCTTTTGAAGTTATGTACAAGGAGACATGGCTGTTTGTGATTAAAATGAAATCATTTAGGGTTTGGTTCTCCTGCATACAATCTCCAGCAGATTGTTGCAGATATGAATTTAGAACATAGTGAATGAAGCCACAATAAAGGAGGTTTCTCAGCCAAAAATCAGAGAAGAGAAAAAGGTTAAGGATGTGCTTGTGAGGCCTAGAAGAAGCCATGGAACATGTAGATAAATTAGTGTCCAAGAAGACTAATGAAAGCAGCATCCCAAAATGGTAGAGAGAAAATGAGAGGAGTGGGACGCTATGAAGGGGCTTTGGGAAATTCTAAGTGTAGTAGCATCGTTAAGAGAAACAGCAAGTAGGAGACTATCTAAAAGACACTTATTAGGCTGTCAGCAAAGCAGAAGCATCACAGGCTTGCTGTGCAGAAAGATCTTCAAATAATCTGATTCTGCCACTAGTTTAAAGAGTCTTTTATGGAAAAAAAATGATCCTGATATTTAATCCAGTGTGTATCTTCTAATTTTTCCACCTTTCCAGCTGGAATCGAAAGCTGCAAAGAATCATCTTTCTCATACAGGAAGATAGAGAGAAGGGGGGAGTGCAGCAAAGGTTATTTATTTAAAATGAAATATATAATTCACAGAAAAGGAGTTTTGTTCAGGTGAAGAATGATTTCATTAAAGATACACAGGAATTTTAATTTACTAACTAGAATAGTTCTTTTATTTGAAGCCAGATATGGTAACTGTTTGAAATTAAATCCTGATGTACAGAAACACAATAGGTAAAATACTTATACACTTAAACTATTAATTAAAAATTTCTTTTGATTTGAATGTGTCTACTTGCTTCTATGTACACCACATGCTTGCAGGTACCCACAAAAAACAGAAAATGGTGTCAGATCCCAGTGAACTGGAGTTACTGAGCCATCTAAGGAGAGTGCTGGGAACTAAACTCACATCACCTTGTAAGAGCACCAAATGTTATTCATTGCTTACCCATAGTTCTAGCCCATAAAATGTTTTTTTGTTTGTTTTTTTTGTTTTGTTTTGTTTTGTTTTACTTTTATTTCTCAATATTGGTTGTGTGCACAGGGAAACCTGCAATCAAAATGTGTTATGCCAATGAAAGAAAACATTAGAAGATGACAAAATATACTGGAAACATGTTGGGGGAAAATGGAAACCATTCCTGAAATTATTTTTTGCTTGCTTGGCTTGAGAGTGTACAATTCACTTACGCCCAGAGTGTTGGTGTGAACTGCTTTCAAAGTCATGTTATATTTTGAAACAGAATTCAGTTTGGAGTTCTTATCATAGTAAGTCTTTTTGAATCCAAAATTCATACTAAAATAATATGTGAAAACAAAAATTGCTTCCTCATAATTTGCCTAAGTTATTGAATACAAGAGAAGATAAGAAATGGTCAATCTGGGTTAGATTATAAATGAAAATGAAGTATGATCTAGAAACCACATGTGTTTGTGTTATGACACAGGGAGAACATGAGCTCACCGAAGCAGATATTTTAATATACAACCGAGGAATAAAGTCATTGTTTTGTTTCAATTTATTTTTTGAATTTATTTTTATTTATGTGTATGTGCAATCTTATCTGTATGCATGTCACATGAACACTGGTCACCTCAGAAACCAGTAAGGAGCATCAGCAGTTAGGAGCCACCTGATGTATGTGCTGAGGACCAAACCTGAATCTTTGCAAGAACAGGAAGTGATCTTAACTGTTGAGCCTTTTCAAAACTCCAATAAATTTACTTAGTTGTTAATTATGTTTGTGTTTTGTTTATATGAACCTGTGAGTGCAGTGCTCTCAGGTATCAGAATAGAGCATCAGACTTCCTCGCAGCTGAAGTTGCGAGTGGTTGTGAGTTGCCCAATGTTGATTTTGGAAACCGTGCTTGAGTTCTCTGCAAGGGTGATGTGTGGTCTTAACTGCCTAGTTATTTTTGGAGATCCAGGATGAGAGAGAGAGGGAGAGAGAGAGAGAGAGAGAGAGAGAGAGAGAGAGAGAGATTTATTTTGCTAAAGGACAAAATCTGAGTTTGTAGAGAAATTTGTTCCATGAAGAGAACTTTACCAGTGATTCCAGAGCTTTGCAATTTCAGGAGCCCAGGTTCATAAAGTTCTACGTTTTTAAATCCTATTTTTAAAAGTTGTTTTCATTGATCCTCCTCTCTCTGCTTGCTATATTTTATCTCCTATTTTTGACAACTAGTGCTGTCTTGATTTTTCTAAAAGAATTTTATTCTGGTGATTCTATGTATTTTAGGCACATCTAGTCATTATCCCCATCTGCCAGTCAAAAGATATAGTAGGGCAAGTGCTGGCTGGTGCACTTGACTGTAGCATAGCCTTTGTTTAGCCTTTGCTAAGGCAGTGGTTTGAGAACAGGTGTGTTTGTTTTCCAAAGGCCATGAGGGAGGTACCAGGGCAGAGATTTGTGAGTGGGAAAAAGCCAAACACTAGGGACAAGCCCTCAGCTCAGATGGAGTGAGTTTTAGGCAATGAAAACTGGAAAAGACATCCAGGAACAAGGAGATTGATAGGAATGGATGGAGATGGCACCTGGACAGCAAAGAAAATTCAGATGTCTGCCAAATGGTGAGAAAGCAGCCTCCCAGGCAAGTCATGAGCTACAAATACTGCCAGGAAATGTGGTGAATTGACTTAGTGACTATCCTGGGCTGAGAGAAGAGTAGGCAAGAATAAACGCAGAGAGACTATGCAGTGCAGGTATGCCACATTCTGAAGAACCAGCGGGTCAGTCTTTGAGAAGAATCATAGAATATAAAAGGCATTCAAGGCTTTGTTTTACACCTAATCTTTGATGCCCCCTGTCAGAAAGCTCTCTATCCACAAAAACAACATGGGGCATCTATAGCTGCATAATGATGTTGTCTGTGAAGAAAATGCCCTTTCTTATTCAGCAAGCCTTTTACAAAAGCTATATCTAATATCAGGGAGGTTTATAAAATACATAGAGATTTCATTTTTAAACTGTCTGTTAGAGGGCTGGAGAGATAGGACAGCAGGAGCTGTGTGAGAGGGGAATTGGGAGGAGAGGGGGCAGATATTGAGATACAGAGGGAATAAATACAATTTTAAAATTGTACTGTTCTTTCAAGGACCTGAGATTGACTCCTAATACCTGTGTTGGGAGTCTCACAAACACCTGAACCATTAGCTCCAGGGAACCCAATGTCCTCTTCTGCTGTCTGTGCATACTACACCCACATGGACTTAACCCTACTCAGACATGCAGCTCAATATACACACTCACAGACATAGACACATAGACACACACACACACGTACATGCAGGCACACACACGCATGTACATGCAGGAACACACACAGCATATCATCAATCATAACATCTTTAAAAAACATCTGTCAGATTAAGTCTGTTAGAATGAGTATTATAAAATATTATCATTTTTTTATCAAAACTCTTTCAGAATTAAATGCTTGCTATTTATTGTATCAAGGTATATGTTTAAAATATATTATATTACATTAAGAACCAGTAGGTGAATTTCCTGATTATAACCAATAAGCAAATGAGAAGATGGTGGTAGCTACAGATCACTCTTGGAATAATTGAGCCACAGATTATACAAGTACTTTAAAAAAAATGGAAAAGAAGAAGAAAGTCTATCGGTTTCATTTGGGGCATATTCAGGGAATGACATTTAAGAATAGCACAGCTGTAACTTTAACATGAAAATTTTATGTTTATTTAATAAGATAAGAGCCATGGTGGACTGATTGGACATGAATTAGTTATCTGTTTTCTTTCTAGGGAAATGTACATTGCATTCTAACTATTTCAGGTTATAAAGAAAAATTAAATATATAAAATATATATATATATATATATATATATATATATATATATATATATATATATATATTCCTAACTCCAGGAGACCAGAAAGATAGAAAATATAATAAATCTATACGGTAAAGTGTACATATTGCATTCAGAGGCAGATGTTATTTTTTCTAGATTGTATCCTATTTGGTCTAAGGGGCTGTTTGAAAGGACTATGTGATAAACTGTACTGCATTATTTTATAGTGTCACTGAAAAACTCATTTTTTCCCTCTTAAGTAAGTTTCTTTTTCTCACAAATATATTTGTATGTATTCTTTGAGAATTTGGTATATGTGTACAGTGTTATGTGATTATATTTATTCCCTACCCTCCAAATTCTTCTCAATTTTTTCTTCTTAATTTCGTGTTCTTTTGTTTCATAATCTGTTGAGTCCAATTTGTGCTGCACATGGATGTAGGGCCTCCGACTGGAGCATGGGCTTTGTACCACAGGCTGTACCCCTGGAGAAAAATGATGCTCCCTCATCAGCAGCCATCAACTGACAATAGATCCTTAACTGGGTGTGTGGTTTTGTAAGCCCCTCACCCTAAGCCATCTCCAGGATATGCAGCCTAAAAAAATGACGTTCAATAAGTTGTAAGAAAAATTGCATAGAACCACACTGCTAGGTTTTGGCTTTAACTATTACAGCATTTTAGAAGATGCTGGCCCCATTTTCCATTTCTATTTTGGAATGCTCAATAGTAGATGAATGTTTTATCTTCGAGATCATAGCATGTTCTTGTAATGACTCCCATGACAGCCTTTACATTTGGTAATTTAGAGATTTTATTTTCCTGGCACCTGCACTACCTTGAACATCGTATTAAGAAGGGATCATTAGAAGTCACATAGTTCAATTATCTTTTGAGATCCTTATCTCCTTTGCAAGAGCCAGAGTAGTTAACCAGAATATTTTTTTTCAAATATCTGCAGTGACAGTTAAGTTTCTAAATCTGTTCAGAGACTGCTTATTGATCATTGATCTACCCCTATCTTTTTGATTGTTTTCATGGCTGGATGTCAGCAAATAGGCAGACATCCTAACTGATCTTTTTGCTACTATCTTCCTTTGCTAGATTATCATCATACCTCTCCCTGAATCATCCACGAACAACTTTGATCATATGACTACCTTGCTCAGAAGCCTTTGGTCATTCCGTGTTGCCCACAGGATAAACCAGAGCTCATTAACTTAAAATGACCCGGCCCTGAGAGATGTCTGCATTTGGCTTCACCCATCTGAGCCTCCTAGGCTCCTCTTTGAGTTTAGTCAGGTTACCCACATTCCATGCTGTGAGGTCTTCTTTCTTGTTTGTCAGCATCTTGCTCCTGTTAATCCCTTCACTTCCATACTCTACTGATATTTTCCCCTCTTCTTTTAGTATGGTCCATATGTTGAGACCGTCTCCCTTCTGTTATGTCATAATTCACTACAGACCTTTGCTCACACTCTGATGTCCTCTGTTTTCAATCACTCGGGTTGCACATTTTCAGCCTCATTGATTTTGTGATTAATCGTAAGCTAACCTGAAGAGGTTTCATACTGTTCTATTGAATTATAATAAATCTTTTGTATTGATGTTTAATTCTTCACATTTTTAAACTTGGCTTCTTTCCACATTAATTTTATGAGATGACTTGGTGCAAAGCAGATGGTTTCCAACTGTATTCAACCAAACTCTAGGGATTCCTGGAAACACAGCGTGGGGAAGGGAGAGTAAGTGAGACTTGTGGTTCTCCAGCTGCAGCCAAAACATCTATGCTTTGATCTTTTTAGATTTTCTATTGTGCTTCTGCCTCTGATTATTTTCAAGGAAAATTTGCAGGCTAAACATATTTGAAAACAAAGATATGGGGGAAAAGAATCGAAGCTTGTGTGAAGATACACATGTATCCTGTATGTCTCCTTGCCCTAACTTTAAGATTAAATATGGGAATTTAACCTTTATGTTTAAGGTTAAAAAATGGGAATGGAAAGATGGTTCAGTGGGTGAGAATTTGTCGTACTCTTGAAGAGGACCTGAGTTCTGTGACTAGAACTATTTCAGATGGCTCACTACCTCCTGTAGCTTAATCTTCTGGTGATTCTGTACATTTTTCTGGACTTTGGGTACCTGTAGTTACAAATACACTACACACACACACACACACACACACACACACACACACACACACACACA
>JANHMN010000008.1:15440826-15457910 GCA_030674055.1 Rhabdomys pumilio | reverse complement strand
ACACACACACACACACACACACACACACACACACACACACACACACAAAGTTTAATTAAACTTCTAAAGTTACAAGAGCAGAGTCTGTTCTCAAATCTACTGTAAAAGCATCTACTTATATCTCTTTCTTTATAATAGAGACACTTTTATAATTATAAAAGTGCTCACTAAAAGTATGTTAGAAATTCTGTGGCCAAGTTGCTTGCTGGCTTCCATGGCAGAATGTTTCACATATGGCTCATTATTTCTATGACAATTAAATATGAAGTAGTGAGATTATATTTTACTCTTTCTCTTGATCTCCACACCATAGAGCACAATCATCTTTTCTTTCTGTTTCCACCTCTTAATAAAGCATTGTACTAGTTTTTTGTTTTAGTCTTTAAAGCATGTAACAATACTAACTTCAGAAACTACAGATTTCATTTTTTTTAAAAGCATCAGATGTACAAGGTATGAGATGTATGAGGGGCAGATGGCAGGATGGCTGAGATTGTAAAGGTATTTGCTGACAAGACTGACAGTTTCAGTTCATTCTCAGGGCACACCAGATGGAAGCAAAGTCAACTCCTATAAGTAGTCTTCTGAACTCCACATCTGCATGCACACGTGTGTGTGCGGGCGCACACACACACACACACACACACACACACACACACACATTTACACATGCATGTGTGCACATATGCACATGCATGAATATGCACACACTGTAAAGCACAGTTAGTTCTGTGTAAGTCAGAAATACTGTTCCACACAGTCCCATTTACCAGTACTCTTTGCTGAGCTGGAAGTCCTCGTAAGTATGGCTAAAAAGTGCCAGTGCTTGTTCTCAAGCTCCATCTTCTCTAAAGACACTGTCTACAGAAAAGTTCAGACTGAAAAGTGGAAGAACTCAAAGCCTGACCTGTATCCAGTCCATATCCTGCTAGCTCCCTTTAAACAGAAGCCAGGGTGAAATGGGTTAGTGGGTGGACTTGGGCTTATTTCAGTGGTGTGTTCCTCAGCAGGTTCTGCCACAGACCGAAGTTCAGAGAGGAACACCTCAGACTTCTGATAACTCAAACATGGGCTCAGGATTCTTTGATGCCTGTTTACTTTCATAGTTAAAAAAAAAAACAAATAAGTAGAGTATATTGTATGAGAGGCTATTTTAAATGGAAGAACAATAGAAAATAAAAAAGAAATATTATGGTTAAACAAATGGGACAGGAAGCCTTACAAATACAAAAAGATAGTAAAATACCCCGCCTGGTATGATGGCTACAGACTAAGTTATATGTGATTGCTGCAGCAAATGCAATATTTTTTTTATTTTTTTATCATAGAATGAAGGGGAGGTTATTTGTGCTAATGCACTTACGTGTGTGTGTGTGTGTGTGTGTGTGTGTGTGTGTGTGTGTGTGTTTATGTGTGTGTGTACAGATGTCGGCACATGCAGGAAACAAAGGTAGCATTGGGTGACTTCCTCTATATCTTTCAAGTATATTTGTCTGCTTGCTTGTTTGTTTGTTTGTTTGTTTGCTTGCTTGCTTGCTTGCTTTTTTGAGGCAAGCTCTTCCACTGAAGCTCGAGCAGGTCTTACTAGACTGACTGGACAGTAAGCTCTAGGAAGAGAGCCTTTTGTTTCGATTCCTAAGTAGTAGGGATATAAAACACTGTGCCACAGTACCTGGCAATTACAGGGGTGCTGGGATTCAGGTCCTTATACCCATGCAGAAAGCACCTCACCACTGAGCCACCTCCCAGTTTCCAAGGTGAGTTTTCCTTAATGACAGGACCTTTGAAGTGATGGAGAATGGCCTCTGCTCCATGGTCTGGAAATTAAAGAATTAGCCACCAGAAATTTTTAGAAACCCTTAAGCAGTGGGTACTCTTAGCACTTTCTTGTGAAACAAGTGTCTGAGAAGTATGGATGCACGGCCCAAATCTTGTCTGTTGTGTTTCCAAAAAATGTTGAGTTTCTGTAAGGTAATTCAGCCATTGATCTACCACAGCACCTCATCAAGAGTTACTTGAAGAAACAGGGAAGTATTGATGCCATACCCTGGAAGAAAAAAATTTCAGATCAGTGTTTTCCTTTTAAATTGTGTCCAGTTACATCCAACACTTTGGAAGAAGCATTTTCAGTTTCAAAGCTATATACATGGGGAATTTCTGGTTGTTTTCTGGCAGAGATAATCTTGTGATGATATATACGTGGCTGCTTTAGTTTAACAACATGAAAAAAATATATATTTTACAGATACACCTAATTGGAATAATGCAGTTTGTAGGGATGCTGTACCACTGTCGGTATGAGAGACTCTTTTCTAGTCAAACCATACTCTAAAGGGAAAGGAGCACCCACAAGTCTCAGGGGCCCTGTATCTTCAAGGATAACAAGAGTCCAATGCCACGATCTTTATCCAGCTTCTGGGTATTAACACTTGTTTCCAGGAAGCTGTATGTATGAGGGACACGGGCAGTGATGGAAAAAAGTCTTTGTATGACAAATCAATAAAGAGTCTATATGAACTGTAATAAAGCATCAGTTTTTCACTGAAAGATCTGTGCTTGGACCCTGGCAGTAGAAGTGAGACCTAGCCAAGCAGCTGACTATCGTTGAACCTCAATCACCTGATTTCCAGATATATAGGAACCATGACTGTCTCTTAGGACAGCTGTGAGAACAAGACGAAGAGGATAGTGAGAGGCTAGACACATAAGGTCTGCACTATTCCGTCAGACTTGCTTTTCTGTAACTAGACAGTTTCTATACTGGGCTGACTTAGGAGTGACTGGCTGGACTTTTCTTTCTTTCTTTTTTTTTTTAAATCAAACACAGGAGGAAAGTTTGTTACCATTTGTCGCTGAACACACTTTCAGTTATGCACAGCATTTGTCAGCAGTGGTCATCTTAGTGCAGTAAGTCACCAATGAAGAGATATTGAAGCCATAAGTTCTCTTGCTTTGCTAATACCCAGTCATGTATGTGAAGAGAGAAAACACCTTAACAAGAAGAAGTAACTGTACTTCTATGGGAAATAGTTTTCTCATGTTCTTTAGTGTCATTACTACTTTGTTGTATATCAGTCTGAAGAGTCAGGAATCTAAGTACGTGCTTTCAGTTTTACTTATATATCTCTTGTTTAGAGAATACATTTTGAGTTATTCACTTTAAAATAGTAAAAAAAAAAAAGTAAAATTCCTTCTTTAGTTTTACTTAGTTGGGTCTCATGTTGGTCAGAGATTAAGTATTAGAGCATTTAAAATTCTGTTTAGCAGCAATATGTTGATTTATAGATGGTATCATGCAGCTTTAGAGTAGTTTTCTCCTAAATCTTGAACTTCTATCTTCACCGAGCATTGTAAAACTGTTGTTACTGTAAAATTCCTAGTTATTTATACAGTTCATGTAAAAGGCCCTGTGCATCTAACATTGCTTTTAAATAAATTGTAGAGGTCTGAGAGATCATTCTGCAATTAAGAACATGTGTTGTATGCGAAGATTGCCTGAGGTTTGTTCTCATTCCCCACACTGCCACAAATAATAGCTAGTAACTTCAGCTTCAGGGCATCTGATGCCCTGTCTGGCCTCTGCTTGCAATGCATGCACACACTCACACCACACAGATACACAGACACACACAACACACACACACATGCACGCACACACACACACACACACACACACACACACATACACACATACACACACACAAAGAGAGAGAGAATAACTTTTTATTCAGATCTTAAATATAAATTGCATTATATTATTCACAAATAAAGAAGTCCAGAGATTGTTTAACAAATTTACTTTATTATGTAACATTTATAAAAATAAATACCTACTGAATGTTTGTAATGTAATTTCCAGTTTAGTATGAACACATTACCCATGTCCCTGAAAGTAAGAGTATAGAAGTCAGTAACCATGTCTTCATGTAGGGTCTGTGTCTTTAAGCTTGTACCTGTGTGATATTTTACTTTTTGTTCTCAATGAAGTTCAATTTGCATTTTTTAGGGGAGAACCACAGTTCACTTGCTTTAAGCATGTATTAGTACACAGTTATTTTGCCAATCTAAACATTCTTATAACTGGACTTGAAAAACTTTATATGCATGTTTTCATCATTACTTGTCACTCGGGACAGGTTTCAGAGTGTTTCATGCCTCCTTTATTTAGTTAAGCATATTTGTTTTTGCAGAGGCCGTGAGACCAGTTGTTAGCATTCAAGTCCGAAGGCTCATAGCTCCAGTGCCAGGAGATTTTATTATGACAGATATTCACTCAAGCTACACATATACAGGTAAATAAAAATAAAATCTAAATAAAATAAAAATGATCTGACTTGACGAAATGGTGTGCTAGCTAATTGTATGCCAACTTGATTTGAGCATTTGGGAAGAAGTACCCATCACTGAGTAAATGCCCCCATCAGATTGTCTGTCGTACGGGAAAGGCTATGTTGAACTTCCTTAATTGATGATTGATGTGGATGGCATTGGCCCTTCTGCAAGTGGGCCATTGCCACCCCTGGGAAAGAGGTTCTTGCTATAAGAAAGCAAGCTGAACAGTTCTGAAAACCAAGCCAGTAAGCAGTGCTGCTTTATGGCCTCTACGTCTGTATCAGCCCCTGCCTCTAGTTCCTGTCCTGTTTGAGTTCCTGCCCTGATTTCCTTCAATGATGGATTATGATGAGAAACTGTAATCAAAAATAAACTCTCTCCTTCCCAAGTTGCTTTTAATCACGCTGTTTAGCATAGCAATAGAAGCCCTAACTAAGATAAATGACAAAGAAGATCACGGTGAACCTCATTAACGTATGCTATTAATATGTGTTATAAATTACAAGTAATTAGCAATTAGGGAGGATAACGTATTATTATTTGCAGAAATTTTATTTTTATTAATTCTAAATTGTTATAGGAAGTGTATGTCTTATTTTCAAATACTGATTACTTCAGAGTTTTAAAATAACAATAATATTTTTTCTTCCCATGTAATCACCAGATCTACTTAGGACACATGTGCAGCAGGAAGTGGCATTTAAAGGTGTTGCCAGCTCAGCAGGACTTTTCATGTGTTTATGGGAATTTTGCTTCACGCCATCACTCTAAGCTGAATATGTTTGCTCTTTTAAAGGGCAGGGGGAGAAACTCAGTTTAATGCAGTTCCTATGTTTCAGAAGGTGATTATGTCCTTTTCTTCAAACACTGTTTTGTTTTAAAATATTTGTTTTTCCATTTATTTATATTTAAATATGTGTAAATACATGTAAGAGTGTAGTAAATACATTCTTAACCACGGAACTACCTCCAAACCCCTAATACATTTTACATGACAAATTTCCACCTATTTAGTTGTTTGGATGGTTCATCTTAATTGTTGACTTTACATTTGGAACCACCTAGAAAATACACCTCTGGGCATATCAGTCAGTGTTTTTTTTTCCAGAGTTTTAACTGAAGAAGAAAGATCAAGCCTGAATGTGGGTAGCACCTAGAGTCTCAGATTGAATAAGAAGAAAAATAAGGAAGAAGGTAGCAGAGTCCAGCATCTTTTATCTGCTTCCAGACTTCAGATGAAAATGATCATCTTGGTGGTTTGACTAGAAATGGCCCGCATAGACTCAGGTGTTGGATGTTTGGCTGTTAGGGAATGGCACTATTAGGAGGTATAACCTTGTGAGAATAGGTGTGGCCTTGTTGGAGGAAGTGAGCCACTGTGAGAGCAGGCTTT
This sequence comes from Rhabdomys pumilio, assembly GCA_030674055.1. Taxonomy (NCBI): domain Eukaryota; kingdom Metazoa; phylum Chordata; class Mammalia; order Rodentia; family Muridae; genus Rhabdomys; species Rhabdomys pumilio. The sequence continues at coordinate 15,452,185 of JANHMN010000008.1, read as the reverse complement.
GACTTCTCATCTCTTCAAGCTCCTTCCACTTGGCTTGTAGTCTCCTTTGGCTGCCTACAATTCAAGATGTAAAACTCACAGCTCCTTCTCCAGAACCGTGTCTGCCTTCCCTGCCTTCCTGCTTCTGTGCTTCCCATCATGAGGATAGTGGACTAAACCTCTGAAACTGTAATCCAGCCTCAATTAAATGTTTTTTTTTGTTTTGTTTTTTGTTTTTTGTTTTTTGTTTTGTTTTGTTTTGTTTTGTTTTGTTTTGTCTTGTTTTGTTTTAGAAGAGTTGCTGAGGTCATTGTGTCTCTTCACAGCAATAAAACCCGAACTATGACAGCAACTCAAGTTCCTGGCTGTGACCCAGGAGTCAAAATTAAATTTTCCTTAAGTTGCTTTTATCAGGTGTTTCGTGACAGCAATGAGGAAAGTAACTAGTGGAATAAATGTTTACTGAAGAACATTTGCAAAACTACGCAGTCATACTCGGTACATACATGTCACCACCTTCAAGGAGGGATCACCTTCCAGGTGTGTGCAGCTGTCATGTGGAATGTCTTGTGTAGAACAGTGTGTGCTGACTCCAGCCTTTGGATAACAGCTAATAACTGCTACACACAAGCTGTCCCAAAGTTGAGCAGTAACTTTACTAGCTCCAGGATGGAAAGTGAATATGTGGTTAATTATTTTGTCTCCTGTTTAGATTTCCTTTTTTTCTTTTCTTATTAACATGCGTAATTTCATTCTCTTTTTTCAAAACAACATTGATTGTTTTGTAAGATTCAGCAATACCTTTTACAGTGTATAGTCTTCCATTTTATACTTTGACAAGTTATTATGATCTTTCTATTTGAATATATTTGTCTTCTTATATAGGAATATTATTTAGTCTGACGTTTTAATGTTTTTTACATTCTAGTTTATGATTCATCCTAATTTTTCTTTAGGTGAAGGAAAAACATAATTATTTTATGAATATCAAATTTGCAAGTAGCATTTATGTTCTCTCTTTTCTTTCAGGTCATATGCCCTCTCTCTTTTGCCTTCCACAGGCTGTACATGCAGTACAATCCTGATCCTGGTCTCTGGGTTGGATTGCTATGGTCTGGGAAGTGATTGCTGAGTCTGTACATTGTGTCTTGATTGCTACAGTTTTACATTTAGCCTCCACACTTTTCTTCTTGAGTATCTATTCTGCCTTATGGACACTAGCTGTCTATTTCCTTCTGTTCAGTCACTTTGTATCTAAGTGCTTGCCATGTAAAAGATGTGTATTTCCACATCTCCAAAAGCATTCTGTCAGGCTCTGCCTCTCAACTATCTCTGCTGCCACTGGCAATGGATTTGCAAATTCTATCAGAGTTGGCATTACTGCTCATACTACAGTCAATAACTTTCTTTCCTCCCTCCTCTGCTTTTAATTGTTTTTCTCCAGATTTTATGTCACAATCTGGCAATAAGCCAGGTTCCATTTCATATGCGGCAATGCTGGTGTGTCTTGAGACCTTGTAAACTGGGAATACAGCTTAAAGTGCATAGACCTTGGTTCAATTCTCATTAGTTGTCATTTACTTTCCTGGATCTCTGTCACAGCTACCAGATTCCTTATTGTTTTCTAAGATTTCATCAAAAGAGGTTGTAGGGCACATTGAAATATCCCTCAATCAGTGGGATAGGTTAAACATTCCCCCTTCTTTCCTTTTGCCATTGATATTAAATATTGGTAGTGCTTTGTTTCTGCAACAGAAGTCTGTTTGTGTAGATTACACTTAAGCTGTGTAGTTGGCTCTTCTTGAGAACGAAGAAAAGCCACTGATGGTAGAAACCAAAGTAAGGAAGCTGCTCCTTTGATGTTTCTGAACTTTATCAGTGACTCAGGAAAGGTGAGAGGAGTCTGAACTGGCCAGGTAGTCAGAACATACCCATCATGGCAACCTCCATCTTTTTTTTTCTTCATATTTTTTATTGGATATTATGTTTACATTTTAGATTTTATCTCCTAACCCCATTCCCCCCACTACCCAGAAACCAAGAACCCCCTATCCCATCCCTCCTCCTCCTTCCCCCACAAGGGTGTGCCCCCACCTTCCCCTCCCTCCCCCCTCCCCACCCTCAAAAGGTAGGACACTTTGATCAAAAGCCTCAGGGTTTTGTCACCTTCTAAATTTTCATTAAGTATCTTTGTTTCACCCGTGAGTTTGTCAAGTTCCAATCTCTGTAACTAGAGCATGAATCCCAAGAATTGTTAAAAATACATTTTAAAAAAATTTCAGAAAGCAAAGAAATAAGCACACAGTACTGCATTGAACTTAGTTCAGCCTGGCTCACTCTTCTGCCTCAAAGTGGCTTCACTTAATAAAGTAGGAATAAATAAAATTTTAGGTTACTCTTGCCCAGCAAGGTTGGTACAGGAACAAACACCTTGTTTAATTGTTAGGTGTTGTTCTTTTCATAGAGAATACATTTTAAAACATATTATCATTTTGTTTGTAAATATGCTGGAGAGATTTGGACATGGGAACCAGTGAAATATCTTCTAAACAGATTTCAAGGGAAATCTTAGAATGCTACTGATTTTAGATACATTTCATTGGTTGAAATTATTTCACTATAGTCTCTGTGTGTATGTGTGTATTTCCAAATTCTTTCGTAAAATTTTTATTTTTATTTGTGTGTGCACACGCATGCCCATGTATGTGTGCTCGCACATGTGGCTGCATGCAGGTATCTGTAGAAGTCAGAAGAAGAATCAGATCAGATTCAATGGAGCTACAACAGGTAGTTGTGAGCTTTGAGTTTTGGAATTTGAACTCCTGTCATCTTCCATAGCAGCAAACGCTCTTAAGCACTGAGCCGTCACACCAGTCCCAGAAATTTCAGTGAACAAAGCTGAGTCAAGAATGTCAAAAAATTCATAAGTAGAAGGCAGGGAAAGCAGGGCCTAGCATCTCTGTCAACAATTAAACTGTATTTCATCTTAAATCAGTATCATAAAGAGAGCAGTGGCTAAAATGTGTCTATTTCTCATTTTTTTAGATTAGATCTTGCTTTATTGTACTATTAAATGATATCATGTGTCAAACTATATATGCTTTTCAAAATATGCACACTTGAATCCTCAGAACTCATGGATATTTTAATTCCTGTGGCAAAAGGAAATCCTGTGGGCAGGGAGACTTCTGGATCCCCAAGTCTGTTCAGCAATCCTTAAAAGCACAGGTGTTTTCTAATTATGGTCAGAAAGAGACAGTAGGACATAAGAGTGATGAGCAAGATGTGGTGGGAAAAGTTCTCTACCTGCAGCACAGGCCTTGAGTGGTGAGGGAACCGTGAGGCAGAGACTGCAGGGATCTAACAAACTGGGAGCACTCCTCAGCTATGGTGTGCAGATGGCCCTGTGACCTGATCTCAATTCAGCCAGCACACCCAGCAAGAAAGGTTCGGGCTTTCCATTGCTGTGTCCAAAAAGAAATACCACTGCAAACTTTGATTTGGACCTGGATGGGAGACTCATGCCAGACCCATGGACAGTGAGAGAGTAGGTTCTTGTGGGTCACTTCAGCAGGCTCATCCTGATGTGTTACAGCTGTGATAGAAAACAAATAGGCAGTATAATTATTTCTACTTTTAAACTGTCAGACATGACAAAAGAGAAATATAATGACGGGACTCTAAATCAATGTGTAAAAGAACAAAGACTTATCTAACCTCTGTAATTTGAACTCAGTGATTTTTTTTTCTATAATGCTGTTTCTTGGTGAAATGGACAAATTGCTATTGGTCTGCACGTGTGGGAGACAAATAGAATATTGAATTAAAATTAAAATTCACTTAGAGCTTTGCTTTTAATGTGGCTTTGGTTTTGTCTTCGTGTTTACTTGTCCATAAAAGGAACGACGTTTATTGTATTGTTGGGGTCTTCCTTGGTTCTTGTTTGATGTTTGCTTGTGTATTGAGCTAGGTCCTCGCTTTCAGCTCTGTCTTACCTTTCTGTGTCACACTCTCAAACAGTGTAGTTCTACTGGGCTCATACTTGGTTAGCATCTTGATAGGCCCTCTAAAAGCAATTAGCTGTTATAACTTCTCACATTTTTGCCAAGATTAATATATTCCAAAATGAATGATCATGGAAATCAAATCTTGCAATATCTAGGAATTGTTTTTTTATCATTTCCCACAAGTATAAAATATTAAAAGTCCACATTTATCTTTTCCTTCTTCTTCACCTAAAGTCATCCAATCATTTTTATACACAGCATCTTTAAACAAAAGATGTTTACACTTGTACACCTGTGGTTCATGTAACCTTGAAGGGTATGGAACAGGAGTGACTGGACATTGTAAGCTGCCTGACATGGATGCGGGGAACAAAACTTTGATCTTCTGGAAGAACAGCAGTGTCTCTTAACTTCTGAGCCATTTCTCCAGCCTTGTCTCCCCAACCACCAAAAAGAAATAATAAATAAGGAAAATTAAAGAAAAAGAGGAGAAGACCCATCAGACTTGTGGCTGCAACTGGTCAGGGAAGTAGCGTAGCTCATTGTTATCAGGAATATAAAGAGAAGGCTGATAGCAGAGCAGAGTGGTGGGCGTGCACAGTAAAGTACAAGGAAATAGTAGTGCCATAGGTATTTATCATGGTGATCTGATTCCTTTCCAGGCAAAAGTGTCAAGCAGTCTTGTCCTCTAAATAGATTCATTTTATTATTTTAAATAACATGTTACATTAGCTTACACCTTTTGTATGTTGAAAACTGACCTGTGCAGCTAAGATTTAGAGGAGCAGTTCGTGTAGTTTCTTTTCTCTGTATGTAAATATTGAACCAATAGAGGATAGGCAGGCAGGCAGATGATAAGCAAAGCATCCCACACAGAGAGTAACTACAGTGCATTTCTGAGTGGTTAAATAGCATTAAAGCAATGAACTGCTGTGCTGTCTCTAGACACTTAACTGAGGATACATTTTTAAAGCTGAGAGTGCCTCAGTTTTTTTAATGTGTAGTGGGAATTACTATTGATCGTCTTGTCTTCATCAATATAATGTGGTGAGTAAGAAGCTCAACCAAGTGATCAGTAACACTAGCTATTTCCTTTGTTTCCAGATATTTTCAAACACGCTAAGAAGTAGAGAGTTGCTTATAGCACATAATATTTCCATTTCTATTTAATTACCAAATTCCCATCATAGGCATGCAAGATTTACCCAATACTGCAACATGTAAAATATTCATCTGTGGTTCTGTACTTAGTGAAGCAGCTGAACTTACTTTTATATGCTATAAGAAGTGTGTCTGAAAGGGTGGATGTAGGGACCTGAGAGATGGTTCAATAGTTAAGAACACTTGCCATTCTTCCAGTTAACCTAGGCTCTATTCCCAGCACCCACATGGACACTCAAAACCTTCAATAATTTCAGTTCCAGAGAATCAACGTGCTGATGCCTATACATGGCACCAGGCATATACATGACACATGTGTACAAACAATACATCTATACACATAAAATAAATATATTTGATGGGGATATGAACTTGATTAAAATTTTAAGCATATCCCAAGTTACAACCAACTTGCATTTAACACTCTGGCCAAAATAGAATTTTCTATTTTGCCTTAAAAGTGGATTTTTGTAGTTGAGTCAGAATCAATACTCATACATAATACAACTGCCATATCATAGGCTTTTTTGCTTCATCTTAACCTAAGTTTTATAGATACAGAGTTTATATTTAGTGAAGTTTACTAAGCTTTCTGAATATTTATTAAAAACATAAGGTAATTCTCTCACAATTCTCTTTTCTTTAGTACCATATGTTTTCCTATTTTAAATAATAAAAATACAATGCTTTTGATTTTTTTTAAAGTCCGTGCAATATATGTACATCAGATTTCCCTTTCTCCCCTCATCTATTCCGCACTTCTCCCTCAACTACCTTTCTACCCAACTGCATGTACATTCTCTTTCTTAAAAACAAAATAAGAAAACATGGAGTCCAATTTATGTGCTGAGTGTTCCTGACCCAGCTTTAGCAGCTTTTCTTGTCTGTGTTCGAGATTTTCCCAGAGACTATTTCAAATAAATGGGGCAGCAATGGAAGATATACTTTGTTTCTGAATTCTTTTGTCATTGCTTCCTAAGTTTCCTCTATAAGCAAGACTGGTTCATTGTTGCTTTGTTATTGCAATGTATAAATGTAGAAACCCAAGACTGGTTTAATCTGGCAGTCAACAAACCCAAAACTCCATTTTGATTAGTAACTTCATCAGTGGGACCTGGGGAGGTGGCTTAGTGGGTTAAGCAATGCCAGTGTAAGCATAATGTTCTGAGTCTGGATTCTAAGTTCTCATTTGCACATGGAATTGCAGTGCTGATATACATAACACAGGAGAATCTTCCAGGCCAATCAGTGTAGCTGAGTAAGGGGACTATGGGTTCAGCGAGAAACACTGTTCAACAAACAAAAAAGAAATGGAGAGGAATTAAGAACCTGTAACCTCCTCATGCATATGGATACATGCATGCACACAAAAGAAACAGCCTCTGGGATGCTATTTTTAATTCTTTAATTTCCGATAGTGAGTATAGTGACATTCTTTTGTGGCCTTGTCAAATGTGGCATGTGCTCTATGTTGACTATGTCTGCCCCAGACCTCTATCCCTCCAGGCAACATGATCAGAAACCTTAAAAGTTCTCTTATGGTTGTAGCATTTCCCCTGGATCTTTGTCGCCTTTTCCATTTGCCATGGTTCTGGCTTTCTTCCCTGGGTGATTGTGTGGATCGTGAGCTCACATCTATACCCGTTTGGGTTTTACAGACATTTGGAGTCTAGACCACCCTTGGGTGAGGGTGGGAAAGGCAAATGTTTCAGCTGCATGAGCCTGAAAGAGGCTCAGAAAAAAAGGTTTTTAGTCTATCTGTGGCATAAGGTCAATGAAGAATGAAAATGCTGGTTCTAGTATGAAAGGACACCATAGGAGAAACAAGGCTTCTCAAGTGGTTGTTTATCCAGCCTGGGGCACCCACACACTAACTTTCGCACTTACCATCAGCACTGGGTGCAACGGACAATAAGGACATACTGTCATCTCCTTGGCATCTCAGAGGTGTCATATTAACATTAAAAAGTGGGAATGCATGTCATAATCATTTGATTACATCCTGTTACAAATTCTATCTCCAGAAGCCTGGCTTCCCTGCTCATCAGCTTCATGGTCAGGTATGAAATCCTCCCTCAGGCTTCTTGCTGCATATTTTCTTTATGCCGCCTCTGACAGATCACCCGCTCTGCAACTGCTCAGTTCTTCTGTCTTCTTTCCATTGTTCATGAGTTTCCATTTTCTTTCCTGTGAGGGCTTTTACGCTCATTGGATACAATGTATGTGTATAACCTAAGTTTAAATTTTAACTCTAGATTATTCTTCTTTTTACATGGTCTCTCAGCTCTATCTCTGAGAAGAGTTCATTGAAAAGGGAATCTTTGAAACTTGAAAAAGACGCAGAGTGCAGCCATTACAATACCATTTTGCAGATGAGTAAGAGGGGGTCAAAGGAGCTATGGAGCCTTCACTAGGCAAAGGCAAACTCATGCAAAATTACCTAGCTCCTGAGCAGGTGGTATCTACCCATGCTCTGCTTATACAAACCACACTCTATGTTTTTATCTTTCTAAGGATTCTCTTCTAACGTCCTCTTACTCTCCTTTCTCTTTCTTCTGCTTTCCTGCTTTGTTTCTGATTACTATTGTCTACACTCCAGGTCACAGGCACATGCATGCAGGAAAATAACTCATTGCTACATCTAGTTCTCACCTGCTACTTGTTCCTGTGGTAGTATTCACACACAGCTCAAAAGCCCCTCAGTAAGGCAGATTCACTCTCCTCTTGGGACATAGCTGTGGTAGGTTGCCTGCACACACCCATGTGTGTGTGGAGAGCCCTAACTAGACTCAGGAATCTTAATAACACAAAGGAGAACAAACAGTTGGCATGGAGATAGCCTAGGAACCATTAGGGAGAGTTGCAAAGAGGTCCCTGCTAGATAGCTACCATCAAACTACAATGCTTAAAGGAATGTACAAAAAAATTCAAAGAATAAATTAATCTTTGTATTACTAAGAAACAACAACAAGCCTAGGTCCTGCAGGCTGGTGTGCTAGAAAGTCCCAACAGTTGATCCAAACTTTGATTAGGATAGTTCATCTCCCAAGGACAGTGTACTAGCAGAGCCTGGGTTTCCGATGTCACTCCAGTCCCCACTGACATTTTTATCCCCTATGCTCTTCTGGAGTACTGTTGCCAGGCCCTTTACTCAGGGAATAAATTCAGCAAGTGGAAAATGATAGGCTCCATGTTCAGCCTGCTCGGGTCTAAAGCCTCATTTCTTTATCTTGATTTGAAATTGTTGTGACCTAGCTTCTCAGAGGCATGACCGACATGTACCATTCAAATAAAAAAAGATATCAGTCTCTAAAAATTCCAAGATTCTCCAAAGGCCTTCTCCCAGAGGGAATGCAGTCAGCATGTTCTATACCTTTCTAAACCAGATATACTCATGAAGTAGAATCAGAGTCCTGGATGTTGGGGTGGGTAAAAATGTATAGTCTTATATACCAGAGTGGCAGTTATAGATTATCTTTTATAATTGATGAGTGAGGAGTTGAAAGTTATCTCATTGTTGTAGTGGCTTTAAACCAAAGATTTATTCATTTTAACTGTGTGTGTGTGCATTTTCATGTGTGTGCATGCATGTGTGCATGTGTGTGCGTGCGCACACATGTGAATATGTGTATATGATTACATGTGCTCATGTTGGGTAGAAGAGGGCATTAGAATCTCTACACTCTGTGGAACTGAGCTATCAGATGTAGCTTCTAGGAACTAAAACCTTAGATCTTGTGCTAGACTGGCATGTATTCTTGACTGTGGACCCATCTTTGTAGCTCTGTTTTAAGGTTTTCTGCTTCAGTATGGCTTGGTGAGGGCCAATAGCAAACTGAAATGGAAGTGCTTCATTAGGACAAGGCTGAATTGCTTTGCCTGTCATCATGTATAATTTTACTTCAGTGCCAAATTATCATCAGAGTGGATTCTTAATTTTTGGGTTGAGCTTTAATTCTACTAGATTATTTGTATTTATTGAAACATTTTTGTAAATATTAGTCTCCTCAAAATATCTTTGGTTCCTATTATTCTTCAGTATTCTGAAACTCCAAGAAAAAAAATATCTGGAGTTAATAATCCAATACAGAAATTACAATGAGTCTTCTTAAATGATGAAAGCTGTTTTTCAATAATGTGTGGATTTTATAACATAAGCAACTTTACAGAATGTATACTTAGTAAATGCAATGGAACAGAGCAGGAGGAATAAGCCTGGAAAACATCAATCTAGTAAATATTAGAGTCTCTTGTTCTGTGAGAAACTTTGAAAGTCAAAGATTTGACTCAAGAGTCCTTGGGATAGAACTGCAATAAAGTTTGGCATTCAAGGGGCTGGTGAAAGTTGGCTCAGTGGTTAACAACTCACTTGTGTTTGGTTTCCAGAACTAACATAGTATGTCTGACAGCCTCCTGTAATTCCAACTTGACAGGGTGTGAGTCTCCTTGTGGCTTTTTTCAACACCATCACACATGTAATATCACTAACAGAGGCATACATATGGATGGAAAAAATAAAGAATAATAATGAAATGATTGGCACTCAAAATATTGAAAAACAAGTAGTCAAAGATGAAATCTATGTAGAAGACACAGAGAGTAACAACCAAGAGGAGGATATGAAACTATTTAACCTCTGATGATTTCTGTAAGTTAATGAAGGAATGAGGCATTACAGTGATACCATTAAACATTTGGCAGATAGATAAACAGTAGGTAAAGGACTCAGTGTGGTGCTTACCACATAGTAGGTGCTTAACATCACTAAGAATGATACCTTAAAATCATTGTAACTCTGTGTTCCCACTGGTACAGTTGAAATAATTAGCTGGGAAGAAAGTCTTCCTTTTTCTAAACTTGATGGCTCTGAACAGCATGCATGCTTGAATAGGAAAGACCATATATATTTCTTCCAAAATGTGCCAACACTCTGCCTTCAGCTAGCTCTCGGGAACCCATTTTGAGTCTTTGCCATTGCTTGGAAAGGTGACTGAAAAACCAGTGTTCTTTGTAAGAAAGTATACACACTGCGTTTTTGCCCAGAAAAATCCTGTATTGCTTTTCTCTTAAAAGCCTATAACCATTCATCATTGGAGTATCCCTTGGCTTATAAATTGGAAGTGTTTTGTTTTTTTCTAGTTTTTAAAAGTTATATTTACTTTTTACTTTCTTTGCATGGATGTCTTGCCTGAATATATGTAAGTTTGTACACAACACAATGTGTACTGTGTATAGAGTGCCTAAGATAGCCAGAAGAGGGAGTTAGAGTTTCTGGTTCTGGAGTTAGAGTAATTAAGCCTCCACGTGGCTGCTAGGAACTGAAGAACCTAGTTCTCCTGGAAAAGTAACCAGGACTCTTAGCCATTGAAACATCTTTCTAGGCTCATTTTCTCCAAAATTTAATCTTCATATACTTAATAAGATTACCAGAATAGTCTATATTAAAGTTATTTTTTTCATATTTTCATACTGAACTTTCTTCACTTCTATCACCACATAGAAGATGGGAGACATTTCATTGGAAAGAACTCTGTTTCTTTAAGTATTTCCTTAGGCTAATGAAAAATTAGAAGTGAATGTAAAACCATAAAGGAGAATACAGAGTCTATGTTTAAAAGCACTCTTGCAAATTAAGATGAGAGTAATGTTTAGTCTGGGTCAGATTGTTTTCATACAGTGTTTTGTAGATTGCTTTTCTTGGGGCACCAGCTTATCCCAGTGAGTATAAGAAAATCATGAAAACTATGTCGATGGCTACTGCAAGTATTAGTCACACTGAAGGTTCACTATCTCTGAGCTTCAGGGTTCTGTTAATTTCTCCTTAAGAATCTGATGTCTGAAGCTGGCAAGCACTAAAGTGTCTTCTAACTTAGTAAGAAGAGAAAGTTTAGAACTTCTAAAACTGAGGATATGATTCAGTGATTAAAGGCTTGCTGTTCAAAGAGGAAAGTCTGAATTAGAGTCACTGGCTCCCATATAAACCCCCAGTATGATAGCTGAGCCACTGGGAGGCCAAGACAGGATTTAGCTGGCTGGACAGCCCAGCTGAAGAAATGAGGTATGTATCAGCCAATGAGAAACAGTCTCAGAATGATTTGGGAATAAATCTAAGATGACACCTGTGAATGCATGTGTGCCTGAACCTGCACGTACACATACATTCAACACACACACACACACACACACACACACACACACACACACACACACAC
>JANHMN010000008.1:15425309-15440816 GCA_030674055.1 Rhabdomys pumilio | reverse complement strand
CACACACACACACACACACACACACACACACACACACACACACACACTGCACTACAGAAGGACAAATATAATTCCTTCTTGAGCCAATAATATGGCTCAGCATATATAAATAAATGTTTGCTGCCAAGCAGGTTGACTTGAGTTTGATTGTCTGAATCCATGTATTAAAAAGAGAGAACTGACTCCAACAAGTTGTCCTCAGATATCTTCACATGCTCTATAGCATATGAGTGTACACACACACACACACACAGTTATACTACATTCTTTAAGGAATAAAACTTCTTTTAGGTATCTGGCATCAGAATAAATAATTCAGCCATAGATGGCTTTGAGAAGTTTACTCCTCTTCAAGTTCTTTCAAATGGTTATTATTTCGTTGTTAGCAGAGCATGCACTGGAGTATTTCTTTAAAGTGTGACTCCAAGGGTATAAGCAAGTTTCTCTAAAGTGTGATGAAAAACAGCTTCATGTGGCACTCCTGCTGATTGATCTTTTGAAGGTGCTACTGAGGTTTCCTCCTGGAGACTTTGCTAAGGCACAAATAAGCAAGCTGTGATGTCTTATGTTTTGCAGCCTCTGTATATGATGGGAGTTTCAGCAAGATAAATACATATGTAAGTAAAATCCCTACAGTATAAGGGCCTATTACATTTCACAAAATGCAAAGATTGTTATGTTTTAAAATCTTTTAGCTGCTCTCTTTGTAACTAAAATCCAATGGCAGTTTAGCTTGTGAGTGTTTGGATTTGATATTTTCTAACCCATGTGGAGGGTTCAAATATTGATATGGAAAACATTGCTGACCTAAAGTGTGGGTGTATGGTAAAATGTTCATTTTTCCTTCAAATTCTGTTATTTAAACTGGATCAGAAGTGATATGTGTAAGTGGATCATGAAAATGTATTTATAAATACTGTAACAATTTTAACTACCACTTAAATGACATGTATAAACACCTCTAATGATGAAGTTTTTCTTCTATTAAAAGACTGTCACCCATTTGGACATGACTTATATCTTAGTCATGGTTTCTATTGCCATGAAGAGACACTATAACAATGGCAGCTCTTACAAAGCAAACTATTTGATTGAGGGGGACTTATAGTTCAGAGGCTTAGACCATTGGCATTATGAAGGGAAGCATAGTGACACACAGGCAGACATGGTGATGGAAAAGGGCTGAGAGTTTTGTATTTGGACCTGCAGGCAGCAGAAAGAGAATGCGAGTCACTTTAGCAACTGAGACCTCAGAGCTCACAGTGAAACATTTCCTTCAACTACGCTACATCTACCAGCAAGGGAACATCTCCTTGTAACTTCTTAGGAGTCTATAGGGTTTTATTCTTTCTTTCTTTCTTTCTTTCTTTCTTTCTTTCTTTCTTTCTTTCTTTCTTTCTTCCTTCCTTCCTTCCTTTCTTTCTTTCTTTCTTTCTTTCTTTCTTTCTCTCTTTTTTCTTTTTTTTTTAATTAAAATTATGCATTTACATCCCAAACACTGCCTGTTCCTAGGTGTTCCCCCTTGCAAAGAACCCACCCCCTTCTCCTTTGAGCTGAGAGCTCTGCATCTGGGTCTGCAGACAGCAGGATGAAACTGTGAACACCTGGTCTGGTCTGAGCATCTGGGACATCAGAACCCACCACAGTGACAAACTTCCTTCAATAAAGCCACACCTACTCCAGCAAAGCCATAGTTCCCAAGCATGCCACTCTCTGTGAGCCTATGGGGGCCATTTTCTTTGGAACCACCACAGCTGGCATTAGAATCACATAGATTCATAAAGAAAGATTTCCCAGCAATGATAGAAACATAGATAGTGGAACAAGATTTATTTTTAGTAATTGAACTCCTTGTATGACTTTACATAGAGGTGATAATCCTTTGTTGTTGTTTTTGATGTGTGTGTGTGTGTGTGTGTGTGTGTGTGTGTGTGTGTGTGTGTGTCTGTACTGTGTGCATCTGTATAGGAATGCACATGCCACAGTGTGCCTATGGAGACTGGAGGAAATTTGCAGGAATTAGTGTTCTCCTTCACTTTGTGAGTTCTGGTGATGGAACTTATGTCCTCAGGTTTGCTGGCAAGCACCTTTACCTCTGAGCCATCTCACTTGATCACACTTGATCATGAAGTATTGATTCCCTTTCCTGCCTTTTCTGAAATTATAAACAGATGAACTGTTCTCTGTACTGTTGCCAGATGAGCAGCTGGTGATGTGGGACATTTCCTTTTTTCCGTAGTTTAGTAAGCATATTCTGGGATTAGAGCAGTATTATTATAAACTTGTTCTGATTTTTCTAAGTTTAACATAATATTAACATACACATACATATATAGAGATGCACACATGCATACACACATACATACACACAGAGACACACATATGCTCATACACATACATACACACTGACATATATATGTGTACACACACTTACACTCATTTATACATACTCACATATACACACCTGTATTCACATACCTAGACACACAGAAACATACACATACACATATAGATGCACACATACACATGTGCATTCAGACTCACACACACATAGATAAGCACACAGGGTTTCAACATCACATATTCTCTCTCTGTGTCTCTGTCTCTCTCTCTGTGTCTCTGTCTCTCTGTCTCTCTCTCTCTCTCTCTCTCTCTCTCTCTGTGTGTGTGTGTGTGTGAACATGTGTGTATGAACACGTGTGTTTCTGTGTCTGTATCTGTGACAGTGTATGCTTGTATGCATTACCTCTGCTTCTTTTCCACAACACTCACCTCTAGGTTATTCATTCCTTCCCCTCTCATCTTCCCTAGCTCCCACTGGACTTTCTCTTTCCAAAACTGTGACTAAAATGCACCATCTCCCTCCTACCTTTGTGCCAACAGAGCTCAGCACCAGTGCCTGTAGTCATTTCTCCCTTCTAAAGAACTACTACTGCCTGTGGCTCAGTTGGCATCACTGTATATTCATGACCATCAGCTGCATGTATGCCCAGGACTACCTTTCTTTCTTTCATTTTTTTTTTATTTTTGTGGTTTGTTTGTTTGTTTGTTTGTTGTGTAGCTCTTTCTATCCTGGAACTTGCTGTGTAAACCAGGCTGGCTTGGAACTCAGAGATACCTCTGGCCCCTGAGTGCTAGAGTTATAGGCATGCACCACCAGCATTTGCAGTTTTTACTTGTGATACTTTTACAGCCCCCACTATGTTTAGTAATTAAATTCTGTATCCAATAGTAATTCACTTATTCTTCACAATGGCTCAGATAGGTATTGTCATCTCTTTGATTGGTGAATATCAAGGACAAAGAAAGCAAAGAGCTAATGGAGTCCTAAGCACAGGTTGTATATCCCAGGTCTGAGGCCAGTGCTGGTGGTGACCCCAGCTCTTACACTTGCTTTATTCCTACTGGAAGCTTGAGGCAGACAAGTGGAAGCGGGTGCGGATCAGGACAAAGATTCAGAGTTCTGGTGTGGACAATATGCCTTCCTGTGCCTAACTCTCCCACCCCTTCCCACTCTGCCCTTGCCTGTCTCTCTCTGCATCCCTTTTTTGCAAACTTTACCCCATCTATAAACATACATTTACACCTAGTTTCTACTTTTATCCAGAATCTTGATCTTTTGTTCTTTGGGTAATTTAGCCGGCTTTCCTTACTGTGTTTACTGGGTGTGGTAATCAGGCATAGATCTCTATTTTGAGTTCAAAGCTCTCTCCTGAGCATTCAAACCTCTTTGCAGTTCTTCCCTTGATGTAAACACCCATGGGCTTCCCGATTTATACTATTATCTTGTACTTCAATTTTAGTGGATGCCTCTACTGTTAGCCTTAAGAGCCCAGCCCTGAAGTCAGGTGGTCTAAGCTCTTTCATTATGTTATATGATATGATATTATTATTGTATTATATTAATTATATTATTTTTATATTACATTGTATAAGCTGCTGTTGATATTATTATGCTTAAATATGTTCCTCACGTCTCCCTCTTCCTGATTATATATATTCACTTATTTTTATCCATATTAGTATGTGTTAGTGTTTGCATGAGTTGCTTGATGTGTGCTACATGTATGTTGAAACCTGAAGAGGCCAGAAATGGTCATTGGCTTCCCTAGAATTGGAAGTACAGGTATCTGCATGCTACCTTGTGGTTGCTGGGATCAGAAGCCTGGTCCTCTGCAGGACTAGCACAGTCTCTTTACTGATGGTATTTTCTCTCTCCTCTTCATCAATATTAAATATTGCCTACTGCCTTAGCATAGACCTTGTTCGCTTCCTGAACTCTTTAAAGAATTCTCGACTGACTTCTTTCCCTATATTACTTAAATTCAGTCTACCTTGTAGGTAGTCCTTCATTTACCTTAAATTGAATTTCAGCTTTGTTTAAGTGTGTGTGTGTGTGTGTCTGTATGTGTGTGTATGTCTGTGTGTATGTGTGTGTGATGTGAGTGCATACATGCATTGCATGTGTGTGCACCTATGCACATGAGGTTCCCTAGAGAAAGTAGAAGAGGGGATTGGATACTTTAGAGCCAAAGTTATATAGTCAGGTGTGAACTGTAAGCTGTACTGTGCTTGCTGGAAGCTAAAATCTGTTTCTTTGGAAGAGCATTGAATATTCTTAACCACTCAGCAATCTCTTGACAAAGAGAAACTCAACTCTGCTTTGAAATTTTGACTTTTACCTCATTCTGCCTTGTCACATGAGATACAATCTCCTGTAATGCTGGGCAATGGGACTAACTACTGGTCTCCATGTATTTATGCTATTTGAGAACAGCCTGTATTTTATGTTGTGCTATGTTGCTAAGCTCTGATGTTGGGAAGTTAAGGGGTGTTTTATTTGACTTATAATAGATTAAATCAGATGTAACTTCATCCTAAGGAAAGGAGTTGAAATTATCCTACTAGACTATCAATCTGATTGCAGATTGCTTTTCTTGAATGTCTTTACTCTGTTCTGCCTGCACCATATAATACACGGTATTCCTCATCACCCAGCAGCTCCTTTCACAGCCTCAACTCTTAGTAGCCTAAGAGCACAGGTCTCCTATTCAGTGGGATGCATTTCTCTCTAATGCCTACATGCCTCCTCCCATGATTTCATGGAAAACTTTATGCCCCTTTCTAGACCTATTTGGACTACTCTTAGTTTGAGGAAACCCATGATTTGTTATTCTTCATTTAGTCTCAGTCAGGTTTCATTTTGTTGGTGATGGGAGTCATAATTGAAAACTGTAACTCATCCAGAAGCTGTGTACATTCCTATATCGAATACATACAGGTCAATGTGTGGAACTTAAGTATTTAGTAAATGTTGTCTGAATTTTAGAGCCAAGTGCTTCCAGACTCTGAGGGTGAGAGTTTACCATTAAACTCATTGTGAAGACTGGAGAATACTGCTTTAAAGGAAGAAAGATTTGGGCCAAATGATGTGATGTACAAGGTTGTTATGAAAAACAAAGAAAGCAAAAACAGGCTGATACTTTGTATCATACTGAAAGTACTGGAAAGTTGCTATGGAAAAGATGAAAGAGGGTATCATAAATCTTTGTTGACTGGTGCCCCTGCAGCATGATGCTCGAGCAACAAGCATAGTAGGTTGCTTCCAAGAAAGCAAGTCCTGAGCAGCAGAAGTTAGCAGAAGAAACAATGAGAATAGAATAAATACCAGAAGAAATTGCTAGCAGAATGTTTGCACTTTTCTGCTACATAGTGACTAGGCAAAGTTTCCATTTCTTTCTAATCCTACCCTGCAAAGAGCACTGAGTTCAACATAAGTCTCTGAAATTTGGTCTTGTTGCATGGAAACATTGTTGACAACTGCTGCCTTGTGTATAGGGTCCTACTCTTCCCTAGGCCTTGTGCTTCAGAAACTGAATGCTAAAGAGATGATTGAGGGAAAACGGTCTAGATGTAAACTGAGGATATAGATGTTCAGGAGGTCAATATGGCCCACAGCTCTTACTTTTTGTTACATGAGGTTGATCATCGTTGCTTTCCACAGGGCTCCAGAGACTATTGTCCTAAGGTGGCTTCTGATGTATTAGTTAGTTATGATGTACATGTCATATGTTGTAAGATTAACAGTCTTGTCTGCTAAATACCCTATGTATTCTACCATCTTCTCTCAGTGTCTCCCAAATTCTCATTCTCTTTTACTGTGTAAAGATCAAAGACTGAAAAACTGTAACCTTTTCAGACTAACCTCTTTATAGGATGCATATGAGGTTTTTTTATTGTTTTTTTTTTCTTTTCAGGTCTTTTCCTGGCTTGATAGCTTATTCATGCTTAATGCTGAATATTATTTCTTTGTCTGGATGTACATGCTTTTTGATTCACTCATAAAATGATAGATATGTTGGTGACATATAGGTTTCTAAAGTTATGATCCCATTAGAAGTAATGTGCATTGAGGACTTTTTTTTTTCATAAAGTTTGAATTCTTTTAAGCAAACACCAAGAATTGTGGCTACTGGTTCAATATGAGTGCATATTAGCAAATGATTCATTTTATAAAAATTGTTAGAAACCAGAATTCTCATTTCTTAAAAGATCACTGAAGCCTAGGAGTATGTCATCCTAACAACAGTAGGTGCGCTGATTTCAAAAGAGGATAGTCTTTACAACCATGAATGCATGATCCTTTCTCCCTTTCCTTACTGACAATCAGAAGATTGTCTTAAAGATTATCTTGTTCTTATCTTTCCTACCATAATTCCACCTGTATTTTTTATTAACTAAAGGTGTGCTCACCTATACCTTTCACCTTCTCTTGACTGAACTTATCAGGTGCATGATCTTGCAGGCAGGCTTGGCTGAGACAGGGTATCTTAGCAGGTTATCAGCAGGGTTCCAGTGTTTTCTGTTCTTATTTATGTGGACTTAATCTGGCTCATGGCATCTTTGTAAATGAACCCCCAGGTTTTATCTCTTCTACTAATCATTTGGCCTCCCTAACAGTTGCGTCAGTTTTCAGTCCTACTATAATCGAATGTGGAATTTTCATGCTCCACATCATTCATGTCAACACATTTATGTTGTTTTATAATTTGCTCACTTTAATTAGCGTGAATCATTACATTGTTGTTTCCATTTTCAAGCACGATGTAGAATATCCTTGTATGGTCACTCACAAACTGTATCTTCTGGAGCCCTACAGCCTACTTTCTCATCAGACAGTTCTACTTAGTGTTGACTATTAAGGATTCGTTTTGTGTTTTAGATAACAGTTCTTTATCAGATGTGTCTTCCCTGAATATTTTTTTCCCAGTACTTGTCTGTTTTCTGATGTACCTACTCTATTCACAGAGCAGAAGTTTCTTGTTTACTCCAGCTTCTTGATTTATGTTTTGTGATGCAGGCCTTGTTTTATCTAAAACCCCTTGTTGTTTCCAAACTTATCCATATTTCTTCCGATGTCACCCTTTTGGAAATTTATAATTTTACGTATTATATTTAGGTTCATAGTGTAAGACTTAGCAAGGTGATTTTAGTAAATTTTTTGAAGATGTAATTTCTTATTTTTATTTATTTATTTATTAGCATATGGCTCTCTAAGTGCTTAGCACCATTTGTAGAAAAGACAAACTTTGCTCATTTTTATGGCCCTGTCAGTGATTATTTTGCTTATGTATAGATTGGATTTGGACTCTCTATTCTGTATATTAACTATGCTTTTTACTGTACTAGTATCATGTTGATTTGATTGCCATACTTCATGGTAACTTGAAGTCAAAGACTACCAGTATTTCTACTTCATTATTTTCTAACATTGAGTTGACCATTCTGAGTCTGAACTATGTTTAAAATTTTCATGACAGTCATATGTAAAACAAACCTGCAAATATTAAGGCTACATATATAAACATTGATAAATATTCACTCTAGTATTCTATGTACATTATGTTATTGAAAATAAAAACAAATTTATATCTAATAATTTTTATTAATGAGTTATACACAGAACTAAATTTCATTTTGTAATTGGATTACTAAAATTTCCCTATTAATTTATGAGAGTGTTAATCTTCTTTTCAGTAAGGGTATTCTGGCAACATGGATAAACAGAAATAAATATTTAAACCCCATGACTAAAGCCAATGTATTTTAATAAAACTAAAGAAAGTGTTAGTAATTTAAAAAGTGAAAATGGAAAATGTAATTGGATTTTTTGGACACAGAAAATCAATGTAAAAATATCTAATTAAGAAAATTTAAAGAAAACTATTTGCAAAGAATCATATACAGGAATAAGTACATTTTTTATATTCGGAAAAGAAAGTTCCCTTGCTAACTTCCCTTCTGCTTCTTTAAACAGTACATGCTAAACTAACCATGGGTTGCAAATCCTAACATGTTTATAAGAAGCAACTCTAACATATGATGGTTAGTTTAGTTGTTGATGTTAGGCAGTCTAGAATCATATGAGAAGAGAATGTCATTGAGGAATTGTTCAGGTTGATTTGTAGAATAATACTTTTATT
Organism: Rhabdomys pumilio; assembly: GCA_030674055.1. Taxonomy (NCBI): domain Eukaryota; kingdom Metazoa; phylum Chordata; class Mammalia; order Rodentia; family Muridae; genus Rhabdomys; species Rhabdomys pumilio. Next base: position 15,432,333 of record JANHMN010000008.1, on the reverse strand, counting down.
AGTCTAATTAAGGTGGGAAGACATGTCCCCTATGGGTAGCATCATTTATTAAGTAGGAAACCCTGGAACATGTAAAGTTGGAAAGATCTAGTTAATCATGCATATATTAATTTATTGCTTGTAAGTTAATTATGTATAGTTTCCCACATTTTAGAGTGCATAGTACCCAAGAGGCAGTTGAGTTCCTCATACACGGTAATTAGCAATACATATGTATTTAAGCAACAGTTGAAATGGTTGACCAAACATACAAAACTACAATTGTATATATTAAACTTGACTAATATTTAAATAAAAGTAAATAACAATTATATTTCTATTTAAAACTTTTCATTAAGACTGAATAGAGTATAGGTAAATGTATTTAATTGACTTTATTAATTTGGCTGTTGTGACAGAATGCCATAAATTATACGGTTTCGCCAACACAGAATGATTTGACTCAGGCCAGAAAGCTCAAAAATCCAAGCCTAAGACATGAGAGGATTCGTTATCCAGCAAGAGTATTTCCTCACTTGTTAATGGGGCATTTCCCCATTGATCTTCATGGGAGAGATGAGAAAAATAATACATATGATTCCTCTAGGTTTTCTCTTGTAAGGCTGCCAATCTCATTTCTGAGGGATGCATTGTGTGACATTGACTCCAATGGTCCTGCCTCACATTGAAATTAGAAGTTTTAAAGTGATCCGTTCAGTCAATTTCTACGTGTAAGGATGTTCGTCTACATACAAATATGCCCAAAATTCTAATTAATGTTATTAGAGGATAAGGATACAGTAGTTCACATTGCTTTATAGAAATGTAAATTTACAAATTATCACTGGAAACATTTTGCCAAACAATGTCAAAATTGGCTTTTGTCATAAGGTGATATACAGCATTTCTCTATAAGACACTTGTTATGTTTGGCTTTCCAGTAGCAATCCCTAAGATGAAGTCTTAAAGAGCATGTGACTCACTAAGTCATTGATAAAAACCAGAGGGTTGTAAGACGGCCAGATTAGTGTAATATAAAGCAAAGTCCACCAGGACAGGGAATCTGGAACACAGAAGACCCTCAAGATTTTTTTTTCAGTTTTCAACTTTAAAATTTACTATATAAAATGTACAATAAAAGAATGCATCTGAAATAAGTAACAATAAACTTCAATAAAATCAATTAAGCATAATCCTTTGCTTATTTATTTGCTTTTGTGAGACAGAGTCTCAAGTAGCCAGGTTGGCTTAAACTTACTGTATAGCTAATGACCTTGAACTCCTGATCTTCCTGTCTCTGCCTCAAGGACTGAGATCCCAGATACATATACACCCAACCTATACAATATTGTCTCTATCAATGTGAACATGTTCAAATGTTATCAGTGTTTGGCATTTTTAGTAGGTAATATAGGACAGCATCTACTAATTAAGATATCCAAATTACTGAATTTTAGAAATATTTTAAATATTTACATAAAAAGAGGCAGCTCAACTTTAAACTATACTAAAATCTAAACTCTTGAGCTAGGCATGTGCTTAGTGTACACTGGGCTCTAGGTCTGGTCCTTACTATTATGATTACATCTCCCTCAAGTTTTTATGGCTCTGAGCTTGGAGATCTGGTTTACATCCTCTCCTGCTGTCATCAGTACCTAAGGAATGAGCGCCACCCCCAAGTGTTCAGCATCCTGTTAGGATTAGGTAATGGGAGTCCCATATGCATTGATGTTCCATCTCACCCTATTCAAAAGGATTGTCTTCTAGAAAATAGTCGTGGGCATGGAGTGGGGCTATGGAGGTAGGGTGATTCCTATACCTTGTTGATAAGACTGTCAAGTAGTCCAGTCACGGAAATCAGAAAAATGGCTCCTCAGAAATATACATCTGTCATGAGATTCTATGGTACCTTTCCTACTTACGTATCTGGAGACTCCAAGTCAGCATGCAGAACGTACTCCTACAGTCCGTGTCCGCTGCAATCTCATCGACAATAGTGAAGTTATAGAATCAGCCTATATGCCAATTAGTGTGTGAATGGGTAATGAAAATGTGATAATATGTCCACTGGGGAGTATGTTTTTCAAATGTAAACACGAAATTGTGTCATTTGTGAGAAAAAATGGATGGATCTGGTCATTGTAGTAGAAGAAAACTGTCAGAGTTGGGAAGATGAGCAGTACTTGTTTCCTCTCAGGTATGAAACTGAAACATGGATGAGACATGGCATCGATAAAAGACTACAATGGGAGTTGATTGGAAGGAGGGAAGAGGGCAAAAGGGAATCAGTTTGATTAAAATGCACAATATACATGCATGAAAGTATCTTCATGAAACCTATTAAAAGGTATCATCCTCAGATCAAAATGCGAAAACTATGGAAAGTACACTCATTCAATTTATCTTAATATTACTTGCATGAAAATTACCATGTCAGTATGATACACATTGTCTAAATTATTCGTGTTAAAAACACAAAGTTTCTGTGAGTTCATCAAACAGAACCTTATGAAGCAATTGGGAAGTAAAATGGTAAAAACAGTTTGAGAACAGTTGGTTACTTTCTTAATAATTTAAAAATCCACTAACATATGTCGTACAAAGGCTTTAATATGAATATTTATAGCAACTTTGTTTATCACAGTCAAACAGTAGAATGATTCTGAAGTTCATCAACAGATGCATTAAGTGAATAAATGCATATGCCACACCACAGGATTCTCAGGATTGCAAAGACAACACTGCTCATGCACACAGCATGGCTGGCTCTCCTGACAGTTGTTCAGAACAAAAGAAGGTAGATGCAAATACTTACCAGTTTCTCTTATTGGTATAAAATATTAGTGAGAGCAACTCATGATAGAAAATGCAAGAGAGATTCCCTGAAAAGCAAGGACAAGAATGTGCATGAACAACGCCGAAGCAGGGAGAGTCTTCTATGCATCGCTCATCCACTCATTCATTCACTCATTCATTCATTCATTCTCTGTCTATACTCTCTCATAACTCACCGAGTCTAGTTATTGCTGTCTGTATGTAATTGGATATGGGGCTGAGTGCTGGGGCACGAGCTGCCTCCTTGTGGCTGCATCCCTAAGAAACAGTGATTCATCGGTTCTATCCAGCAGCCATCAAGTCCGTGCCTCCTTAGCTGGGGTTCCAGCCTTAGACATCCCACTGCAACTGCATTTATGCTGGAATACTAACAAGCTTTATCCTGTGCATTTAGATTCAGCCACTTTGAGTTCCTGTGTATAACAGCCATGTCATGTCCAGAAGACAGCATCTCATGGCACTTTTTCCTATCCTCCAGCTCTATTTTTCTTCTTTCCCTTGCATCATGTTCTGTGAACTTTGATTTCGGGGAGATTATTCATATAGCTGTCCCAACAATGAAACTCACAGTTACTCTTAGCAGTAGGACAAATCATGAGTCATCACATAATATTTTCATTTAAATAAGACACTGTTACATACACCCAATGAATACATAAATGCCATCAAACTGTTGGAGGTAATCTATTACACAGCTATAAGACATTGGGTGCTACTTGTTTCAAGCCAAGAATTACATTCCTGAGATTAGTTTTAATTACGAGGCTGTTTTCAGATACACCATTTGTAAACGTTGAGAATGAGGGTACAGTTTTGTTGTTGGTATTTGGTATGTATGTCATGGTTCCTTTTTGGTTTTGAGCACACTTTAGAGAGGCTTCTGTTCCTTTCTGTCAGGAGTCTATAGTGGGAAATGTTTGAACATAGTAATAAAGAAATAATGGTTGTGTCAGATCAACTGTATCCAAAGCAAACATCGTATGTTTGCTCCTGTCTTTCAGGAAATGTATCTTGTACTTGGCTTTCTATGTCAAATATTATGGATAGTAACTAAAGCCAAGATGATAGATAAAATTGTGTCTAATAGTAATTGGATTTAGTGAGGCTTCATCTTATACTACTCTGTGTGTGTGTGTATGTGTGTGTGTGTGTGTGTGTGTGTGTGTGTGTGTATGCCCATGCACATGCATGCATGTCTGTGTATATATCTACATACATATGATTATGTGAATGTACACACACACATACACACATCTGTATGTGTGTGTGTACATATATGTAATGGGTAGAAACAATGTAGGATCCAGGAGCTGGGAAGAAGTGCTGTGAAATTATATTCTCTGGGCAAGACACAGAAGTGCTTAATGAACTCCTAGAATCTGTAGAAGCCTGCTCTGGACCTGCAAAAGAATGGGTTAGGCATGGCTGGAAGACAAGCTCTCAAGTCTGAGGCATTTGCGACTAACAGAGAAGAGGAAGTCATTGTCTTCAGTCCCGTATTGATCCACTGATGAATTGGATAGATCCAATCCAGTGGTCACACAGATGGTCTTGTTTAATCAAAATGGTCACAAAAGAAACACAAAAATCTGTGAGCCTGGAAAGGGTTGGTTGGGAGGACAGGGTATTAATTAAGATGGGAGGAAAATAGGAAAGAATTGTGGGAAAGAGTTATCAGAATTATATGAAGTTGTCAACAAATGAGCATAATTAATAATAATATAATAGCCTGTACCATCATGCCTGACATTGTTAAAATATGGTTTCTGGGATTCAAACTCAGACTTTGCTGACTGACCTATCTTGCCAGCCCTGCCACATTCTTGTTAAATGGTCTCCACAGATTACCTAATTTGATGTCCACAACAAATACATGATGTCAGTTCTATTGTGCTTCCTTTAGAGTTGGGCAGTGAGATGCAGTGTGGTCAATTAGCTTTCCTTAGTCAGCATGCTGACTTACGCAAAGTCTGGTACAAACAAGAATGGACACTAGGATTCCACAGTGTGCACTCTGAAATCTAGGACCTTTGGTGTTCATCAGCAAATTGATTTTTACACAGATGTAATATTTATAGAACTGAGCTGTTTGTTTTTGAAATATCACATTTTAATTTAAAAGAGATGAACTGGTATATGCCAAATACCACTTTCATCCTATGTTTTAAATTTACATAGGAAATATAAAACTCTACTTACTATAAACCTTTCAATTATTGTAACACAGAGAAATACTAAATTCAGTTTAAACGGGCAATAATCTTTTTGAAAATATTATAGCAAATCAGTTTTTTCTCTTTTAAGAAAGATGTGGCCATAGATAAAATAAAGTGAAGTTATGAATAAAATACACAGTCGTGTAATTGCTGTACAGATGTTGAATATGTAGCATTAATAAGCAAGCTCAATATTAAAGGCTGTGTATGCTCTGATTTATGTGTTCTTTCATGTTTGCTTACAGTGAAAGGAAAACATAGTGTCAGAAAACAGCTGTGACTCTCATAAAAATTTTGCTTGTTTTATTAATTGGGACAAATACTGATAAAAACACTTTCTATTGTTCACAATTTTATAGTTTCAAGATATCATTAAAGTGTTACATATGAGGACATAACAATTTTGTATCAATATTTGGAGGCTTTTCTTTTTCTCCTAGGAAGTAAATAATTATAATTTGGTGGTTTCTGGATGATACTCAACTTGGGACATTTTAAATAAAATGGGTAAGATAAAAATGAAAAAATAGGTCAAAGTGTTAATATAGGTTTAGATAAGTTTGTGTAGCTGCAAATTTTTAAAGTTGATAAAAACTACAGTGTCTGAAATTCAGAGAATAGCATACCATCCAATACCTAACTTCCTCACAGTAGTTCTTTCTATGTTATGTGTGTGCATATGTATGTGAGATATTGGAGAAGGGAAGAGACAGGGACAGAAGGTATGTGTGTACTACATGGGCACAGGGAAGTCAGAGAAGGATGTTGGTTCTTGGAGTCCAAGCTCTGATCCTTGGGCTTAAACTCTAAACACTTTACTCCTTCAACCATCTCCCCAGCCTTCTAATTTCTTTTATGAAAATCTGCGAGTTACCTCTTTATATGTAATTTTTTTTTGTTTTCTCCAGGAAAGCAATAGAATGATTAATGGCACTCCAGTCTTTCCTCTGGCATGGTTGACTAAGAATTGTGTGTGGTATCTGTGCAGACAATCATTACTTGTTTGGAAAAACATCTTTCTGAATGACATTATTAATAATTTATGTAAATTTTTTGAAGTTTTCAAATTTGAGCAAGACGCTTAAGTTTCTCATATGTGAACTGTTGAATTTGTTAAAATTTCAGGTTGTTTCTGGACAGTGACTGTCCATACACAACCTGAGTCTATGTCACACAGCAGCCAATTGTGTCAATCAGAAAGTAAATGTTATATTTTCCTTGATATATGTTGATGCCAATGTTCTATACAAACATCATGCTAAAATTAATATTTTTCATGCTATTCATATACTCAGTGTTCAACTTTATTAGATTATTAAGTAATCAAAGTGCTTATTCATAACAGTTATAAACTCAGCTTTAGTATAATTGTAAACAAATTTAGTATAATTCATTTCTAAATGTCAGAGTGATTTTTCTCCTGATTTCATTATTCATAGTCATCATGTTGTGCAACGATTAATCTTTCTTCCAGTATTTCTTTGAGTTTTGGGGAAAATGCATTTAAGTATTATTAACAGAGTTTAACCTTTCTTCATTGACTAATTGAGAGTTCATAATGGCTCTTTCTTTATCAGACTTTTCCACAATTTAAATTAAAAGAAAATCCTTGAGGTTTATTATTCCATTTCTAGCAAAAAGTAGTATAAGCTAGCATACATGTGCATCCACATATCCTGGCTTGTGGTAGAGATTTCTTACAGAGGAGAGACATTTGAGTGACAACTGTCCCGGTATACAAAGCAATGTTTGCATCTTATATTTGTGAAAATTTCTCCAGACCATTCTCTGACTTTATGAACTTAAAACATTGCTTTTATTTTCTATGTGCATGCTTCTGTAAGGCATACCAAAGACGCCATAAGGTCTTTTTCTGTCACTTGCTAGTCATCAAGAGAGTAGAAAAAGAATTTCTGGAAGTCTGGAAGCTATAGCTATGCCATGAAGCTTGTGTGTGTGTGTGTGTGTGTGTGTGTGTGTGTGTGTGTGTGTGT
>JANHMN010000008.1:15411259-15425299 GCA_030674055.1 Rhabdomys pumilio | reverse complement strand
TGTGTGTGTGTGTGTGTGTGTGTGTGTGTGTGTGTGTGTGTGTGTTTATGTGTATGTATGTGTGTTTAACTTATGCAGATAAAATAATTCCATGGTGAAAACCCATAAACATATTCCAAAATTATCTTCTCCCTGTATTGAGTTACTTTGGCCTTTCCATGATCTGACATGCTATAAAAAAAAGTCTAACAATTAACATAGCTAATAGGAAACATGTGTGTGTGTGTGTGTGTGTGTGTGTGTGTGTGTGTGTGTGTGTGTAAAACCCCCTGTGACTGCATCAATACTGTATACCACAACTGAAGTGTTTGGGTTTTATACCTTGAAACTATTTTCCATCCTCCTCTTCACATAGCAGCCTAGATGACTTCCCTGTACTATTCCTGTCTGAATTAAGAGTCATAAGACATGGATAAGGAGCTATACCACACAGCACCATCATCAACACACAACATGGGTGCATACTCACATGCAATCCCAGAAATCAGGAAGATAGACACAGAAGAATAACTGGTGTTCTCTAGATGTTAGTTTAGCTGCAGATGCAGTGAGAGCTGCTGTCTCAAGGGAATAAAGACAGACACAATAGAGCAGAAGATTTAATGTCCTTTTCTATCTTCTATAGGAGCATGTACACTCTCATAAACAAAGGCATATACCACACACTAATAAGCAAATAAATATTTGAACTAAATGAGGCTGAATGGAATTTCCAGGCCTCTAAATGCTTCTTTGATATGTTATTATAATAAAAAAGGAGTGAAAACAAACCAACATACAAACAAAACTTCAAAACTTTCCTGGCCCATCTAACACAACTCCTCCGTTCTTAAATTATTGTAGCTAGGTGGTTGAATGGTCAGTTCCGAGCTGGGAGGAGATTAGAACAGAATATCAACAGCTTCCCTTCTGGAGAATCTTTGAGACTTGGCATTGTTATTTCTAAAAGGGCTTTATGTTCAGTCTTGCTCTTGAATGAGCTTTATCCCAGTAACAGACTTCTTTGTGGATGACTGTTCCTACCTGTAATCAGTTCCTTCCCCTCTGTCCCACAGTGACATTAATTGCTTGCCTTTTATCTTTTTCACTTTGCATTCCCAGCATCCACTGCCTCTGAGAGAAAATATTTTCAGTTCTTCCACTTTCGTCTCATTTGTCTTTCTTAGTTTTTAACATTTCAACTTATCGCTTTGTTTCTAAGCTCAGTTTTGCCCTGTGTATCTGTTTAATTTATTACCATTCTAGTTTATTGATTATCTAGTCTGCTTTGTAAATGAAGACACTTTTTGTCTTTAATACTCTTTTCTTTCTATTTAATATACAGTTGTATTTGACTCATATTCTTTTTATTTAATGATCATCATTCCTACCTTTGAATGCTCAAAGAATTTAAACATATTTTATACAAATTTGGATCTGTGTACTCATATTAAGAGTTCAGGGAGATATTCTCATTTTGTGTTACTGCTAGGGAGAAGTCTACAGGAGAACAGAATGGCCTTGGACATGCATAAGTCTGTCAGGGTCCTAGAATCCTCCTGTTCCTCTCCTCTTTATTCTAGAAAATTGCATTATCTAACACCAACCTGAAAGTTAAGCAGTTATGATAAAAGTAGCCAGGAGTGTACAGAAAGGCCCATTACTATGCTAGACATCATGGAAGCTTCTAGGTGCCCTGGTACTAGAGCAGACTCTCAGGGAGTTGCTTTGCTGTTGGAGTGGAGGACTGTGTCTGAGAAGATGCATAGTGGTATGAGTGCTGGCTCCCATATATGATCTTCTTTTGACAGGAGAGATGTGAAAGGAAGGGTGCTGTGGTTTCTGGATTCTACACAGGGAGTGGAAAGTAACGACAACTCCTGCATCCCCTGCAATGTCAGAGGGACCTGCATTCCCCTGTTTGACACGCGCACAAAAAGCAGACTGTTTATCCTTGCATGCACTGGGCCCTGCTGACATTATTTATTACAGATTTCTAATTTTATTCCTTTTCCAATTTTCAAATTGTAATTTTCACCTCATACCTCGAGTTGTTTTGACAGAAGTTTTAAATCTCAAGATTTTAAAATACCTGACTTGAAGCTCCTTAATAGGACCAATGAATGGCTGTCATTAACAAGGTGTTGGAATATAGCATCAGATTTAATAGATGTGGCATACAAAGTACCATTTGTGCCATAGCTACTCTATTTACATTAAACGGCTCAGACAGGCTGTGCCTCTCATAATCTCACTCACTTAAACTCAGTCATATCTCATCCAAGAGCCTGGAAATCTACTCAGAGATTTTATGAAAATGAGATACAAGTATTTCCCTCATTGCAGATAAGAGCTCTACAAAGAAATGTATTAAAAATTTTCTTTATTTTTAATGAATCACATACTATTCAGACTTTAAGGCTTTTCTGATATTTAAATGACAACAATCTGTATCCCAGAAGAATGAGCTTCTGCAGTATGTGATTTGTTATTCCTCGTTAAAAGAAAAGTACTGTCAATGTGCTGTTCTTTGAGCTTGCTCTGTTATAGGCTTGACTCTGTACCTAAAGCAGAAAGACATTTGTAGCCAAGAGTTTCAGAAAGTATATACCTGTTACCTTTGGGCTTATGCTTTTTAAATAACTAACTCCAGTCCTGGACAGCATTCTCTCTTCCCCCCTCTATGTATAATCCTGTCAAATTCTTCAACCTGAGTACTCCCAGTGCTCAGGATACTGAGATCCTTGGATGTTACCCTTTAAAAGGTTTTCTGTCCCCCTGAGGTATTCCTATCTTGCTGATTTTGTATATTGAGAACTCATATTTCATGACAGTTGTGGTATCACCTTATTCAATAAGGCCTCCTGCATTCTACTTAAGCATATCATCCCAGTAGAAAGTCTATTGCTTTTGAATAAAGACCAAGGATTTATTCATGTCTGTGTCTAGCATCTTCTTAAAAGGACTCTAGGATAGTTAGATATGCACATTGAGTACCAAAAGAATGAGAAAGAGGTTCATTTATAAGAACTCTGAACCAGAACTCTCCCATTTGGGTTGTTAATCTTCAAGGAAGGACTCCTGGAAAAATCATATCAAAACCTTGTAAACATTTAGGTCTTCAGTTTGAATGTCTGTGTTTGTCACATACTGTAGGCAGCCATTTTCATGGAGGCAGGGAATTTTATCAGGTCAAAGTTAAGGCTGGCACATGCTCCTTACACAGAATTTTAACTCTGAATAGTAGATGAGCTGATCTTGCTTAGCAAGAAGCAGTAGCCAAGCCATGTGGGAGTAGTGACCATTTCTTCAGAAGCACATCTAGAAGCAACTTCCCTGAAGCTTCCCTGAAGTGTTGAGGTTTTGAGCTTGGAAGCCATCTCTGCTTCCTTCTTACATGGAACAATTTTGGCAAGCTCTGCAGGATGATGAGTAGGTTTCAGAAAAGAGTAATCATTTCATTTTTATACACAGTGCTGTAATTTCTTATCCAATCCTGTTTGAAGAGTGTAATATAAAAAAATTAAGATAAAAGAGATACATATCAGGTAGGAACAGGAGTGGAGATAGGGTGCTTTGTGTCAGGCAGTGTGGCCTCAGATGAACCCAGTCTGCCTTTGTCACATCCCTGACACACTTGTAAGGCTCAGGCAACAAAAGCCACATGAGGCCACAGAGACTCAATTCTTCTGACTGTGTTGACCAAAATTCATCACCTCTTTATCGGATTGCAAACCATGGGCTGAGCATGGTGATTTATGGTTGTCTCAGGATGAGAGTGAAGATGCTTTAGGAAGACTGATTTGATGGATTTGAACTCTCTATGAGCTCACGATTAGCTTAATGAAGGTACAGGTATAGAAATATGTATAGATATGTGTATTGTTACACATTGGTGTATAGACGTATTTCTCAGTCATCTAATAACTGAGATGATCAAGTAACAATGATTGACTGTCTAGCACCCAAAATGTGATTTCTAACTGCTCCTTTCTAAAAGGAGCCAAGACATTGTAGAGAAACGCCTGTCTCAATGTAGAGACAGGAGTTTACTACCTCAGTCTCAACCATTTTGCCATTTTAGTAGGGAGATCACACATGAAATGTGTGTCAAGGGGGCCCTACTTGAAACATGTCATCTGAAGTTTTCTGTGGACAAATCTAGTCAATGTGGAGTAGTACTAAGGAATGGTTTTAATTCAGAGCCTGAAATGTGGTTTCAGATATCCAGACTGACATAAGAACATGCTGGAATGAATAGGTACAGATGGAGAACAAATTTGTCAAATAAGACAATTTTTAGCCTATGCAGTGAAACTCACTAGCTTAAGAAGAGTGAGGAAAGAACAAAGGTCCAGTGGTCATACCCTTCCAATACCCACTAGACACTGAAATTGAATGTCTACAGTACAAATGATTTTGACAGTTCATGTGATTCTAAAATTTGCACCCACAGTCTTCTTCTAAGAAACATGTATAGTTATTTTTTTTTTAGGATTTATTTTATTTTATTAAGTGTTTCTGTGGGGTATGTGCACACACCAATTGCTAATCCTGTGTTGGATCTCCTGGAGACCTCTAGAGTTGGAGATTACTGAACTGCCCAACTTGGATCATGGGAAGTAGACTCTGGTTCTCTGCAAGAGCAAAGTATTTTTTTTCTTATTCATTTTACTTCCTGCTCATTGCCACTCCTCCTGGTTACCTCCTCCCACAATCCTTCATCTCCTTCTCCTTCTCTTCTCCTCTAAGAGTATGGAGGCCCCCATTGATAGCTCCTCACCCTGGCGCATCAAGTCTCTACAGGGCTAGGCACATCCTTTCCAACTGATGTCAGTTAAGGCAGCCCAGCTAAAAGAACATATTCAACAGACAGGGAACAGCTTTCAGCTTTGAACACACATGAAGATCAAGCTATATATCTACTACATGTATGCGCAATGGTGGTGGGACGGGGAGCGTAGGTCCAGCCTATGAATGTTCTTTGGTTTGTTGGTTCAGTCTTGAAGAGCCATAGGGGTCCAGGTTAGTTGGCTCTGTTGGCCTTCCTGTTGAGTTCCTAACTCCTTCAGGGCTCACAATCCTTCCCCCAATTCTTCCATAAGAGTCCCTGAGCTCCATCCAGTGTTTGTCTGTGGGTTTCTCTATTTTAGTTAGCTGCTTAGTGGAGCCTCTCAAAGGACATTCTAAACTCTTGTCTGTAAATATAGTGTCAGGTCAGAATTGGTTCTTGAGACTCATGGGATGAGTCTCAAATTAGGATAGTCATTGGTTGGCCATTTCCTCAGTCTCTTATCCATTCAGAAGCATCCTTGCATTTTTTTATAGACAGATAAATTTTTAGTTAAAAGTATTGTGGGTGGGTTAACCACTGAGCAATCTCTCTAGCTCCAACACACCAGTTTATCTATCATTTAAATAAATGTCTGTCTATCTATCTATCTATCTATCTATCTATCTATCTATCTATCTATCTACCTACCTACCTATCTATCTATCATCTATTATATATCTATAATATATCTATCATCTATATGTATGAGTGTTTTGCCTACATGTATACCACATGCATTCCTGGTGCCCTTAGAGGACAGAAGGTGTCATTGACTTCCCTGAAACTGGAGTTACAAAATAATTTTGAGCCACCATGTGGGTACTGAGGATTGAACCAGGGTACTCTGGATGTTCATTCAGAGTTTTTAACCTTGGAGTCTTGTCTATATCCTATATAGCTCCAGTTTAACGAAGAGAAAACATCGGACTTCTCTCATACCAGGGGCATACTACAACCTTCAGCAGCACTTCTCAACTATGTCAAGGTCACCCAAAATAATGGAATACTTAGAAGACCACATGGTAGACCTGCCTTAAGAGACATGAATTGTAAACATAATGTGAGACTTTGAAATGCAATCTGGTACTGACTAAGACCTAGCCTAAAGCCAATGAATCTGAAGGATGTACTTTAAATAGTATGTCTTAAATTCTTATTTTGAGTGTTCGCCTGCATGTATGTCTGTGTATCACAAGAATGCAGTACCTGTGGAAGCCAGAAGAGGGTGCTGTCACCTAGATCTGGAATTACAGATAGCAACTTTTTTTCTTTAGTGGAAAAAGCAAAAACAACAAAATGATAGTGGGTAAAAAGACAATATGTTTCAGTCAGTGCTCTAGTTATAGCAAGCTAAATGCCAAACAAACACCTCCACATTCCAGGCTATTTCTGTGTAAGGTGTTCTCAGCCTCTTTTAGGTAGATGACTGTTTACAGTGACTCAGAAACAGACATTTCCTATTTCAAGGCTGAGCCATTCTGGTGACCTTGGAGTTCTTCCTTTTCAGCCCTCCAGATACAGAGGCTGGGTAGAGTGGCTGGGGACCATGATTGAAGTTTTCAAGGGCTATCTCTACATTGGATTCTTTTCTCTCAAACTCACTCACACCCAAAGCCAAAATACAGTGTCTTGAATAATAGAAGAAAAATAATTAGTAAGGATGCATTATTCTTTCAGAGCATAGCATTTCTTTTTAACTGACTATAGATCTGGTAACTCATTAATAATTGATCATGATGCACGCTGAACATGAGTGTTCAGCAAATGATTTTGCAATTTTTTTCACCAGATGGTTTTTGTTGGGAAATAACTAAAACAAGCCTTCCAGAAGGTGATTGCATCTTATACACGTTCATGAATCATAAACTAGCAATATTCTTGTTGCTGCAATGCTAAGTATTGTGTTTTCCTTTTTGTTTAGTTGGTGTTTTGTTTTGTTTTGTTTTTGATAATTTAGGACTAATAATGCCATATCCCCTACTATTAGGGAGAAGAATAAGCCTTTTTAGCCTTTTGTATTCACTTGATGGTTCTTAGAAATGGATATTCACCCATATTTTAAAACATTGTGACTATTGAAATTCCTGAGAGGCTATCTAGAGTCTACCTTGTAGACTGGAACATTCACACATACAGAATTTGTATCTTCTCCCACAAAGAGCTTTCTCTGGCAACATTGGGACATGAACAGTAAATAGCATTGGTCTTTCTAAGTTCTTGCTGATGAGTTTATAGTTCAACAATACCACTTGAAAAAGATAAAAAAAAAAAAAAAAAAAAAACTTCTGCAAATCTCCCCTTAACCACAACCACATGAACATGAATAATATACATATAATATACATATAATATACATATAATATACATATAATATACACATAATATACACATAATATACATATAATATACATATAATATACATATAATATATATCATATACATATACATATACACATACACATACACATACACATACACATACACATACACATATACATCATATACATATAATGGTGAACCATGAAGAAAAAATATGACTCTTTGTCTTGATTAATTACATTTATTTATTTTATTTTAGTTTTTTGTTAGTAATTTCATTTTATCTTAGTAGGAACAGGAAAATCTAAATACAATATTGAAAAATCTGTCAAGAAAACTCAATTATAAAATGTAGACGAATTACAGGGAAAAGTTACTACTGGATCCAGCGCAAAGCTGGATGACCTTTATAGTCTCTGATTATATTGAATTAATAGACAGTATACTAACAGTAATTTCTTAAAATGGCATAGTGAAATGGCATTGTATTACATAAAGTCTCCATGGAAATGGAGACTCACAGGCTTGTCTCAAGTGTACTCATTTGTCATGATAAACACATTCTTTTTTTCTAATTTATTCTTTTTTTTTTACATTTTTTATTGGATATTTTATTTACATTTCAGATGCCATCCCCCTTTCCCATTTCCCCTCCCTAGAAAACCCCTATCCCATGCCCCCCTTTCCCTTTTGCTTTTATACAATTTTTTTAAAATGTTAATCGAAGACTTTATAAGTTTGGTAATGCTCAATCAGAAGTGTAACCCATTACCCAAACTAGATATATCAACTATCTTTGACTGGTGGAGACACATGAACATCTGCCTCATGTCCCTCCCCTCTCTTTCTCTCTCTTTCTCTTTCTCACCACCTAGCTTCTCCTCTCCTTCTTTTTCTCTCCTTAATCCTTCTCTTCCTCTTGGTACTCCACCCACCTTAGCTCCTTCTACATATCACCCTTCCTGTTAAAATAAAAATTTTCTCTCAAAATACAATTAGAGCATAATTATGCCTATTTGTACCAGTGAGTTACAAGATAGTCCTAATACCCAGTCCATCATTTTGTTGACTAACCAAAACCTCTGTCATCTCTCCTAACTAAAACACTTAGTTCTGAACCTGGCTTTTTTCTTGGCTTTAGAATGAATGTCAGCTGAAGACCATCCACTCAGATCTTTTCTCTCAAAGTAAATAGCCAGGATTTGCTATGAGACTATAAATTTTCAACCCGGTCAGAAATCCAGAATGACTGAGTTTACTGAAATTATGGGAAGTACAAAGCATAGCTTCTAAAACTTAGCCAATTTATAGAGACCGCTGAACACCTGGACAGTCCCTATCTTCAGATCTTCAGCCTTCTAGCCCAGGATCATCTGACAGACCTTAGTGATGCAGAATTATTAAGGGCTGATTACTCTGTCTAGGCAGATATAATCGACTATTCTGAAAGTCTGTCCTTTTCTGGACAGTAATTTGTCTGTAGATAGAAAGAGGAAATTCTTGCCTAGTGGCTGTCTCACCACAACTGGAGTAACTCCAAAGATGCTCAATTTCTTCTTAGAATCCAAGACAGGAAGCTAATGTTTGTAATGTCAATTCTGTGGACTTCTGAAGTTTTGAAAACCAACTATCCATGTAAGGTAATCTGGACTGTTGTCTGTTAACTCCTGTCAGCTATTTCTAAATAAAATATAGAAAACACCCTAACAATAAACTCAAAGCCATGATTTTGCTATAATCCCTTAACTCACAGGCTAACCATCTCAAATCACAAATCAGTTAACAAAGTTAAAGAAGGACTGGGTCTAAGCCTTGTATTCCTAAATGTGTTATACAGGCACATTGCCCATGAGAGTATCAATACTCATCTCACTTTATATCAATAAGAAGCTCGTACCAATGAAAACATTAAATTTGAAATCAAAGTAAATTTTGTACCATTTAAGAAATTATAACTTTATCTTGATAATAATTATACAGATTTTTACCAATAGGTTATTGCTGTGCAATAATCCTAGCTAACCCTCCCTGTTCCAACCAAACCACAACTTTTCCCTAGGAAGACAGCCCAATATTAACCAGCTTAGTCTCCAAGCCCAGGGAATAGGGGAGTTGAGTCTTAGTTAACTTCTTCAAGCTGATTATGGGCGTTGAGATATCAGTCACTACACAACAAACTGAATTGAGGCCAGTGATGTAGGTACACCCTACAATCTGGGCACTCTGGAGACTGAGGCAGGAGGATCATGATTTCAAGGCCAGGAAGCCCTACCTCAAAGAGCTTCATTTAATTTGTTAAACATTTTTGAGTGAAAGGAAACAAATTAGGACTTCAATAGATAACTGAACTAATCTTCCTCAGGCTCATTATAAATGAATTCCAAATTATATTTAAACCATTTTTTTAATTTGTTTGTTTGGTGATTTGGTTGAAGACAGAGTCTTGCTTTGTAGCTCTAGCTGTCTTGGAAACTTCTCTGTAGATCAGGCTGTCCTTGAACTCTGAGAACTGCATGTCTCTGCCTCCTTAATGCTGGGATTAAAGGCATACACCATTACCACCACCCATTTTTGAAAGTGTTTTGAGCCAAATGAAAGTTCTTACTCTTCTTCCTCCCCTGCTCTCTTTTTCATATATATATATATATATATATTTCATATATATATATATATATATGTGTGTGTGTGTGTGTGTGTGTGTGTGTGTGTGTGAATATATACGTACTATTTTTCAATGGCACTTTCAAAAGATGCTTTTCTTTTTTTCATAGCATATGTAAAAGAAGCTATGTGCGAGTCTAGTTTTTAAAAAAGGAAAAGATTTCTCCCTGATTTCTGGGGGAGGTTCAATGGTCTTAAATGGGAACAAGAGATTAGGGGTTCAGCTGGGAATGAAAATAGCTATAATCGCTAAGTAGGGCTATGCAAACAGCTGTACATTTGGATAATAAGCAGGGAAACATATTTGAATTTCATTAGGCTTTTTTTCTTCTACAGTTAGCAAATATCTCACCTTCTAAAATTACTTCAATTGTGATTCACCCATAATAAGCGTGTAATTAAAATTGAAGAATGTTTACCAGGTAAGGGAAATTGCTAAAAGGAACTTGGAAAAGAGTTTGGAAAATGTGGAGAGAAGGACACCTCAGGGAGCTTGTACAGTTGTGAGGTATTTCAGGTACTGAAATATCGGGAGGATTTTAATCAAGTAGATGGTGCTGGGTTTACACTTGCAAGCTAAGCCACCAACATTGGTATGATTTAATTAACTCATTCATTATTGATTAATAATCTACAGCGACTTAGCTTCTGCACTGAAGTCTACCTGAATTATTGCTGGGTATTCTGTATTTTGTGCTGTTTTTTTTTTTTTTTCATAATCTAACAGTGGCAATCAGCACAGCATGAAATTTGCATGCATTTTGGTAAGAATTGTGGAGCACTGAGGATATATGTAAATCTGATGGAGCAATAGACTTCTGCCCTGTGCTGGGGTAGGTTTAGTATTAATGCCTTGTTCTCTATTTTGCTTTGCTCAGGAGCTGGACATGCCAAAACTGTTACAGTAACGCACAATGTCTCATCATTGGAGTAGTGTATATGCCTCATTGACAGCATATTATGGACCCCTATATCCACTAGATACGTCACAGGGGCTCTGAAAATAACTAAAAAAACTAAGTCTAGAAGGAAGCAGGAACATGGTGAAGACTGATGTATTTGGGGAGATAACCCACACTTATTTTGAAGATAAGGTTAAAAGTTAAGTGGGTTGGTTGGTATTGCTAAATGTCAAAATAGGTAGATGGACCTTCTTAAATGAGATGTGCTGGAGGAGAAGGAGCTGGGAAAGGACCCTGTGGTCATATAATCGAACCCAACAAATACCTCTATGTAAGGAATGGTGATGTGATGTTTGCAGTACTTGGGAACTGGAAAATTAGGATATTTTACAAAAGTTTTAATTATGCTTATTTTATTGGAGTCTCTCTCTCTCTCTCTCTCTCTCTCTCTCTCTCTCTCTCTCTCTCTCTCTCTCTGTGTGTGTGTGTGTGTGTGTGTGTGTGTGTGTGTGTGTGTGCATGAATGTTGTGACACTTATGTGGAGGTCTGAACATAACTTGAAATAGTCAGTTTTCTCCTTACACTGCTTGGATTTGGCAGATGAAACCCAGGTTGTCAGGCTTGGAGTCAGGCACCTTTACCCTCTGAGACATCACTCCAGTTCAAGCTTTATGATTCTGAATAGTTTTATGTCATATGATTCCACATCTGTGCTAATGTCTGTGTAACTGGTGATGTTTGTGCATTGGTTCTTCTTAGTTGGCTGTGAAATTGCTATGTGAAGCTTGGTAAACCCAAAATAGAATAAAGCTTCTGAAAAAGATTCAGTTGTTCCAATTATTTAGATGTACATCTGTGAGCTCTGGGTAGAGGTCCAAGTTTGGAAATGTGTATTCTTCTAGAGGTTGATATCAGAGACATCCAGAAGATCCAAGAATGGAGATTCCCGTGCATTATTTTAAATTTTATATATATATATATATATATATATATATATATATATATATATATATACCTGGAACAAATCTGGAGTAGCATTAAAGAGATCAGAGACCATTCTTAGAGATCAAGACTATTGCTGAGTTGTTAGGAAGACAAAGTGTGATGGGTCCCATGCATGTTAGTGTTGACACCTGGCCTTCAGCCCAGATAATAACATTTACATGTACTGAGTATGCTGCTTGTTTTCTCCTTGGGTGAATAGTCAGAATAGCTGTGTCCCATTCGAGACAGGTGAAAAGACAGGCTACTTGACTATAGAAGCACCCTTTATCACATGGTCAGGTTTATGAAGATTTCTGAGCTCTATCAACTAAATCTATGTTCTTTCTGTTTCAAGTATTGTGACAGAGAACCCAGTTTTATCCAACTGTTAAAAAAAAAATGTGATTTTTAAACTGTAAAAACAAGCTATGAAAAAAAGGATAAGAGAAGCTTCCAGAGCTGTTTGCAAAGAACTGTAGAAGAGTCAGCCCTTGTAAGGCAGCTCTCCTCACTCTGAGCACTGACTTCAGGCATGTTTGTGAGATGATTCTCAGCTGTAAATACATTTCCCACCATGTGTGACTAACCAGGCTGAACCATAAAATGCTGGCTTGCTGCTCTGGCTCTGGTTATCTCCTAACAGAAGACAGCACAAGGTAGTCTTTCATCATAAACATCTGTTCTTCTTCTTTTCATAAACCTTGGTATCTTGATATTGAGTCCTATGTGCTGTCAGTGTTAAGTTGAAATTCCATCCTACTATATTTTGACAGTTAATCTTCAGTGCTTCCAATACTTTAGAAATTTTTCTACCTAAGTAAGTTCTGGTTTAAGCTTTTCATACACGCTTGATTGTGGGAATTTTTACTGGTCACATTTCTTGTCCAAGGCTCTTTATACTTAAAAGTATAAGAAATATATTTTAATATCAGCATTTTTATACTAACCCTGTGATAACGCTCAGGGGTCATATAGTAGATAAAGATAAAGATGAATTCCTTGACAATACACTGTATTTCTAGTTTACCTTTCCATGAGCTACGTTAACACTAGACACTTATGATTTCAAACTATTTTCATGAGAAAATCTAATGGAAAACTCATTGTATTTTGATTTCACTGAAAAATATTAACAAATTATTTTAAAATTTGTGAAATTGCTTTAATACACAGTTAAAATTTGTGAAATTGCTTTAATACACAGTTAAAAATATAAACAAATGTATTATTCACAAAAATGTAATGAAAATATAAATATTCATGATTTTTAAGGAATCAGTGACAGTTCCATTTATTTCATTTGCGTTTCTCTCCATTGTTTAAGAGGGAACCCACAGCCTTGCTCAAGCTGAAAAATCTTGATACCACCAAGCTATATCCCCATAGTTAATAGTTCTTGTAAAAGTAGGCATCTTTCCTCTAATTTTCTCCATAGAGATCCTTCAGGAGATGGTTAAGCTCTTTTCTTCCTGGTGGAATTTTTCTCCCACAGTTTTTGGGTAACTTCTGATTCCTATATTTCTTGTCACTTTAGATGTTTGCTTATTAGTGTTCTTTTCCGATTTCAGTGGTTTTTTTCCCCATGGGTTTTTATTTCTGTCTCCTAGGCTACAGCTTTGTCCTCTCCTCATATTTTTTCCTAGTTTTCACAGCCTTGTGCTTTCAAGAACTTTCTTTCAGAAATATAACTGACTAGCCATACTCCCTGTGAATGGAACAATAAAAGCAGCATAAGGTGTCGAGTCATCTTGCCTGCTGAGGAAGAGAATCATGCTTTATCTCACCCATTCACTTAGAACAAAGTCTAAACTCCTGTACACTCTATGTGACCTCCTCTGAAACCTGACCTTCCCAGTCTTCATTCCATCCTTTCTTGTCTTTTCTTCTATACATCAGCCACATTGAGTTTCTGGCTGTTTTCCAAATGTCATGAAAATTCTGTCTGTTGCATGAATTTTATCTAGAAGATAAACTTACGAGTAATTGTTTTGATCTGAAAACATGAAAATAAAATATTTCATAAAAATGTAAAGTTAACTTAAAGAGCTCAATGCCATCTCATGCTAAAAACATCTGTGGGAAAGAATGAAGAACTTCTGCTCCCCACACCTGATGTATGCACTTACAAGGACTTCCTTTTCTTACAAATATTTTGAAGTTGGTCCTATATAATTTTTTTATTCTTAAATGGACATAAATTGGATTTGATGAACTATTTGCTTTAAATTCTGAGCACTTGAACCTCTGGCAGCACTGCCTTCTGGAGGTGGTATTGGTTGTTGTGCGACAGGGTCTTCCTGGGGAGAAACAATATCTCTCTCTCTCTCTCTCTCTCTCTCTCTCTCTCTCTCTCTCTCTCT
>JANHMN010000008.1:15376243-15411249 GCA_030674055.1 Rhabdomys pumilio | reverse complement strand
TCTCTCTCTCTCTCTCTCTCTCTCTCTCTCTCTCTCTCTCTCTCTCTCTCTCTCATGCATATCTTCTTAACCCAGAAAGAACATCCAATGTTCAGACAGTATTCAGTGTGGTGATCCAATGAGTTCTTATTGGGGTTATTAAGAAGGGGGATTAAGGTGGATGAGGGGATATGTATAAAGAGTGTGGAGACCACCATGAATAACCCAGAAGTTGGAGTGAGGAATTATAGGAGGCAGGCACTGAAGGTATCCATGATCTGAATGTACCAGTCTAATGGTACTAAGGAAAAATATTAGCATGAGATATTGAAAATGGAAGCTGGCTTTAATAAGATATTATACTTTGGATTGTCTGTATTTTGTTTTGCTTTGATATTTCAGAGACTTTGCAAACTTGAACAGACTGTCCTTCCTAAAGCTAGCTAATTTGTAACAATAGTGAGTCTGGTTGGGATTACATTTCACATATATTGGCCAGCCATTCCACAGTGCATACCCTGTATGCAGCAAATTCCTTCTTTTTGTAGCCCTCCTACATCAAGATTCAGTTTTGTTATCCTTATGACATCTCAGAACCATACCCAGGGAGGTGTGATGTCAATGTCAATGTCTTAGATATGCCATGCAATTATGTTGAGGATTATTGTATTGAGTATGTGTATAATTTCTAAATGGTATCATTGTTGCGGTTGAGGGCATGATTAGTTTTTTCTGCGATACTGTGATTTTGATTAGCCTTGGTCTTGTAGAGATTAATGATGGCCGGGTCATACAAAATGTACAATATGAGAAATGCTGTGGGTGACACCATCCCCAGTGGATATTTTCTGGCGTAGATTAGAGAAGGATATAAATTGTCTGTAAAGAGCTTGTTAGTATTATCAGCTTTGGAGGGGACTATCATCTGTCACAACTACTTAACACTCTTATAATGGTTGTAGATAGCTTATACAAAATAAGAGTAGCTGTGTGCTAGTGAAACCTTACCTTTAAAGATGCAATTACGATGATTGCATAGCAGATGTAGCTACCAGCCAATTCCTTCCATTGTTACAAAAAGCCAATGATTTTAGCCCAAAGATTTCAATTTGACAAATAAGTGTTACCATGCTAGTACTTAGTGGGATTCAACTACAAATATCAAGATATAATATCTACTGTTACTAAAGGCATGTTGTGGCTCAGTAATGACTAATCAAATCTATGGTCTCTTAGGAGACTCCATTAACTTTGGCTATGGTCATGACCTCCTCTTTGTCATCTATACATTTAATATTATCATACATAGTAACAGCACTGCAAGGGGAGGATAATATATAATATATTCTCCAATAAAATAATTGTTCAAACTACCCAGCATACTCTAACTCCGATCTCATTGGGTAACATTTCAAATCTTAATTAAGAAATAAAAAAGGGTAAAAAGTCTACATGTTTATCTTAGAATAATTACTTCAGTCTCCTTTGAACTGGAGTGACTCAGATTCGGCTTCAAATAGACTACAGAATGGCCAAGATTTGAATGATTTATCATGCAGTTCTGGTTTTAAAGAGAAAAAGGGGCACTGACCAGGCGTGAAGATGGAGTGGAAGATAGTGTTTGTGATATATAACATATGGTACTTGGATTATAACTCTATTTCAGATATTATTAGAGGTTATTTATTTCTTTCTTGACCAGTTAAGGAACTGTTTCATTATTTTACATGTTTACAAAAGATTTATTTTATGACTGAACATATGAATGTTCTGCATACATACATGTATAGGTACCTTGTCCATGTTTGTTGCACTCCCCAGAACTAGAGTTACAAAAATTGTGATATACCATATTGGAACTGAAAAATGGAACCCTGGTCTTCATTGAGAGCAAAGTGCTTTTAATCACTGAGCCAGCTCAACAGCCCTGTTGATTCAAATCTTTACTGAGAGAAAAATAGAACATGGACCAACATTCAACCCATTAATTACAAACTCTCTCTCTCTCTCTATCACTGAAGAAATAGGCAGTCCTTATGTCAATTAAAATCATAAATATTAGTGTGTAAAAAGTAAGTGATCGTAGCAAACATTCTTTGGTAATCTGTAAAGAACCTCTCAAATTAGCCCCAGGTAGTCATAGAGTATGCATACCATCCATAAGTACATACCATCTGGTTTTTATTATAACTATTGAAAATAATTTATGAAAAAGCAGTTTCATTGAAGTATGCAGTTTTGTATTTTAGTGATGTAAGAATTCATAGGAATTCATAATTTAGTGACATAAGGAACTGGTTATAGATTCAATTTTTTTTTCTGTCCTGTGATTCACATAGCCAAGTGATTTGCTCATACAATCATATGGGTGATAGGTAGAGAGAGATGTAACTAAAACCTGATTTTCTTAGCTCTGTATGCATTGTTAACTGCCTTATAGCATGATGCTTCCATACCTAAATGACTGCCTAGAAAATGTCATGTTTTTCAGTAGGCAATGTGACATGACTCTAAGTCAAGTTCTGAGATTTGTTCTTTACTCTCTACCATACCCCCTCAGGAATTTTTTATTTTTTAATTTGAGCTCCATAAATTGACAGGATTAGTGTTAATCAAATACTCTCAGATGAATCTTTGTGTCGTCTGTTACTTTAGAAGAATTTCCCAGTAATCTACTGTGGGTAAGTTTGTTCAAGTGATTGTACCTTACACCTACATCTTAACATCTGATATTGGAATATATGTTTCTGCCAACCAATTTGCTTTGCTGCACATCACAAACAAATTAAATACATAGACATGTGTATATTGATCTTGGACTTCAGGTATGAAAATGTTAAAAGAATGAACGACTAAAATAGGCCATGATTTATGGCCACCTTGGAGAAGCATAATGTTCTCAGTGAGCAAAAAATTACTGAACAGGTCATGAAATGAGCAGACTCAGTGGCTTGGAGGATAAGAAAAATAAACCAAGCAAAAACCATGAATATAGTTTTTATGCAAGGATGATGAAATAATTGGCTCAGAGGCAGGGACAATCAAGAGATGTTTGCAGAGCCACTAGAAGGTCTGGAGTTTTAGAAGAGTGAAAATTTAAGCTAAATAAGTTTTGACTGTAGAATCTTTTCTGGGTGACACCTAAAATATCTTCAACTACATATTTAGGCAACAATGGTCATAAGGGTTCTTAAATAATACAAAAACATATTGTACTTTGTAATTTGTAATTTAGAAAATCCACTCTTGCAGCAGAAGAGAGGGAAGAGGCAAGATGGATGAGAATAACATGATAGCAGCAACCAAGGAATGATATCAATAAAGAAGAAATGGTGATATTTTTAATTAATTCATGAGAATAGGGGTGGGGGAGTTAGGGCCTTGATAGGTATATGTGGACATAGTGCTTGTTGTAGATGACTGGGTTTGGGCTGTAGGAAGTGAGAAAAAGGAATCAAAGACAAACAGTTGTTACATTTTTAGCTGATTTTCATTTAAAAAGTAAATATAACTTATGGCGTGTAATCATAAGATTTGGACACAACTCTATGGAAAATGAAATCATCTTAAGCACTTGGAAATGTAGCCAATGGTTGAAATATGATGTCAGAGCCAAGACAGGAGCCCCGAGAATAGCCACAGAGCCTTGGGAAATTTCAACATCAGGTAATCTATGAACAGGAAGGAGATGAACCAGAACTATCTGAAGATCAGGTATCAGAGATGAACAATGATGGAGTATGGGGTGGTAGATTTAAGGAGCTAGATAAAGAAAATGAGGTCTCAAAGAGAACTGTGAACCATATGCTAAGAAGGTGGAGGAATACCAAGAGAATATGGTGTCCTTGAAACAAGGATAGAATGAAATTGTCAAAACACTGCTGTGAGGGCAAATAAGATGAGAACTGAAAGGGGGCCCATGATATTTTAAGATAGATTTATTTTTATTTAGATAAGGACTATGCAGCCATTACATAAGTTGTATGACTATATATGGTAGAAGTATATAATTATGTATATAATTTGTCACCCAAAGTCCCATCACCCTGAATAACTACTGTTCAAATTTGATACATCTTTCCAGACTTTTCTATATGCAAATGTATGCTCTGCATCAAAATATACAGCTATATATAACAAAATGAGTTCATACTGTAAAAATATGGAATGCTGCATGAATTTCCCTATTATCCCCACCAGGGATCATGATAATCTCCAAAGCAATCTGATTTTAGTGTTTGAGCTGGCACGTCATATTGGACCCATTGAATCAAGCAACTAGGGGATTATTTGTAACTTTGCAAGGCTAATTTTGCTGGAATGGAGGGCAGAAGCCAGATTGTGGTGGGTGAGAATATGAGTAGGCAGTGAGGAAATGATAGGATAACACTATCTGCTTGGGAGATAGGCTTTGAGGAGAGAGCAGAGAGTGTCAAGAGAGAAATAGAAAGAAGAGTGTGTATCCTATATGTATTTGTGCCTGTGTGCATTCATGAGTGTGTGTGTGTGTGTGTGTGTGTACATTTATTCTCACTCTGATAAGACTTTTTCACTGATTGTAAAGAGCCAGAATAAGACTGAGGAGATAAGGAAGAGGATGTATCTATAAAGTAATGTGATAAGCAATAAGAAATAAGACATTTCTTATGCAAGAGATAATTGATCCATTGGTAAAGGTAGAAACATAAGCTGACACATTTGCAGATGTGTCCCTGAGTTGACTTTTCTCACCCATGAATGTAGGTATGATACCCACGTGAGTTATCTGTTGAAGATTTTTTTGACCTTGCATGAAACAAATACCTTCTACATTAGATCTGATCTACCAGATTTTCCTTTATATAATTATGGTAATACCAAGAGATTGATGCTAGGAAAGTCTAGCCTTTTCTAGGAGCAAGAGAAAGGGCTCCTTAATTCTTGCTTCTCTTGGCAAGCACAAGGACTTATGTAGTGGCCCATAACCATTTGTAACTTCCATTCCACTGATCTGTCTCCCCCTGCTGGATACTGCAGAAATTATCCACACATGATGCATATAACTTCAGGCAGACAATCATAAACCCAGAATGAAAATTAATAAATCTTTATTTTAAAGAACCTAGCCTATGTTAGCAAGGTAAAAGTTTAGAAATGCTAAACAAAACTTCAGTTACCTTAAGTAACTTTGAGTGTCTTGGAAACACCTATTTTTGAGAAGCTCATGGGAGTGCTCTACTTCTTCCCCCAAGACTTACTATCTGGCAAGTTGTGGTTATATTTTGAGAAATGTACTGGAAAAAACAGATTTTGAACAAATTTGGATCAAATGTTATTAAAATTCAGATAAGTGAGTCTAAATCCTTGAGTTTTAGTTCTGTTCATTAAAACTGGGATTCTTCCCAATTGGCCTTGCTGTCTGATGAGACCACCTAAGGTAAAGTCTAAAAAGTATTGGTGGGGCTGCTGCTCAGGGGAGACCATGGAGCTCCTGCTAGTTCCCCTGCATGGCTATGTTGTGTACTTGTCACTCAGGGAAATCTGTAACTTCTAATCAACTCTAGCCACACCAGGATTTGACGACAACATGTGCGGCTTTTAGAAAGGACCTTGTCAATGATGTGCAGTCATCAGTGTAACCGCTGTTGCAGAATATAAATATTGTGAATTTATTGGGAAGTGTTAACTATCCCAAAAAGCACAGCCACAGCAGACTCGTACATTTCCTAAATGCAGTGAAACAGACTGAGTTCTATACTTACAGAAGCACAACTTTCAAGTCACCTTTAGGCTCATACACACTAACATAAATGCTGCAGACGATCAGATGGAAACATACATTATACTTTGTTTCTCTTTAAACACAAGACTCTCAAGATTAATAAGGTAATTTAGCAGTGAGCACACATGCTAGCACTGTTGATGTTGAAATATCAATCTTCGCAGTAAAAGACTGCTAAACAAATATAATTGGTATAACGTGTTGCAATATTTCCAATCCTGCCAATCAGTTCCTGCCCATGCAGGAACACTAGTTGCCATTTATTACAGCTGCCATTGTACAAAGAAGTTCTATGTGTTTATATTCAGTTCAGTTAAACAAACTACTTTAGGCCAGGAGAAACTTCATGGATCAGGAGCTTAAATTGTAGTCCTATCCATTTCTGCAAGTAATTCTAAATCCTCTCACATTAATGGGGAATATGAGCCATCAAAACACCTGATGCTAAAGAGTCTCATTCAAAACTAGGTGAGTATAATTCATCCTGATTTTTCTAGTGCATTCTTCTAAGACTTGCATGGCTTGGGTAGTTAATCCATATGTACCACATGAATAATCAGTAGATAAAGGGATGAAGTAAGCATCAAAAAGCTTTTTATTTATGTGATGTGTTGTAGGACATAAGATGAGCTTATGTGCTTAACAGAGGAAATCATTTGAGGTTGAAAATCTTATTTATTCATCAATTTATCAGGTGTTTATCAAAAAAGTGGCATCTAAAGGATACTATTGAGTCAAAGATCTCTTGTATTCATAAGAATCTTGGCATTCAATTTGAACTGTTATTAACATGTGTGCACAACCTTGTGTATGCATACAAGTATGCACACTCATGTGCACACACACACATAGACACACACGGTTTATTTAATTTACATATTGAGACCAGAATACTTAGCTTTGTGGAGCCATATCTCTGGTAGCCATAATATTTCTTACTCAATGACCAACTCTGTGCTTCTCAGTGTGAAGGAGCAGAAACTGTCCCAGGTAGTAACATTGGGAAAAGTCAGAGATAATGTGTTATCACATAGTTTAATCCAAATTGGAGCCAAAGAGTATTTTAATAAATGATGTCAGAAAATGGAATGATGGCTTCTTAATAAGAAGTCCTTAGGACTTGTTTGAGAAGAAAATTAAGGAATCCTTCACGTTATCTCTAAAGGAACATTTAGGAGGATTAGCTTGTGTGAATTATATAGTGGAACCAATGACAACAAGGGCAGTTTGGAAAATATTCCTCTGCATTCTGAAAAATGAATGTGGTGATTACATTGAATTGATTACACTGAAATGAATGTGGGAGATTAAAGTATATAATTGCTGCACATGGAATTCTAATTTATGAGAGGTTAGAGGGACAGAGAATAGGTTAATTTCTAAAGAAGTTATGTTCTGATTAATTTATTCTAAGTTCCTTTTGGACCTTAAAAATATGCTATCTAGAATGCTAATAGCACTGGGTTTTGTTGCATAATCTATCACAGAGATCTGAATTGTATAATGAGGATCATTGCCCTGATCCAGCCTGGCCTGGAATGGGCCAAAGTGGGACATAGCATTGAATGTAGAGGTAGCTTTAAAGACTAATGTTCTCTGGCCTTCTAGCTTTCTAACTATATTCAATATTTGCTGATAACTTTTACAAAAATACTAAAAGAACTTTCTTGCTTATTCTGTGATTAAAAACCACTGGCTTGGGAGATTAACACCTGTTGCCCAGCAAGGGTTCTTTTCTGTCATCAGAAGCTGAAGCCTCTCTGACTAGACTGGTTAACTCTTTGTGAACCACAGTGGAAGGAAAGGAAAAGAATTAAAATCTTTTAAACTGACAAATCCACACAGAAACATACACATTCATATCATATTTACATTTTTATTCACATATTAACATACTAACAATTTTGTTGGGCCCAAGCACCTGTTTCATACATTCCATAAGCATCATTCATGCATACTTATGTACAAACACACACACACACACACACACAAACACACACACACAGACAAACAGACATATAAATTCGGGTAGATTGGATGGATGGATGGATGGATGGATGGATGGATGGATGGATGGATGGATGATGGTGGGTGGGTAGAAGGGGCCGTGCTTCTCAAGTCAACCCATCCAACAACTTTATTGTTTTCCCTCTGGCATTTTTATACTTTCTAAGTCAAAAAGATTTTTAGAAAATTACCTCATAGATAAAATGTTATAGGAGTAACAAAATGATATTAATAACAATTTCAGAGCAATGTTTATACTGCAAACTCATTTTAAGTTCAAATCAACAATATTTACATGACCTTGCCTTATCATAGTGTACACATTTGGCTTCATCCTTGGACCTAACTGCTTTTCCTTGAACACAAATTTGTCCTAAGCCTATTTCTCTTTTTATGGTGATTATCGAAGCTCATTGTATTTTTTTGTTATGCAGCCATTGCATACTATTGTGAGGAATCGGCACATTTTATTCTTGCTTCTAACTTTATCACATCTTTTCAGCAAAACACCTAAGACTATCACGTAAAACTTTCTTAACATTTTTTTTAAATCAAATCAGGAATTCTATAGAATCTTTAGTTCATCTAAAGTTCATGAATGTTCAACTTTATGCTGATCTACAGGAAATATGATCAATAGGGTAGGCTAATGCCCAGAAATTACTATATTAATTTAATAACATCAGGGAAAGCATATCAGCTATGAGAATCAATCCTGAGATGAAGCCTCTTTGGGCCTTCCTGTTGAGCACAACCATCACAGACCATGAATAAACAGTGGGCCACTTTTCATCAAAGTCATCCGCTAAGTGTTTAACCTCTCCTAGATGACTTCTGACAGATCACATTAACCTTTAGTCAATCAGCTCAATTTAGGAATCTCTATGTCATGTGGTATGTTGGAAGTTTAAGCCATCCTATGGAAGTAGATGCTATGATCTGTAGTTTATATGCATTTCTAGACAAAAGAGAAGAAAGCCATAACATAGGAAGAGATTTTGGTTTCACTTCCTAGAATTAATGCAAATGATAAGATTTTAGGTGTAGAGGGAAGCCAGGAAATGAACTAGGCAGAAAGCAGAATCTGTTTTCAATTTGAAATTACTGACTTTCTATCAGGATGCCCAGGAGTAGGAATGTTCTATTGAGATGTTACATCGTTTCATATTTTGTATGTACACTATTCTAAGTCTAGGAATCTATTAAAAAGCCACTAAAGCAAGGTAAGGACACAGATACTTCTTTTTAGTAATCAAACTCTGGATTATAAATTATTAGTCTCACCTTGTCAACTAAAGGCGTGAGGGTATGTAGTTTTCATCTCACATTTCCACACAGTGAAATTTTACTTTAACAGAAAAAAAGGAGGGACTGAGGGAGATATGGTTATTCAATTTTTTTGCTCTGTATTTTTTCATAAGTCATCAAGGCATTGCTTACCATGCATGTAAGCTTTTCATGGAGTGTTATTACATAGATTTTTCAAGTTACTAGAATGTTATTTTTGCCCTGCAGCATTCTTTTCAGATTTTGTTAATACAGGTATGACATTGCCGTCAACAGAGGACCTGCATACACTTAGCTATATGGGTGTTGCCCTGCATTTTTAACAGTAACAGACTGCCTGACTCCATTTCCCATAACAAAACAAGAATACTTGGAAATTGCATATTATTTCAATTTTGAATAGACATAGTGACAGATCCTATAATCGCAGCAGCCACCTGCATCTCAGGTCACCTTTCAGTCCACTGATCCAGAGGTCTGAATGGTTATTATGCAAGGGACCTCGGTGGCTATTATGCAAAGGGCAGTTTATTGTTAAAGTAAGGGGGAAGTAAGGGGTGTGTCTAAAATGAGAAAGGGTTATGGGGGAAATCAAGCAAGACTTCAGTATACTACTTAGATCTGATCGTCTTCTGATCAGAGTACGATCCAGAAAATGACAAGCTCCCTCCCTCCCTTGCTTCCATTCAGATGCACTATTATTATAACACATATGCCTGCTGGGGATCAGCATACATTTTATAATTTAGCCTCAAGTATAGCAAAAAAAATTTTTTTTGCAAAATTCTTGAGTATGAACAGTTTTCCCCTTTATTAACAAGTTAGATCTATTGTGATATCCTAGATAAGATAATTTAAAAACCCTCTTTATAGTCCCTGAATAAGGGAAGGTGTTACATCAAAGGTTTCTGGTGATGATATGATATCATCATAGTGGTTCTTAAAGAATGAATTATAGCCAAGAGTGGAAGCCGGGTCTGGAAGCTTTAACACAAGTGCACATTCTTAGACCGAGCTAATTGTAGTGAGTCAGAAGAATTCTCTGCAAGTCATAGCAGTCTATGCACAAATGTTCCCTCTGATGAGTTTACAAGGAAAAAGCAAGTTGGAAAATCATTTGTGTCCATTTACTATCACAACAGTGAAACTATGCCACAAACTCAGTTCTTTTATTCAACCTACATTTGCTATCCCCTGTTGTCTGGAATCAGAGGCTCAGTTGAATTTTTCTGGAATGTCTTATCAGGAATTTCACAGTCTCAGAACCTTACATATCAAGATGCTGTTCCAAACAGAAGACAATGGATGGGGAGTTCAAGGCAGTTTCAAATGCCCTGGTTTCTCTCCACAGAAATGCCTGAAGTGCTGACAAGAATGGCTTCTTTACCCATCATGGAATATGCATTATCAAAGGCAACACATTTCTGTCTTAGGTTGGTAAGGCTTTGTGCAGAATCTTACCTGTCCTTGGCTTGTCAGCCTGTTAATTTAATAACTCTATCTGGGGGTCTATTTTTAGGTTTAAGCCATGTACTTTGGCTGCCAACATGTTGATGTTGTTAAAGATAAGCTTTAACATGATGGGCAGGAATAAAAAATATTCCCAGGACAACAAGGGCTAGCCTGATCAAGCTATAGATGCCATTCCTGAGGTTTGACCAAAATGGAAATACTGAGCTCAGGTCATGAATAATTTTATTGGCATTATCTGCAGTATCAAAGGTCAACAGAGCAGCATTCTTTAAATTCATAATCTCACTATAGCAGGTTCAGACTTGTTAATGAAATAAAAAAGGAGGAGAGGTAGAGATCTGTTGGGGCTGCTTGGTAAGAAGTTAACATGGGCCAAGGACAAGGAAATGGACTGCTTGGCAGGAATGTGACATTGACCAAGGACAAGGAGAGAGGCTTCAAGTAGGAATCTTACATTAGACTAGAACAAAAAAGTAATTCCAGGTAAGAATCTAAATTGTAGGCTACAACAAAGAGGTAATCTCAGGCAGGAATCTAAATATTAGGCTAGAACAAAAAAGTAATTTCAATCAGGAATCTAAATTTTAGGCTAGAACAAGGAAGTAGGCTTCAGACATGAAAATGACCTTGGGCTACAATAGGGAAGTAGGCTCAGATACTTTGGTCATCTTGATAAGCCTTTAGAAACAGTGATCACCACAGGAGTGTTCACGTAACTGGGTTTAATGCCCTGCTTTTTCTTTGACTATTTTTGTTTATTGTATTGCTTGTTCATCGACTATTTGCATCTATTGTATTGCTAGACCTTCAACCTAGAACTGACCTTAATACATGCGTGCAATCAAAATGGTATAAAAGCATAATAGAAGAGGGGGTATAGGCTAGGCGCTTCTAGGAAGGAGAAATGGAGAAAGGGGATGGCATCTGTATTGTAAATAAATAAAATATCCAATTTAAAAAAAACAAAACAGAAATGCCTGAAGTGAGCTCTTACTTCCCAAGTGAGCACCCTGCCTGGAGGCTATAAGTAATGCTGGGAAGTAAATTTCCAGTCCAGATCTTACCTCTTTCCTTGAAGAGTTTTGGAATTGGATCTATTAGATTTTCATTTTAAAGGGTTATTTGTATATCCAACTTTAGTCCATCTCCTAAACTATATGAGGGTTACTTCTGCAGATTGGAAATTGTTACAGTAAAGAAAGAAATCTACTAATATGTGGAGATAAGCCAATGTCTACTTCCTTAAGAGTTAATTCAATTAAGCAGGTCTGTCTAAGGAAGGCAGGTTCACCTTAAGCTGGAGATAATGAGGAAAAGCTGGAAAGGTATACACTGACAAACTTCCAGGCAAAGCACCTATACATGTAAAAATAATTAAACTTAAAAGATATGGAAAGAAAAATTAGTTTTTTAATGAAATAATATAATATTCCTTTCTAGAATACTCCCTATCCCTACCATTAGACTCATCTGCAGCTCCTTGTTTGTGAGTCCTGACTATGGAAGGGGTAGTTTGTCCTTATGCATCACTTCCTCCTCCTCTTCCTCCTCCTCCCCCTCCCCCTTTCCTCCTCCTCCTCCTCCTCCTCCTCCTCCTCCTCCTCCTCCTCCTTCTTCTTCTTCTTCTTCTTCTTCTTCTTCTTCTTCCTCTCCTTCTCTTTCTTCTCTTCTTCTTTCTCTTTGTCTTTCAGATATCGGTTAGGGCCTAAGCATTTCATGTTTCTGGTAGGTTGGATTTCTCAGTACTTCTCTAGAGCTGCCCTACCCTAGTGTGCCCTTTTCTCCATCATGTTTCTGACTTTCAACTGACTTACCTCAAAAGCTATCAGGTTTTTTGTTTTGTATTATTTTTTTTTTTTGTCATCTCTTCTCCGTTTTCATGCTCCAGGCTATTACCAAGATTTACAGCTTTTCTGCTACTGTTTTAGAATTTGTTTTTAACTCTAATAAATTTATCCTCAAGCTTCTCTTGGGTTCACTCTTAAGTTCTTTTCCTGATGAGACTAAGACCCTAAGAAGTAATCCCTTTACCTCCAGTGTTACCCAGCAACTGTGAAGGAAACCTAATTCTTTCCAGTAACACTGGGTTCAGTGGAACTCATCAGATCCGAATTCTTATCTAGGGCCACATATCAGGTTTACCGCCATAAACTGTAAAAATTCAAGATACCCAGAGTTAAAATGTTATGGCTATGAGTTACTTTTTTAAGTGTGTTTTAACCACAATGTGAGGTAGTAACACCTACATTCCAATTTCGTATATAATGCTATCTCTACATTAACCTATATGTTACATTACATTGCCTTGTATGATACATTCTCTACTTTAATCTGTGTTATACACTTTCCAGTACTGCTTCTTGGGAATGCTGGAAATGTTGAGAGACTTTCTTACATCCTTTTCTATATTGCAGTGAAGTCTGATTTTTGAGGCCCCTGTTTTACAAAATTTCCAGTTTCACTTATATCCCATGACACATCTTAATGAGTAGGCTGAGGTTCCTATCTATATTGCAAAGAAGAAAATACATAACATTTTTAACCTACAATTATTTAATTTATTTTCAGAACAAATGCCTTCCTAACAAAATATTACAATCCTTATTTACCAGGTGACAGACAGAAGCTTAAATCAATAAACTGACTTTGTCAAATATATTTGAAGGTAGTTATCTATCTAATAAGGATAGGTATTATTTGTGCTTATTTTCATTTGAATTTACACATTAGCAGGTATTAGCCTGTCTTATAGATATTCTTGTGGTGTTTATTGGTAGCATTGGGGATGGGCTAGACTTCTTGACCTGAGTCTGAAGTTGCGATCACATAGACTGAAGACAGTTTGGGACAACCACTTAGATAATTAGAATGAAGCATGATGATTAAAAGAACAGTAGAATAAAGAAATGAGGTGATGCAGGGGGCCAAAGACAATTTCCAGGAAGATTTGTAAAGGGAATACCTACAAGCAGTAATGCATAGCATTGACTTTGGACACTTGAAAGCAGACACTGGAGCAGTTGTCATCAAGATAGATTTTGCTTGTCAAGCATGAAGCCAAGGTACTTGACCCTCTCTGCCAACAGGGATTTATTTTCCTTCTGACTTTGCTTTTATTTTAGATTTATATTTCTATTCCTTATTATTTTATTTATGCATCTCCTCCTCCTCCTTTTTCTCCTCCTCCTTCTCGTTTACCATAATTTAAGTGGTTGTCCTAACCTATTTTCAATCTATGTCATTCAAGTCATTTGTGATTGACAAATGACTGCTGACCAAACCTCTTCTTTACTACTGTAGATACTCCAAATTTATAAAAATGATCACCAGATGAGCTGTGTAATCACCATTTAAAAATATATAATTCAATATCTTTCAAGAAGTAAGTCATCTCAGATATTAAATGGGTTGCTTGGAGCTTTCTCTTGTGCTTGTAAAACTGTAACGTAGAATGGAATACACCCTGTCACCTTGTTACATCCTTTTCAAACACTGCAGTGCTTATAGTACTGTTTTACACAAGGGCAAATCTTAAGCAAACATGTACATTGAACATATTGTTTCCAAGTTGATCTGCTTTCATTCCTTCCTCATCAGCACTCCCAGACTCTTTCATCCTCTTTTCCCCCAAGACAGATTCATGTGCTCCACTCATACAGGATCTGAAGTATCTATGTCAAACATAGCAGCCACACATGAAAGGATATATGCAATAATTGTTACTATCACCACTCTGTATTTGAAGTCTCCCTGTGAAGTAAAATAAGATTCCTTTCCATTTGAATCAATAGGAAACAAAATAACTTCTGAGACATTCTTTTGTGGGCATAGGAAATCATGTTAATTGTAGGATCCAGACTGGAAAAATGAAAGTGGCTGTAACTAAAGACTTAGGTGTGTGTGTGTGTGTGTGTGTGTGTGTGTGTGTGTGTGTGTGTGTGTATTTGAGTAAAAATCATTGTCTCAAACACAAACATATGATGCTTAGGTTCTAGTCTCCAGGTTTTTGAACCTGGTCTTGCTAGATGAGGCTATTTCAAATATATATTTTCCTGTACCTTTTGGTGATGAAAATACATATTGTATTCTGGGAAAATGATTTCTGTTAACAAAAGTAACTAATCTTTCCAGAAAAAGTGGTATACATCCTATTCCTTGAAGTATTTAATAGTGACCTTGTGAAATATATATGTGATCATAATTTTTTTCTTGAGTAATCTGAGGCTAATGAAAAACAACTGACCAGAAATTATTCCCAAGCTGAATAACTACAGGGCTTTAAATAAAAAACATCATGGTATTAGCAAGCTGCTGGTTAACCATCTATGACAAAGTCTTGCTGATTTTTGATGTGTAAAAAGAAGTGTGTGTTCCATGTCACTATAGTGGGTTTTCTGAGGATTGCCTGACCAGGCTTGCTGTAGCTGAGCATGGCAGCCTGGCTTTAGGTGTGACTTCCCCGATCCTCTTCCTTGACTTCCATAGCAGAATGACACAGCACAAGTTGGGATTCCCATCTAGAGAAATATACTGTAGACACATGGCCTTGAAGTGCTGACAATATGAGTCCCACACTAGGAACTTATAGTGGGAGGAAAGAATTAGGTTTTTGACTTCCTTACATGCACTATGTTAGACATGTACCTGCAACCAAATATCATCAGCATAATTATTATAATTATAAAAATAATAATCACCAACATCCTCATTAAAAGCCAGACTTTTGTGCTTACTAATTGGGATAACCAATCACGGTTGTTAACATGATGTATCTGGGAAGAGGGAACCTGGCTCGAAGAATTGCGTCCATCAGATTGGTCTGTGGGTTTATCTATGGGACATTTTCTTGATTGCTATTTGATGTATGAGGACTCAGCCCATTAAAGGCATTGCTATCCATAACGGAGTGGACCTGGATTATGTGAGGGTAGCTGACTCTGAGCCTGAAAGCCAGCAAATACTCAGCATTCCTCTATGGTTTCTCCTTAAGGCTCTTGGCTTGGGTTTCTGACTTGGCTGCTTTTGATGATGGACTATAACTTGTAATCCTTCATAAAACATCTCCTTCACAAAATGATATTTTTCACAGCAACAGAAATACAAAATCAGTACAGCTACTTTATAAATACTATATGTCGAAGTAGGACAATGTTCTTAGCAGGATTCAGCCATATTGACTGTGTCATGGACCAGATGCCCCGTTGTCAATTCCTGTACTAAGTTCTTGCAGGCATGTGCAACCCATGACATCCAGGTTTCATTTGGCTCAGATAAAATTGTCGAAACACTAAATCATACTAACTTATAAAAGCCTGAATTTTTATGTGCACTTTGATTACTTAATTATGCATTTCTCCAAAGAGTACTTTGTAGGTGACAGCAATATCAAAAGGGTGGGTGTGTCTGGGTAATTTTTTTCTTCAATGTCTTTCTCTGTGTTCATAAGAACTCTAGAAGCTGAGGTTAGTTGGTGAATTTAGAAGACTGTGGCCATGAAGACCAAAATATACAGACTTTTTTTTTTTTTAACAGATTCAAGAAATTTCAAGTGATCACAGGCTTTCTCTTTAGGTGTTTCAGTTTAAGAAGAGTGGATGTTGTATAAAGTAATGGTACTCTAAACAGTAAAGCAGACACATTTACTGTAGAAAATAGCAGATTACCAGGGTTACATCAACCCCTGAATTGAAGATGAAGAAAATTCTTACCTTTGCCTGAGGTTCAATAGCCAGCTCTTCTAGGCTGTTTTCAGAGGTAGTCTGCTGGAATCGCAAACTGTAACACTATGAGTCCAGCTCTGCCTCTACTTGCAAATGTGGACCAATGACAAGTGGTGGGAAGATTGTGGGGTATAGGTGGGTTTCCTACCCCTTTGTTTTAACTTTATAGTAAACAGTATAATCACCTTGGCAGTGCTGAAGAAATTCTGCAGGGAAACCTGCCCCTCCATTCAGCTACCAGACTAAGAAACAGTGGGCCCCATGGAACTGGAATTTCTCCATGACTGTCCTGCTGGGAGAAGCAATAAGCTGAAACCCAGTGCCAGTCAAAGTTGGAGCTTGCCTCCTGAAAGAGATTTCACAGTGTTGACACTTGTCAAAAGAGCTTGTAGGCAAGATTGGAGTCCAGACAATGCTGATAGGCACCCATATTTTGAATAGAAGTATTTAGCCATGCATTCTTCTTGCCCTCATTCTAAAACCTAACTCTCATGGTGACAGATGGACCCAAGGTAGAGAGGTCACTTGTTCTTTGTCACCTCACCCAATTTGGAATATTGAGAACATCCCCTTTTTACACTTTCTCTATTACCTGTGACTTAATTGGCATTTTGAGGACAGGTGGTTGCTTCCAGCTTGTTAGGACAGCGAGGAGTAGGTCTTGACTCTAACCACTCCTGCAATGACAGCAAACTTGAGAAAATCAGCATTCAAGTTTCCTTTCAACAAACCCATCACATGTAAACTTCTCTTTTCTGTAACTGAATATGGCCTGTGTAGCAAAGAAATGATTGAGGTTTATTCCTAAGGGGATACATTGAGTGATTTGACAAGAACTTCTTTTATGTTTAGAAAAAGAATATTCCTGTGACCTTCAGGACTGGGCTGTGACTAACTCAGCTTCTTGGCTCACAGAAAGCTTGGCGTTCTGCTAAGAAGCTTTTCTCTTTTCTATTTGAAGCCAGATCAGTGAATCTGAGGTGACTGTGCCAGCATTTTTGGTTCTTCCCCCAGTGTTTTTTTCTGTGTGTTACTTTATGAAGTTATATATTGGAACAGTCTGAAAGGACTCTATGCCTCCCTTGATCTGCTCACTTATATAACTATCCTGTCCATCTCATTTCAATTTCATTTTTAAATAAAATTCTCTAGTTTGTGTGGATCAGAGGGTGTGTATGTGAGGGTGTATGGACATGTTCATATGTGTGTGGACATGCATGTGGAGGCTAGAGAACAACTTTGCCTGCCATTTATCTCACGTGAGGTCCATCGTGTGTGTTTGTATAGTCTCTGTGTCATTCTTATGCAAATGTTCGTGCAGCTGAGTTTGTTCATATGTACTGCACATGTAAAGGTTCCCATGGAGATTAGTGGGCTGCAGAATCCCTGGAACTGGAGTGTTAGGCTGGTGTAAGATGCCTGATATAGGTACTGGGAACTGAATCTTGTTTCTCTGCAAGAACAGTAAACACTCAATCTCTGAGCCATCTCACCACCTCATTATATTCCTTGTTTATATTTTGAGTCAAGGTCTCTCACCTATCTTTGTTCATCATTGTCTGGACTTCTGCCTCAATCTATAAGGTGGTCCAGACAGTGATGAACAAAGGTCTGTGGTAGCACATCTTGACTTGGGCTTCTTAGATGCAGACATCCCTGATCCTCTACACTTTAGCTTTTCTCTGTCCCCCACTGATAACATGGTCAAGTTGATGGATCAAGTCACCCTTTTTTACTTCCGCTTTTTACTATTAACTTGGATGTTTGATTGGCTTCTTGAGGACAGATGGCTGAACTTGGCTTCTTGTGTCACAGGCTATGACACCAAGTTTGGTAACAGTATCAGTGTAAGATAATGCTATCACAACATATGCAGGAAGCTTCTGGCATCCTTACCCCCTCTCTAGCAGAAGTCGCATGCCCAGCTGTAGAATTCCCTGCCTGTCAGCACTGCCTGTAGCAGTTGCTAGTGTGAATGGGAAATTTTCAAAGTGTCTGTAGGTTTCTGAGCACCAGTAGCATGTGAGTGCCAACTATTGTTGTTGTAAAGGAACCCGATTCTAAATCTGTGTACTTGGACCGCTGTGCTCAGTTTATTTAGAACATGGCATTTGGAGAGAGATAAAATACCAGCATGCCGTGTTTTTGCCTTTTCTTATTTTCTTGAGCAAATTGGTTGAGTCTTTTTGCTGAATGATTAGCTAGCTCTAAGGAAGAAGGACTGGTGAAGAGCTATTTTGTCATGGTGGGTATTGTGGTAGACCTTCTTTGCATTGTTAATTTAAGTAGGAATAATCATCCGTATTGATTTATAAGGATGGAATTTGATGGT
Organism: Rhabdomys pumilio; assembly: GCA_030674055.1. Taxonomy (NCBI): domain Eukaryota; kingdom Metazoa; phylum Chordata; class Mammalia; order Rodentia; family Muridae; genus Rhabdomys; species Rhabdomys pumilio. Next base: position 15,392,690 of record JANHMN010000008.1, on the reverse strand, counting down.
GACATTGATTCCAAAGAAGAGAGCAGCCATGAACATTTTGATTTATGATAGTGGTTAAGGCAAATAATTCATATTCCGTTTCTACAATCTAAGGTCGCCTGCCTGGAGTTTAAATGTCAGAATGTATTCAGCCATTTCTTGATGAGTAACAAACCCCAGATAGAATGTATAATCTATTTTTTGAGGGCAGAGTCATACTTTGCTTTGACCTATTTGAGACTAAGGAGTGTACCTCTGTATTAGTCGTTCTTAGGTGAGACAAATAGACTTCATAGGTACTCATGCTATGGGGTGAGTATGTAACATTGCCGAGTAACTTGATTCTTGAGAGAGCTGGTAATGTTTAGCCATAAATACTACGTTTACAAGATACTCTTCCTATTTAAGTGATGAAAACTATTGCCTTAAGGTATATAATACTCTAAGGCCTAAGCTAACAAGAAAATAACCAAGTGGTGTTTTAATGCCATGGGGTTATGCATCTGATGATCCTAAGGAATATAGTTTGATTCACAGTTTTTCTTTGTATGTCTTTCCACTGGCTATAATGTTATTTTCTCAATTCTCCCAGTTCTGTTTGTATTCCTGAGACTCTTTGTCATGCCAAGACATCATTGTTCTCTGGTTTAACTATCTGCAGTTTCAAAGCATAAGCCACATGTGGTCAATATGCAAGCCTTTGACTACAGAGAGCAGATGAGTACATGCTAAACACTGAATGAATGAAATGTTTCTGTAGTATCAGGATCCTGAAAATTTTTGACTGTGGGTTTGAGAGAGACCTTGAGACACATTGTTGGGGGTAAGGAATTTATTAAAAGAGTTATTCATGCTACGGACAGACAGACATAGAAATAACATGACAGGACCTCTGAAGAGGTTTGAGGTCCCAGAACCAGAGATAGGCAGAATGGTAGGCACTATAAACAAGGAAGTCATAACCCATGAGACAGAAGCATGGGTCTTTTCTTATAGCTCCCTAAGGATGGAGGGTTTTTCATCATAAGAAGACTGAAACCAGGCTCTTTGATTCCCAAATAGCAAGCAGAGAATGAGTGAGAAGTAGGATGTTTGACTATTAACATTTTCTTTGATGTCATCTTACTTCCCCAGGTGAAGTAGTTAATCTTTGTCACCTTGACACCCAGGGAAGTAGGAATCTTCGTTGAAAACTTGTCCCTATCAGATAGATCCCTTGGTCATTTCTCTGGGGATATTTTTTCTTTATTTATTTTTACAGATGTGAGGAAGTCTAGCCATTGTAGATGTTGTCATTGTCAGGTAGGTAACTTTGGGTTATATAAAAATCCTAGTGAAGAATAAAGCAGAAGCAAGCCAGTAAGCTGAGGTTTTCTCTACTAGGTCATGTCTTATGTTCCTTCCTTGACTTCTCTTGATGGTGGGCTATATAATATGTATGATGAAATAAACACTTTCCTTCTTGAGTTTTCTTTTGCTATTGCTTGCAGCATGGCAATAAAAGGCAAGCTAGATCACCAGATGAAAAAATTAATACACGGAAGCATTTTAGCTAGAGACTTCCAGACGTGTCTAGATTAGTCCAACCACCAGTATCTGTGAGTGAAGGTCTGTTGCAGGTATTGCGGCCTGAGCCATATTCTGGTTTGAGTTCTAACATTATATTCTTACAGGTCTTATCTGTAGTGACCTGCCTCATATATATTGGAATACTAAGAGACCTTCAAAAGATCTCAGATCTAAGAATTTCACATCAGTACTGGCTCAGGTTTTCCCATCTCTGACTTTTTAGGGTTAGATCTACAGCAATCTTCACACATCTTCTAGGTTTGCGTGGTGAACTCCTTTTGAAGTTCAGAGTCATGGCATACGTCCTTGAATGTTCTTTCTAATGGATGCCATATGTTCCTGCAGGGAGCATGACTTCAGCAACTTCACCTATCATATTAAAATGGGATCCCAAAAGTTTGGAAATTCGGACACTCACGGTGGAAAGACTGTTGGAGCCACTTGTGACACAGGTAAAGTACTATGTGTTTTTGTTTGTTGGCTGATTTTTTATTATTGTTGAGTTCCATGATCCTCTTAAGACTGTTGAAGTTTTTAAAGAAGATACGCCATGCTATCTTGCTGACTATTAAGTACATATATATCATTTCTTCAACTGAGGACGATCTCATTGCCTTCTATGAATTAAAGAAGCTTTTGTGCAATGCCTCATATGATATTTTAAAAAGTTGGTGAGCTATTTAAAGAGGAGGCCCTTGATGAAAGGAACTCTCACATGCAACGATGACTTCAATGTCTAAATAAATCATTTCTCCATCACTTTTAGATGTAAATGCTCAGGTATGAAAAACTGTTGACCTAGTGGTGATAATGTATTTCATTATTCTCTCAGTTTACTAGGGAAAACTGTCTTGTTAGACTGGACAGTTGCTCAATTTTTGTGTTGACACATTTCCATGAGGTGACTGTCAAGAGCACAGAATGTCCTCAGGATTTTAAGTGTTGAGAATTAATGCTTAGTGTCTCGTGAATCATGTCCTTTGCGGTCTGAACACTTAAGTTCCTGGAATATGAAAATGTGAACTTTTATGATGCATTTGTAGAGATTCATTATGCCACATGAAGCCTGAGGCTATTTTTATTGGTTTGTGCTGTGTGCTTTAACAAATTACCATCAAGTTAATGGCTTCAGCAACATAGATTTATTGTTTGATGGTTTTAGAGGTCAAAAATTCTAAAGTCAAGGCACAGGCAAAACTGCATTCTTATTGGATACTTGAGCAGTAAACCATGTCCTTGCTTTTTTTTAGCTCCTAGAAGCCTCTTGACTTCTGTGGCCTCTTCTTGTATATTTGACATCAGCAATATAGAATCTGCACATTTCATTCCCTTGTCTCTCCTATATTCATGTACACTTGCTGATATTGATCCTCTTATGACTCTGTTATATTGAGCTTACTTGAATATACTAGAAAATTACCTACATCTTTGTATCTTTAACCAAATTGCATCTTTAAAGGCCTTTTGATGTTTATGGGAACATACTTATCATTTCCATGAATAGAGGCTATGTGTTTTGAGGGGACTGAGGGTTATCATTCATCATGACACAGGGTAGCTTCTGGGTATTCCCCATGTAAAAAATATTTTCATTAAGTCCCCAAGTTACTGAAAGTCTCAACCATTATAGCTTCAATTACATTTGAAAGTCTCACCAATTTCATTGCCTTTAAAGTCTTCAAACTCATGTGAATCTTTTAGAGATGAGGCCATCAAAATTCTCCACCTGTTTAACTGTGAGAGGTTGATGCATGGTCTTCTGAAATTTATTGGTAAGAGAGGCAGGCAGTCTCAGTTACAGACATTCCAACTCCCAAAATGAGGAAGTACAAGAAAACTTTGCCAGCCTCAAGATTATAGCTTCCAGTGGGCAAGTGTCACTGGATTTAAAAGCCTGTGAACAACCCTCTGGGGCATGAGAATCTCCTCTTGAATAATATATTTTTTTTCTGGAGCACTGGCCATAATTGCTCATGTACATATGTGGCCTGAGTTTCTACAGATCAAATTTGAGGGATGCAGTCATCCCTTTGATTTCTGCCCTTTAAGTAGAAGCTTTTAACCTTTTCAAGAATGTCATGATTTCCCCATGTGTACCTGTGATAACTCATTCTGTTGAATAATCTATTCCAGAGTCTTTTTTCATTATCCCCACATCCAGACACTCCCTCTGATGCAATGTTCAAGGAAACTCCATGTCACAGGTGAAAGTTCACAACAACCTTTATTGACTTGATACTTTGAACTGTGTATTCATAGAAGGTACTAGCAAAAGGCCATTGGGTTGTACAATAGGTTGCCTCTCATGTTAAATAAGGAATGAAGAGAGTGTTACAGTTTTGGAGTAAAGCTGATAGATAATAACCCTTCAGGAATAAAACTTATTAGGAGAAACTTTGAGCCTTCAGTTGACATTTATTAGTTTGAAACTCGGTTTGAGTCTTGAGTTGAGAAAGTTTTAGAAAGAAACAATAATACATTTTTAAAAATCTACGTAACAGAACATTAAGGAGGAAGGCTTTCCTTTAAAATCTGGAGGGGATCTTCAGAATGAAATTAGTCATGGTGGATTATACCCATAATATTTAAACTCAGGAGACAGAGGCCGATCTGATGATGAACATAGTGAGTTCCAGGTCAGCTAGGGTACATTATAACATTATAAGACCATGTCTTAAAAAAAAAAAGAAGGTTGGAAGATTAGCTTAAAGTAGTTGTTTCCAAAAGAAGGGAGCCTGTAGGGAAAATCCTTCAACAAAGCATATTTATCACATTTGTATGTTGGCTGGGGCTATTGGAAAGTTCCACATCATGTGATTTAGTCTTAGATAACCTATGTGGAAAAGAACATGGAGTAGTCGGGCATCAGTTAGAATCACAAAGATGGAGCTGAAACCACAGAAAAGAACAGCTTCTGAATCTAGCTACCAGGCAGGGTCTGGGGTCTTGGTGAGTATCTTCTGGCTGTGGGATCTCATCTCTTAGGTGACTACAGTTTTAAACATTAAAAACTGATTGAATGTCTTCCAGCAGGTTTTCCTCTAAGCAACTATTTTAATTTGAGTGTTTTTTTTGTGATCTTCAAAGGCTGAGAACTTTTCAAATTATCATTTTCTGTTTCCTTTCTATTTTAACTATAATAATTCTTCCTTGTGTTTACCTGTTTTCTCTCACATTTTAAAAATAATAAGCCTGTAGAAATGAAGCAATCACTTCATGCCTTTGCTTAGAAATGTCTTTAGTTGAATATCTATGTTCATCACTGTTCTGGTTTCCAGAGAGTTGAAGGAATCAATTGTCTAAGTTTCTGTTACTCTCCAACAAATTTTCCCTTTTCTTCTTTCCAACATCATGATCCTTACTTATTTCATTCCAATGCCCTGCTAATGTCTCTTTTGATCATCAGATTTCTACCAAGTCTATTTCTGATGCTTTTAGTGAGTCTCCATGAACACAGATATTGTTTGCACCGTGTAAGTCCATCTAAGAACCAAGCCATCTCTTCAATCCCCCCTTTTTTCCCTACACCATGTTATGTCTTCTTAACTATTTCCACTATTTAATACTTTATGTATAAATTGACCAAAACAATGGTAATATAAAATGTAAATAAATTATAAAAGGAGGTCACATTGTTTTCTGCTCTAGACCATTTTCTATTTATCTTAAGAATATCAGTATTGATAAATGTCCTTATTCATGACTTATTTATGAGATTCCCAGATTAATATATTTGAGTAGTTTCTATGGAAACACTACCATGTTAAAGCATCTGTGCACACATTCCTGTCAAAGATCTAAACATAAGAAAGATAAGAGATTCAAGAAAACCATATGATGGGAGGGTCTGGTCAAAGTATTTATTCTTTGATAACTTTCTCAACCTGCTTCCAAGCATCCCATCCAAGCATCTTACTACTAGGTTCTATTTGCACTTTTGGATAGTGTTTTCTTTTCCTTAAATTCTAGTTTTCTGCTTTTAAGTTGAATTAAGGGTGCCTGTGCCTGAATCATATAAAATTTCATAAGGATTTTTGTAACTTTTCTTCTTTAAAATACACATGCATAAATATGGATTAATTGCATAACTTGAATATAATTAGCCTGGCCATGATTCAGAGACTTATCTCTATCACTTATACTAACATTTAACTGAATGAATATTTAATATTTCTAGTGGCTTACAAATAGTCCTATCTCTTAATGTTAACAACTCTCAAGTTGCTAGGTTTACCAGTAAATGGCATATATCTCAGATGATTCTATTGAAATACTTCTTTGAATTAAGGTCGCAGGAAAGATTGTGAAGCAGTCATTGATGGCCACTTATGAGATTCATATTTATTTGATGACTATGTAATCTAGAGTCCGATTAATTTCTGTTTGGGCATTAGGCTCAATATTTTAATGTCTGCCACCAGATGGGAGTGATGCTCTTTTGGTTATATGTCCAGCTGTGTTTGCCATGTCTTGAAACTTGATTAATACATAAAGCCTTTTCACACACACACACACACACACACACACACACACACACACACACATCACGAGAGATTTCAAAGTGATACTTAAGCTATTAAAGAATGCAATGCATATATATGTCTACTAGCATTTTTTGCAAAATAAGTTCAAGATGCAACCTAGCTAAAAATCAGCATTAATTACATTGATGATATTTTTAGAGAGAAAGAATCATTGTACATGAGAAAATGCTAGTGTAATACTAGCTTAGTTGTTTGTTTTACATACGCATACCGCCCTGGAATACAATAGGAGTTATCTGTCTCCCCACTGTTAGAGACAGCTGCTTTCGATCACAGATATCCAGAGCACTGTGGTGTAATTTTACTATGTTTAGCATACATTTACCCTCTGTTAACTGGCACCATCTGCCCATCCCTTTCCTAGGAAAGCCAACCATTATCATGGTTTGAAACTACAAACTAAACTTTCTTAATGATGAAACTATTGAATTCTCTTAGAATATTTATTTGCAATAATGTCTGAAATAAATACAGCTGTTATATTTTGTGATATTAAAATAAAAAGCAATAGTCTTACCATTAGCAAAGAACTACTGCTGAAAGAGAAAGAGGAAGAGAGAGAGAATGAGAGAGAGAAACACACACACACAGAGAGAGAGAGAGAGAGAGAGAGAGAGAGAGAGACAGACAGATAGACAGACAGACAGACAGACAGACAGACAGACAGACAGACATAGACAGAGAGAGAAATGAGCCTCTCTCAGGGATGGACTTTGTAAATGCTTTTCAAATTCAAAGCAGTCAGCCTGAAATCATATACACGAATGGACTCAAGGAGTCATATCTCTCTGGCTGACTGGCTATCTATCTATCATCTATCTATCTATCTATCTATCTATCTATCTATCTATCTATCTATCTATCATCTATCTATCTTCTATCTATCTATCTATCATCTATATCTTCTTTCTACCTATTTGTGCATACTTATACATCACACATATTCACTCATGTGACAATAATAACTAAAGAAAAGGATGCTGTCAGTTTGAAAGTGGGATCATGGAAGGGATTCAAGGGGAAAAATGTTAGGGACTGGAGGAGGGAAAGAAAATGCAATTATATTTTATTTAAAGCTGTAAGTAATTAAAAAGTAAATAACCGATCTCAAACGACGTGATGTGAACTTATTTAATTAATATACCACTTCACTGAGTAATTCCTACACTTTAATTTTGAATGTAATTTCGGATTTCTTCCTGTGTTTTCCTAAAGATAAGTTTATTCAATACTTATCTCCCACCTCAACATTTTCTCATTCTCTTTCTCACTCCCTCTCTCTCCTCTCCTCTCCTCTCCTCTCCTCTCCTCTCCTCTTCTCTCTCTCTCTCTCTCTCTCTCTCTCTCTCTCTCACTCTCTCTCTCCCTGTCATGTGATTGTGTGTGTGTGTGTGTGTGTGTGTGTGTGTGTGTGTGTGTGTCTGTGTGTGTGTGTGTATTGGGTTGGGAGGTATGTGTAGCTGAAGACATCATTCACTGTATCTAACTTAGTTCGTCATGCTTGTACAAGCACTTTATCAGCTGAACCATTTCCCTGCTTCTTGATTGTGATTTCTTTTATAAATGAAGCCCTCACAGGGACTGACTTAAGGTCAAAATGAAATGTGCTTATTCATTTGCATTAGACTCCATGCTCTAAAGTCCCTACTACTATGAACTTATATGGAACTCCCCTCCATGAATGTGCAGTTAATCACAGAGAACCACAGGCTCTGAAAGAGGAAAAAGACACCTGTGTTTTCCCAGGTTTCATGCCATCCTAGGACCTTCTATGCGTTTTTATTTATTCTATTTTCTGATTTAGTAAAGTAAATATAATATTTCATTTGATAGTTGAGTAAAACAAGTCTTTAAAAGAAGACGTTTAATAGAAGCTTAAAGCTGGGCTAACCTGAGAAGATGGATATGCAGAATGGACCAGTAGGAATATGGCAGAGGGTGAGGGTTGGACTTCAGGGGTGAGAGGAAGGTAAAGGAAGACAGAAGAGGAAGCACATCCCACAATAAAGGGATAGCATCAAGTGTGAGGCTGTAAATCATTGGTAGAGATCTTGCTTGAGAAGATGGTCTACCTTCTTTTGTCTGTGTCTCTTGATTTTGTAAAGCCTGCAGTTTGCTGACCTTGATCCATTTTACAAACAAATTTCTCAATGTGCAAATGAACACTGAACACGTACATTGAAAAATCTGCTTTTTATTCAGTATGTCTGACTGTCTCTTATTTTTTCAAAAGATCTTTCATTCTGTTTAACAATAAAATCAAGCTGTTAAAATGACTTCCCCTCCTGTTCTTTTTATTTTTCTTTTTCTTAATCTGAGTACTTCAGTGAGTATTTTCAATGGGAAAAATAAAATTTTAAATTAATTTTACAAATGAAGTTCCTGTCCAAGAAGAATAAGATTTGAATGTGTTTGAAACAAGACTATTAATGACGTTTTATGTGAGCTAATTGAGTGATTTCCAGGAACAAATTAGGGGAGGGCAGCAATCAAAATTACTCTGATGCAGATGGTAGAGAAACTTTACCTGAACTAAAGACAAAAAAGAAAAAAAAAAGAAAGAATGCTCACCTGGAACAAAGAAATGCCAACAGATCGATAATGTTGCATTCACTCAGAGCTAGCAAACTAATTAAAACTTGTCAGGTGTCTGAGCTGAAGAAGCAGGACATGTCAGCCAAGCCTCTTCTACCTGTCTCCCATGCTGTTGTTGCAATTAAAAAAAATAGAAAGAAGGAAAGAAAGAAAGAAAGAAAGAAAGAAAGAAAGAAAGAAAGAAAGAAAGAAAGGAAGGAAGGAAGGAAGAAAGGAAGAGAGAAAAAGAAAGTGTAAGCCGTAAACTTTGCTTTCACATAATTCAAGAAAGACAGGCAGTAAAATCACTGAAAAAAATCTAACACATTTCTGAAAATAAACCTCTTGATGCAGTGACACTGATTTCTGAGTTTGGTAGCTTCTCTCTTTTAAAGATTTATTTTCATTCATTTCTGATTTGTATTGAATGGGTGTGTGTATGAATGGGTGTCTGTGTATCACCTATCTACCCAGTTGCCAACAGAAGCCAGAAGAGCATGCTAGATCTCCTGAAACTGGCATTACAGGTGGTTTCAGCTCTCTGTTATGAGTGTTGGGAACAAAACTCCCATCCACTGGGAAGTTAGCAAGCCCTTTTTGGCCTTAAAGCCATTAGGCATTCCTGGTGGGACTCTTCATGGGTTTCTGGTCTACACCAGAGGCTAAATCTCACTCTTCTTTGATTCTCTTGTCTACACGTTTTATATTCTCAATGTCTGGGGCTTTATCCTGGTAATCCTTTTATTCTTTCTCCACTTTCTTTACTGTGGGGTCTATTCACCACTGTGGTTTTCATTACAACAAGTATGCTGACAACAGACCTCGATTTCAGCCCATCAGAAGCAGCTTGTCAGAGGGGAGCCCTGCTCTGGGCCCCCTTTTTTGAAACCATCCTGTCTTTCATCAATACTAACCATCTAGGTTTTCTCTTGTGAGGTTCAGAACTGTCATCTAAATCATGCAGGCACAGGTTCTCCTCCCTGGCCTGTCTCTTCATGGGATGCAGACTTAACACTGGAAACAAGGAATGATTGTGTCATCTCCTTACACTATTTAAGAAATTGCACTTGTTTTTAATCTCAGGATAAAGCGAAACCTGACTGAATACACCCTGATTTGAGAGCTGTGCTCATCACTGAGTGACATGTCTCAAGCTGGAGAGGTCACCTGTCAGTCAGCATCTCAGACCCTGTAGACTGTGTTCAATCTCGGCACTATCATTTCCTTGAATTATCCTCATATCTTTCAGCAATTTTGTATGTTCCCTGATGTCGCTGAGACTGAGAATTTTCTCTCTCATTTTCCTTCCTGTTTCTCCCACCTTTTTCTGTTCTGTTTCCTACTCCTCTCTGCTAGTGTCCCCTCTTCTTTTTTTGTTCCTTCAGTCTCATCATTGTGTTTTTTCAAAGCATTTGTCCCCATCTGCTCCTGTCTTACTAAGTGGATGTAATCTCTCTGAGTGGAAGTAATAGCTTCTACACTGGATGGATAGATCCTTGGGGACGGGGATGGCATAAGGCTGATTCACATATTAATCTCCACTGCCACTCCACATAGAGAGTTGTAGGTGAACCTTTACTGAAGGATTAAATAAAACTTTCTATTTAAAATATATTTTTAAAGATATATTGCTCAGTCTTCCTCATTTTCCAGAATTAGCAAGTGGCGCAAACTAATTACATTCTGAAGCATGTGTTTCATGAAGACATTGATGGTTTTAATAATTGTTGTGTGATTTTTAAAGGTAAAAACACTAACTTTTAAATGAAGATATTGCAATGTGTAAATACCTAATAACCAAACTGAGTAATAATGAGGTGATTTTTATCTACATAATAAAATGTATAGTATATACATTTTATGTATATATGTAAAATATTTGTGTGTGTGTGTTTTTTATACACACAATATTTATGTGCCTATACAAAAAAGTTAATAAATCTTTTCAGAATTCCTATACTTAATCTATATTTTTTTTACAAATTTTAGTTTTCTTGTTATTATGTTGAAAAGCAAGTTTCCTGGGACTGGAGAGGTGGCTCAATCACTGATAGCACTTGTTGCTTTTTAGAGGACCATGTTAAGCTCCCAGGACCCACCCATGCCTCACAACCATCCCTAATCTGAATCCCAAGAGATTTCATTCAGTATTCTGATCTCTGCAGGCACCAGGGACCAGGCACCAGGCCCCATTGCAGCGCAACTACATACATACAGGCAAAACACTCATACAAATAAATTATGTATTTTTAAACATTTAGATAGAAGTTTCCTCCTTCACAATAATTCTTCAAAGGTATTATAGGCTTTAATAGTTGATATGTAAAGTGATCTTCATTAAAGTTTACTAAAATATTATGGACTTCCCTTTTATTAAATTGGCACTCAAATGCTAATTCCATACACAATTATTTTACCTGCTTTCCCCTGTGTTTTATGTGTGTACATGTGATGTGCATATTTTCATGGGCGTATTACGTTTGTGTGCCTTCACATGGGTGTACATCCATGTGGAGGTCTGAGGCTGATGTTAGGTTCTCTTCATTCTCTCATCCAACTTACTAATAAGGCAGCCTCTCTCAGTCAATCAGGGCTGCCTGATGTGGTTAATGTTTCTTCCAAGATCACTCTGGAGAGCAACTATATCTTTCATCAGAGGCTTGAATTATAGACAAGATGCCATACACACAATTTATGTGGGTTCTGTGGATGCAAACTCAGGTCCAAAAGCTTGCATCACAAGTCTTGCCCACCGAGAGATGTCCCCTTCTCTCTCTACTTCTGAGCATGTTGAGTAAGTAACTACACAAATTCTACTTTCTCTATCTCCTGGTCATTGCTGCCAAAGCTCCAAATATAAATTAAGGATAGCTAAGTAAAGTTGAATTTTCAGCACACAACAAAACCGTGTCCAGCTTAATTATGCCAGATTTGAGATATCCAGTCTTACTAAAAAAAAAAAAAAAAAAAAAAAAAAAGTTTTATTATTATGCTAACTCTAAATGACAGTTGATTTATTGCTAATTTGTAAATTCAAGATGAGTTTAATTTTGTAGCTCAAATAACTATTTTTAGCAGTGCTGGAAAGAAGAGATATCAGTACTGTTTTTCCAAGGTAGTTTTCTTGCTAGAAATATAACAACTCAATGCTAAATCACTTGCCTACCTTGGCAGAAAGTTGAGCATATGAAAAAATTAATAAAGTAAAATTTGATCATTTTAAATTAAGCTCAAAATTTTTTCTAATATCTTTCCTTAACCTAATCAGTCTTCATATATATATATATATATATATATATATATATATATATATATATATATATATATAATCAGTCTTCTTTTTTATAACAGTTTCAAATCTCAATGAAAAGAGCTTTCAGTGTAGAACTCAGGAATGTCTCAGCTCACGTGTACATGGGAATGCTTTCTGGCTTGCTGATCTGGATGTTGCCTGTGTGTCCTTTTGGAATACCACCGTCAGACGTCACTGTCTTCAGCTTTTAATTTTTTTTAATGGATTTTTTCACTTTTATCTTATGGCTTGTATTCTGCCCACAAAGCGTACGTGTGTCAGATGTGTGCTTGATACCCGTGGAGCCCTGAAGAGGGCATTAGATTCATTGGAACTGGAGTTAGGGTGACTGAGAACTCACTATCAGGACACTAGGAATCAAATCTATGTTTCTACAAGAGGAGCAAGCGCTCTTAACAGCTGAACATTCTCTCCAGCACAAAATTCAGATTTTTGGACACAACTTTTACCATACTCCCCTATTATGTTGTAATTTCTTTATCTAGTATCATTCTATACCATGTAAATCATAGGATATATATATACACATATGCACACACATGTGCTTCCCTATGCTTGTAACTCTCAAGACCGTAGATTCCATTCTCTCTAATTTCTTCTCTTTATTTAAAAACATCATCTTATTATTTTTTTATTCATGTGTATGTTTATCTGCCTATGTGGGCCAATGGAAGCCAGAAGAATTTCAGCCTCCTCTCACTGCCTCTTCTCAGAGGAGTTACAGGTAGTTGTAGCCGCTTGATGTGAATCCTAGGAATGACGTCAGAGTCCCTGGCAGAGAAGCAAGGACTTTTAACCTCTGAGCCGTCTCTCCAGCCTCACCTCTTTCTCTTGGCATAGTATGAATGAACAACTTTAGAAGTTTCTAGTAAATGAAATAATGAGCATTTGGCTGACAAAAAGTTTGTCTCTGAAAATTGGGAAATCTCCATGTTGTGTTCCCCCTGGGCTCTTTCACTACTGAGGAAAGACTACAAGCTATACAAAGTTGACCTCCTGAAACAACTGCCTTGGAATGATTTCACAGATGATATTATCTATTAAGAGTGTATTTTTAAGAAGTACCAAGCTTTGGAATATGTCAGCTTTCTCAGCCAACTATTTTGTGCATTAGGGTTTCAGAACTACTGAAAATGTTGTAATGTTATTTCTTCAGCTATGAATAGTAAGGAAGGGCAGAGAATGAGGTGGTTTGGTTTCCAAAGGTCTTCTATGGTGTTCCAGTTAGTTACAAAAAGAAAAACTTCTTGACTATGATGCTATTACAAAGTATAGCTATTATTTCAAATGCACGGTGATGCCTGTGGTAATGGCTGAGATGGTAATTTCATCCTAAAGTGTAGTTTTTCGATGGCTTATTTAACAGGAACTTTCAATTTACACTAGTGACTGAAACTTCTCAAGCTTGTTTTCCTGCCTCGGGGGAGTTTTATAAAGAGATGAGATAGAAATCTCTTTAGCTGTCTTATTGAAGCATAGAAAATATATAACACTCTCCCAGCTATTAAAATTTGGATATATTCTGGTGACATGTATATTTTTAAATGCTTTCCAATGCTTTATCTTTCACATAGGCAAATTTTTCAGGAAAGACAGACTGCATAATTTAACATACGCTTCCGACATTTAAAATAGTTAAGCATAACATGTAACAATTTTGATCATGAAAAACGTTTTTCTTTATTTCAGCATGTCTTCTATCCAATCACTTTGTTAGGGTACTATTAAAGGATGGTTACTTTCACTTCTTTTCCTTTGCTAAATGCTATTCTGCATCTACATGCAGTCAGCCATTAGACGCTGTCTTTTATACCTGTGTTCCTGAGCTCTTGGGCATGCTCTTTTGTGTTCTCTCTGTTTACTCCAGTTACATTCAGCTTTTCCTTACTCGCTCGCATTCCCAAACTGCTTATAATATGTTTATTGTTGTTTTTGTCTGAGTTGTGGAATTATCACTGTTAAGAATGTCATAGAGGTTTCCACTCTCCTGCTTGGATTTTTCAAACCACGGTCACTTGGGAACGGAGAATCTCAATTGAGAAAAATTTCCCTATCTGCTGGGCCTGTAGGTAGGTCTGTGAGGTGGTCTATACAATACTAATACATTGGGGTGGTCTTCACATGAGCGGGGGGTCTTCAGTTGTATAATGTAAAAGACTGAGCAATCCATGAGGAGCAAGCCTGTTAGAAACACTCCTCCATTGGCCTTTGCTTCAGTTCCCAGTTCCAGGTTCCATCCTTGAGAACCTGCTCCAACTTTCCTTCATGGTGGACTGTAAGCTATAAGAAGAACACACTTATCCTAACGTAGATTTTGGTCATGGTGTTTATCAGTGTAATAGAAGGCAAATCAGAAAAGACCTTAAAAAATTGATTTCTCCTAGGATGAATGCTGCTTTTATCCTTAAATTTTTAAAATTACTATTTGGAAGAAATAAGTGATGGTCACTTAATTCTCTCATTCTGTATATATTTCTAATTGACCGAAGGTGATTCCATGCAGCTAAGATAGAAAGGAAGTGCTATGGGGTATAAGGAGGGTGAAAGACATTTGTTCTGGTCTTGGATTCAGATCAGGAAGTGATTTCAAGGCTGCCTTTTTTTTTCCCTAAGACATCTAGTGGTTTTGTAAACTTCATTATTTTTGATTTTGCAGTTTTGTTTTGGTCAGTGGTTATGTATGTGTATATGTGAATTGGTTCACATGCATGTGTATTTGCATCATATGTGCATGCATGTGCGTGTGTGCGTGCATGTGTGTGTGTGTGTGTGTGTGTGTGTGTGTGTGTTGGTGTATGCAATTGCACAGAGGCCCAAGATATCAAGAATCATCTTTGATCACTCTTTCACCATGTTCATTGAGACAAATATGTGAAACTATGTATGTAACTGTTCCAGTTAGCCTTAACTCTCAATCTGATAAAGCCTAGAAGCACTTGCAAAGAGTCAGTCACAACTGAGTAATTGTCCATACCAGGTTGTTTCGTGGGCAAGTCTTTGAAGGACTGTTGATTATCTAATTAATACAGATAGATGCAGCCCTCTGCAGGCTCTGCCATCTATTGTGCAGCCAGTCCTGGACTGTATAAGAAAGCCATCTAACACTGAGTAAATTAGCTAGCCTACCAGCACCTTTCCTCCAAGTTCTTACCTTGAGTTCCTCCTCTGACTTCTCTTGATGACAGAGTGTGGCATGGAGTATAAGCTAGGTAGGCTCTATTCTTCTCAGAAGATGCTATTGGCTAATTGTTTTATCACAGCTACAGGACAAACCTGGAATAGCCACTACCATGCCTTTGTTAGAAAGAAAAGACATATATTCTACCCATGTGTATTGTGTGGCACCTAGGATATATGAAGAGGTTTCTTTAGTTGGTTGTTATTATTGTTATTGTTGTTTTGCTTTGATTTTTTTAAAGATTTATTTTATGTCTATTTATACTGTCACTGTCTTCAGACACCCTAGAAAAGACATCACATCCTACTACAGATGGTTGTGAGCCACCGTGTGGTTGCTGGGACTTGAACCCAACACCTCTGGGTTAGCAGTCAATGATCTTACCACTGAGCCATCTCTCCTGCCCATAAAGAGGTTTGTTTGTTTGTTTGTTTGTTTGTTTGTTTTAAATGTATGGTCCTAATTTATGTTATTCCATCACGGTGAGACTTTTATAGTGCTTATTTTGTATGAATGTATAGAAAGGCTAGGGAATGAGAAGATTCCAAATTTCTGTATTCTCATCCATTTCTCTCTTCTAGCCAGTCATATTCATTTAATATCTTCTAGCCAAGGGTCTTCTATTGACTTACTTCTTTCATTAAACTCTATAAATTCTGTTCTTTTTCATGTGATACTTTGAATATAATGGAGAAGCAAAACCACCAAGATTGAAAGTTTGAAACAGTTTCCATGATTTTATTGGTGAAAATCTTTCTGGAAGTATGCTTAGCTCACACAAATGTGGGGCGGCTCCATATCTAAAGTGGCTCAGCGTGAAGATCATAACTCCTATGTAGAGCCTGAGCTCATCATCAAGATCTACAATGGCTGTGTGTCCATCATGATGACCTGTAGAAATTTTCAGACACCAAGAAAAGAGCTGCAACCTTATTTCTGTATCATTTTCTTTAAAAAAGGATCAAAAAGGCATTTAAACAATGCTGAGACCCTGAAAGACAAGTAAGGATCAGGTTTCTTTTAAACTTTTCCCCACATCTTGACATTAACATTGTCTAGAGTTCGTGTCTATAATGGTTTTAGGTACAAAGTAAGTATATGTATTCTATATAACTAATAGTTTACACGATAAAGTGGTTCAGATTATACCAACTGTTCTATAAGTTTTCCTGGGTTAAGGTGGTGCTTCTCAGGCAACTACAAGCTTCCTGTGAGAGACTTGTTATGGCAAGAACATTGTCACCTCTCTCTCTCTCTCTCTCTCTCTCTCTCTCTCTCTCTCTCTCTCTC
>JANHMN010000008.1:15347644-15375325 GCA_030674055.1 Rhabdomys pumilio | reverse complement strand
TCTCTCTCTCTCTCTCTCTCTCTCTCTCTCTCTCTCTCTCTCTCTCTTTCTCTCTCTCTGTGCGTGTGCGTGTGCGTGTGCGTGTGCGTGTGCGTGTGCGTGTGCGTGTGTGTATTTGGTGCATGTCAAAGTATAACTCGTAGCAGTCTGTTCTTTTTTTCCATCATTTCGATTCTAGGATTTAATTCAGGTCACAACTTGATGCATTTTAAGTTGTATATACTTAAGGGCATTCTGCTTCTTCAACACCAGCTAGTTGAGTAGTCTTCCCTTTGTTCTATTAAGGTCCTTGGTGTTGTTGTTGTTTTTGTTGTAGTTGTTATTTGGTTGATTTTTTCAAATGTATGTACTTGTTGAAAACAGTAAAAATATATATTTATTTCTGAGTTATATGTTTCAACAATCAGTTCAGATATGAGCATAATAAACTTTTATAAGAGTAGCCATGTGATACTTTGGTTTAGATATTGTCATGACTCTAGTTTCCTTCTTTTGTTTTAAATCAATATATTTTAGAAGTTGATATTCTTGTTCTTCCATATGAGTTTATAGAATCTTTAAAAATAAATGCCATTAGTATTTTGATTTTGCTTTGAGTCTATAATGTTAACATGTTAGCAATGTGAATTTTGCAGTATAAACATAAGATCCATTTACATACTGATTTATCCTTTTTAGTTTAACTCTCCTCAGTGTTTTACTACAGAGGCTCAAACTCTTTTGAAAGTAATGAAGAAATACAGTCGGTATTCAAAATAAATATATAAAACCCACCAATATTTGTGTACATCAATAGCGAGTTTTCACAAAAGAGGCCATTTAAAGTAGCTACAGTATTAAAAAACTTATGACTAAATTTAATCATAGAGATATGTCCTTGATTTTTCTCCTTCACAGTCATTTGTGAGAGTTGGTGATTTTGTGTATTGGAATATCTGGGTATCCTTTGACGTATCTCTTCCAATGGTACTTTATTTTGAACTTCACACGTACTTATCATTAGCTATCATTCTGTGCACTTTAAGTTTTGCCACATCCTTATTGGCATCTTTGAGTCTGATGTAGATGTGAGAATTTCTAGAAATTTGTTTGTTTTTATGCTATATCTTTTCTTCGATTATGAAAGATAATCTCTTTCTTTGGCTTTTTCTTTCCACTTCGGATTTTATTCCCCTCCAGGTTCACCCTCTGACTGTTCCACATCTCAGCATCTCATACCCCAACCCACTGTCTCCACTAGGATCTCTAGGATGTTCCCAACCACAACCCCTCCAAGCCTCCCCACTCCCTGGGGCCTCCAGTCTCTTGAGGGTTAGGTGCATCTTCTCTGACTGAACCCAGACCTTGCAGTCTTCTGCAGTATATGTGTTGGGGCCTCAGACCAGCTGGTGTATGTTGCCTGGTTGGTCGTCCAATGTCTGAGAGATCTCAGGGGTCCAGTTTAATTAAGACTGATGATTCTCCCACAGAATCACCCTTCTTCCAGATTTTCTCTAATTTAACCACAAGAGTCAGCAGTTTCTGTCCATTGGTTGGATGTAAATATCTGCATCTGACTCTTTCAGCTACTTGTTGGGTCTTTGGGGAGGGGGCAGTCATGATAGGCCCCTCTTTGTGAGAGCTCCATAGCCTCAGTAATAGTGTCAGGCTTTGGGGTATCCCCTTAAGCTGAATCCCACTTTAGACCTGTCGCTGGACCTCCTTTTCCTCAGGCTCTTCTCTCTTTTTGTCACTGCAGTACTTTCAGATAGAAACAATTATGGGTCAGAGTTTTTATCTGTGGGATGGCACCCCCAGTCCTCACTTGATGCTCTGTCTTTCTGCTGGAGGTGGGCTCTACAGGTTCCCTCTCCCCACTAAGGCAGTTCATCTAAGTTCCCTCCCTTTGAGACCTGAGAGTTTCTCACCTTCCAGGTCTCTGGTATATTCTGGAGCCCACTCCCTCCTCCACCTACCTCCTCAGGTTTCCTGTTTCCATTCTTTCTGCTGGCCCTCGGGACTTCAGTACTTCTTCCCCACCCAATACCTGTTCATATTCCTGTCTTCCATACCCTGTCCTCTTTCCCACTCATGTCTCTGTGTACCCCCTTCAATGATTGCTTTCTTCTCCCTCCCAACTGGGACTGAGGCATCCTCACTAGGGCCCTTCAGTTTATTAACCTTTTTCACATCTGTAGACTTTATCCTGATATTCTGTACTTTTTTTGGGGGGGGGGGGCTAATATCCACTTAGCAGTAAGTACATACAATGCATGTTCTTTTGGGTCTGAGTTACCTCACTCAAGATGATGTTTTGTTGTTCTATTCATTTGTCTCCAAAAACTCAGGATGTCCTCATTCTTAATAGCTGAGTAGTATTCCATTGTGTAAATGAACCACTTTTACTGTATCCTTTTGTTGTGAGACATCTTGGTTATTTCTACCTTCTGGCTATCTCAAATAAGGCTGCTATGAACATAGCGGAACACATGCCCCTGTGACATGGTGGGGCATCTTTTGTGTATATGCCCAAGAGTGGTATAGCTGGGTCTTCAAGTAGATCTATTTCCAATGCTCTGAGGAATTTCCAGATTGATTTTCAGAGTGGTTGTACCTGTTTGCAATTCCACCAGCAATGGAAGAATGTTCATCTTTCTCCACATCCTCGCCAACTTGTGCTGTCAAGTGAGGTTTTGATCTTAGCCATTCTGATTGACGTAATGTGGAATCTCGGGGTCTTTTTGATTTGCATTTCCCCGATCACTAAGGACTTTGAATATTTCTTTAAGTGCCAATTTGAGCTTATTTTATTTTTATGTTTGTATATGTATGTGTACTTTGTATGTGTATGACTGTGTGTGTATAAATGCATGTTTGTGAAGGTACCCTCAGAGAGCAGAAAAGGGCATCACATACCTGACTGAGATCTAGTGTTACTGGAAGCTGTGAGCTACCAGACATGGGTACTGGAAACAGAATTTGAATCCTCTGGAAGATCAGAACATGTTCATGTTCTTTACCAGCCTGTGAAAATAATTTTTAAATCATATTTTCATATATATATAACATTATGTATATATATGAAATCTAGTTTTGTTTTCTAGATTTCAACTGAAGTCTCCTTTTAAGTCTCACATAACAAATTATTTTTCTCTTGCTGCTTTAGATTTTTAAAAATGTAACATATGCTGTAAAGTCCTAATTTGGTCTAAGCAATTTCCGGAACTGTACATCTGAATCTTTCCCAATATTAAGGAAGTTTTCAACTCTTAATCTGTTAAATATTTTTTGCATGTTCTTTCTATTGCCCTTCTAAAAATCCATAATTCAAATATTTGCTTAATTAATAGTATATCTTAATTTTAATAAGCTTTAAATTGTCTCTGTCTCCTCTTTCTTCCTCCTTCTAATTTTAAAATACCTCTATTTTTGATCTTCGAAATTCTGGTACTGAGGGTTTTAATTGTAGTACTTATTAATTTTTTCATTTCTAGGAGTCTTTTGATGATTTTAAAAAATCTCTTTGCTAATCTTTCCACTCAGAATGTGAATTGTTTTACTAACGTTTTTCTATGGTTAAAAATCTTATATTGACTTATTTTTCAGTTGAGTCACCAGCTACCAGTTTCTGGGGACCTTGTTACAGGGATGATGTGTGTCTCCCCACATCAATATTTCTGCATAGGGGACCAAAGCTACCTGTACTAATGTTTTACATTTTTCTGTATAGACAAACATTGCCAGCTGTCTATGAGACCTATAGGTGAGCTGCACAGGTCCAGGTCATCTAGCCTAGCATCTCTGAATCTTCTCTTACTGTGACCACTGTTGAAAACACTTCTGCATGTTTCATTTATACGCAGGGGTTTATGGACATTTTTCCTAACAGCATCCCCTTCGCTCTAACCAACGTGAACCCAACTTCAGATCCAGAACATTCTTACATTTTCTGAGTATCTACTAGGGTGGGACTGCTCTTGTTGCTCCAGATAGGTTTCTCAGCTTGTGTGTCAGGATTAAGGAGATACCTGTCACTTTCCGAAGGCCTTGACAGGGTTATGGCAACTCTGTGGTGTCTGAACAAGATTGTGAAATATTTCTCAGTGTCAGAGTATTGTATGGGGCTAGAATGTATCAGATGGCACAAGTAAGACATTCATCAGTAGCTGAAAGTTGTGTGGGTGCATTTCCAAGGTCTCATAAATTGACTTGCTCTGAGTGGATGACCAACCAATTTCCATGTCTAATGCTGGGTGGACACACATGAACATATACTCATACCCCTCTATACATGCAGATATACCAATATCTAACTTTTTTGGATTAAAAGTGTAAAACATCAAAACTGTGGTTTAGAAAATTTAAGCATGGTGGAGTAACCCTGAGTTCTGTGGCTAATCTTTTTGGCCTTGGAACACTTCTTGTACTTTCACATTCTGTTTACTAGCACTCTTAGGAGACCAATTTTGATATTGGGTTGTTTCATTTTTAATTCTTGCCTTTTAAAAAATAATTAATATTTCATTTTCAACCATCAAAGTTAATGCAGTAAGCAAGTTTTCTCATGTGTCTTGAGCCATGTTTTTTTTTTTTTTTTTAGAATTGTATCAATAGACTAAAAAGCCAAAAATTAAAATTTATGGTGCTAAAGTAAGCTCGTCTGCTCATACTTCAGAGAGGCAAGAACTTCCTTGTTAAATGTCTGCTGCACAGTCTGGGATCTTGGTGCAATGGGATGTAGTGAGCAAGTCAGAAATATCTCAAAAGATGCTTGCTAAGTGGTCGTTGTGATGAAGAGAGGACAGTTTCTAGTCAAGGACTTATTTTACTCTCCATGTATTATGTTAAAGTGCAATAAGTGTGTTCTTCCCTATGGTTCTATAGTACCAGTTGATGAGCCTTGAAAACTAATATAAAAGTAATATTAAATGGACAGAACAAGTTGTATTTTTATCTTTAACAATATATATGTATATTACAGACATTTGTGTATATAAACAATGCAAGAAATGGCATGAATGTGAAACAAAGCAAAGAGGGTCATGTGGGAGATTTGGGGGGAGGAAAAGGAAAGGGAAGAAATGCTGCAATTATATTATAATGGGAAAAAGAGAAGATAATTTTCAATGCAGTAGAGGACAGGAACAGAGTGGAGTGGATTCCTCCTTTAGTTGAGGTTGTGTGCAAGTGTGTTCTGTGCATCCAGCCAGGTTTTACATTCAGGTTCTTCTGTGATTGTTCCTACATACTCCACTTGTATCATCTGCCCGTAAATGCTTTTTGTCATCTTTGAAAAGAACTGTAAAAATAACAAGACTTTCCCCAAAATAAAGCACATAGTCGTGTGTGTGTGTGTGTGTGTGTGTGTGTGTGTGTGTGTGTGTGGATGTGTGGATGTGTGTATGTATTATGTATCTCCCAGGGGAGGGAAGAAATGGGAAAGCCAAAATTCTGAAAAATGTAGGCCAGCAAGGTTAGGTTGTCATGCTTACCTTTAAGCTGATATGGGCTCTAATTTGTCAAAGCAAATTGTAAGAAACAAATGAGATAATGCTTGGGAAAAGTCCTAGAACTTGGTGCACAGTAACTTTTGGCCCCTTTGACAGTATTAGGGAAATAAATCACACAAGATTTCTAACATAAGTAGGGTAAACGTGGACTAAGGCACCATGACACCAAGTATTTGTAGGTTTAATTTCTACATTATTATCTTTCTAGCCACTGTGAGATGAAGTCTCATGGATCATAGATGCCTGGAGATTTTATTATCCAAGGGAAGAGTGAGGGTTGGTAGGCAGGCAGGCTTTGTAAATTAAAAAATAAAAAATCCTATGGGGAATGGAAGATAAACACAACACAAGCAAATTAATTTACAGCTGAAAAGAGGAAATTGGATTTTTCTTTATATATATACACATTTTATGAGCTAAGCAAATAGCTATATTCCGTAACAAAACATTTTTTTTTTCAAAATCAAGTTTTACTTGTTGATGTATACCAAGTAAAAAGTTCTATTCCTTGAATGTTAACAGACATTTTGGTCCCTGGCTGGAATCTCAAAAGGCACAGCCTTATAGCAGCTCTCCTTAAGGCATTCATTATCTTGGTCCCAAGAACAGTTAACTGGAAAGATGATGGGAAAATATGATAAAACATGTTAGTGGAAACACGGTGTCCCAAGTGCTAATGGGATGCTACTCAGGGGAGGCAGAACTCAGTTCAAAAGGGTGGTCTTCCTTGATCCATGTTTTCCCAGGCAGGAAGGAGAAGGCAGAGCCCAGAACTGGGCAGAACCCAGTTTGATATTGAGTGAGTGCTGAGAGTAAAGGGCCTGAAAGAGAGAAGGCCTTCTCTGAGAGATTTAGGTCTAGCTCTTGAAGAAGGCCTCCTCCTGTGTTGATCCTTGATGAAGAGGTCCTTGCTAGTTCAAACTGGTTTATTTGGTGGCAGATGTGAATGCATACACCTTTATTCAGGTTGAACCAGAGATTAAATACCTTTTGTAGAAAGAAATGCCCAGGGAGAAAAGCTCACTGGCTGAACACTGGGGATCTATCTAGATACCTCATTAGCATGGACAGCTCAAAGATTTTATATTGTGTTACTGATATGGTCCTCTCAGTGGGATGTCCTGGTTATCTGTTCTGGAGTATGTAGAACTAGACAAGGAATGGCCCCACTCCTATTGTTCTCAATTCTGAGATTTACAGGGTTTGGGCTCATTCAGCCTTACCAGTTCTTTGGTCTGATGTCACTTTCAACTTACCCCACAACTCCTCCTTTTGATTTTTATAAAGGAAAAGAATCATTGAAGTATCTGTCTTCCATGTTATTTGTAATTACAATTTTTAATGGTGCATGATGTAAGCATCAAAATAAAACATAATATAAGAGGGTTAATGCAGGGAAGGGGTTAGGAAGAAAAGGCATTACTGAACCAGAGTAATTGCTCAGTGCATCAATATGATGCAAGTTCCCCAAAGTCTAGCAGTCATTAGGTCCTACCAAAAGTTCATCTACCATTGATGTGACCCACGGTTGTCATCTGTGGATGCCATAATCTGCTTATCTTGAAACATTTGCAGTCAGTCAGGGTGTCCAAGCAAGGCAGCTGTGGACTCAGCAGATCCAAGGTAAATGACAGTTAGTCTCAGTCTGCCGGCAGCAGCAATGTGGTTTTTTTTTCCTCGTAGAGTTAAACCTGTGGAATGATGATGATAAAGGGGCGCAGAACCCTGGCATGGGGATATCTTCACAGGGAAATAGATTCTACATATATAAATATATACATATATATGTATATACATATATACATACATACATACACACATACATATATACATATATACACACATACACACATACACATATACACATATACATATATACACACATACACATATACACATATACATATATACACACATACACACATACACACATACACACATACACATATACACATATATACATATATACATACATACATATATACATACATACATATGTACATATATAAATATCTACATCATATATACAATATACACATATACACACACACATATATATATACATATATACATATACACATATACATATACACATATACACATATACGCATATACACATATACACATATTTATCATATATACATATATACACATATACACATATACATATATATAAAATATTCACACATATATAATATTCATATATATAATTTATATATAATATATGTTATATATAATGATATGTTAACAAGCATATTATATATAATATATATTATATATACATACATATATGTATATATACATATATATATGAATAACGGAGGCAACATACATGTTAAGCCTGTAATAGTTTGATTGGCAGCACAATATGGCCCATTCCTATAACCCTAGGAAAGAGGCAAGGGTGTTAAGGGACTTTTCAGTCCTGAAAGGAGCTCTTTAAGTGGGAAGTCACCTGTGTTATATTAAGGGAAGAGTTGGGAATTCATCTGCTTCAGGTAGGTGAGGAAGAAAACACCACGTTCATTATGTATTTGGGTTAGGCAGTAACAGCTTATCTGTGAAAAAGAAACTTGCTTAAGTAAACTGTATTATATTATTAATTAAGGGTTGAATAGTGGTTATTGTAGTAGTTCATTTGACTTGGGGGGGTAAATTCAGTATGATTTTTTGAAGTTCAAAAGAGTTTTTAAACAAATTAAAATGGTTTTAGAACAATTTGGGGTTTAAAAACACGAACACTGTTTCAGGTGATTCTGTTAGAGAGAAGAACAAGCATTTAAGCAAAGAAGCATGAAACAAAGAAGTTTTGAGCTGAGCAGCAAGATGCCACCCATTATTTTTTTGTTTGGCCGGCTCTCCTTGCCCAGATGCAGGGGGAGGAGCTTGCTCTGCTGCACTGCCTCCTCCAGCCTTCTGCACCAGCAACCAGGTCCTCCTTTCCACATGTGTGTTTCCTTGGCCAGAGGAGTGTTGCTTTCTATAAACCCTGGAAAGTAGAGCAGAAAGAGAAGAGGCATAGGGGCTTGGTGGGGCCATGGTGGGAGTGGGGATCAGGATTTTGTTAATTCCGAGCAGAGTGTCTGGTTTTAGACAGGGGTCAGAGCAGTAGCTCTAACTGAAGACAAACGTTGGAAAAGACAGTGCCAGTCGTCAGAATGGGGAGGCTTAGGACTTTTGGGCTAATGCAAAAGCTATGAGATAGGGCCCAGGGGCTACTCATGTTTTTTGTTCAAACCAGAGTTCTCATGTGGATCCACATGGGCTGCCAGCTGTGGTGTGTGTCAGCTGGTTATGCTTCACATTGGGCGCGAACCATTGTCCTCTGCAGAACTTGTTACAGCTCAGTAAAACACCAAAAAGGTGGACCATGCCACCAGACAGAACAGGTAAGGTTGAGTGAACTCAAACTCTGTAAAACTCAGAATTGAGAGTAGTAGGAGTGGGGCCAACTCCCTGTGTAACTCTACCCATTCTGGAAGATGTAACCATGACACCCGACTGAGAGGACCATTATAGCCAGTCAGTTATAGGGAAATCACCTGAAGAGGATGCAAGTAGAGCATTTCTAGCATCTAAAACTGAGCCAAGGGAAGGATCTACTCCTGGATCCTACCCTACTCCTCATTGTTTATAAGGTTCCTATTCACATAGATAAGCCACACGTTATTTCACCAAGGTCATCAGAGAGAAGCTGTTTTACTGAGTTATAATGCACTTGCAGAGAGTTTTCTCTCCTAAAGCATTCATCGCTAGACCTTGTACCTGCCCTGCAGTCCAGGCTGATGCCTCTGTCTTCCCTGCCACTGCTACCACCTCTGCCCACTGCTGTCGATGACCCTGTCTCTAGTATTGGTGCTGTCATGGATTTGTGAAACCTATTTATTCTTGTTCCTCAGAGAATGACAATAACACATTTCTACAGGAAAAAAAAATCCCCAAGTTCAATTTCAGAAATCACTCATTTGTGATCATTAATAAGGAGAAACAACAGTAAAGCAAAGGACATCTAATCAAGTTAGAGAATAGACTAGGAAAATACTGGTTGTTCTGTGACCAGTGGTGAGGAACTGCCACCTAAATACAATGAGTGTTGAGAAGGAAACACCCATCATGCACTTTGAATGCTTTGAAAAATGAAAGCAGAACAGAATTATTCTGTGCTCTTTATATGTTTGCATCATATAAGTAAACATCTTTTAGACATGTTTATTACATCTTTTTTTTTTTTTTTGGTATGTGTGGGTGGCAGGGCATGGGTTGCCATAACACACATACACATACAGAAATCTGATAACAAGTTGGATGAGTCAGGTCTCTTCTTCCATCATGTGGGTCCCAAGCATTGAATCCCAGGTGGCAGCCTTGGTGGCAGGCACCTGGCTCACCAAGCCATCCTCTTGACCCAAAATGGACAGTCTTTAAAACTGAAAAATCCTAAGCATATCAACCAAGAAGTTAAGAACATTACAATGAGTACCAAAAATAGTCATTTGTCATACTGTTTTCAAATTTTAGCATGATTGAGATGAATTAATTTGCCTGATATCATGAATAATAAGTTTGCCATTAAATGACTTCCTGTGTAATTTTTTTATGCTTCATGTTATTGAATATTATATAATCTATTGTTATATTGAATTAGTCATTGAAAAGTTGGCTTAACTACCCTTTTATCTAGATTGTCCCCAGTTTTTTCATAATAGCCTGAATTGCTACAATTTGAATAGCATATTCTTGTATACCAGAGTTGGTTGACTTTACATCAATAATGTCTTTCATAGCATTTATTCTTTGGATTTTAAAAATTACTAGCTTCTCTTAGCTCATAAAATTACAAGTACCTTAAAGATAAATTTTCAAATATATGGTTGTTTTTGTCTTTTAGATTTGTATAAATAAACCAAGGTTCAGGAGAGATGGCTTAGAGGTTAAGAGTGCTTTCAAAAAACTCAAGCTCAGAACCCAGCACTCACACAGAGCACCTCATAACCACATAAACTATCCATTTATCAATTAACCCATATATTCATAGTATGTACACACACACACACACACACACACACACACACACACACACACACATCCTGTGGCCCCAAATGATAATTTAACTTACATGGTGATTATTGAACTCTCAACATATATGCATATATCATGTTTTTGAGCTGTGCAATGCTTTTCTTAAATTTCAACACACATGAGAGTCACTTGGGGAACTCAGTAACTTGTAGGTTCCAAAGTCTCATCTGCATGATAATTTGTAATTTTTTTCCGTGTGTGTGTGTGTGTGTGTGTGTGTGTGTGTGTGTGTGTGTGTGTGTATGTATGTTTTTTATTAGTTCCTTGGAGACAAGATTTCATATTTCCGGGATTACAGAGAAATCATAGCTGACTGGCTTTGGATTCTTGGTATTCTTGCCTCCTATTCTCAAGTGCTAGAATTACAGTTATGAGCCACCAGACCTAACAACATGCCCCAAAAACAAACAAACAAACAAAAAAACCAAACTAAATAAGAAAATAAAAAGCAAAAAATAGAAACCACAAGAAAAAAAAAAACCCAAAAACCCAAAACTGCTCTTTATGATACAACCAGATTCTAAACCATTTTATGAAAAATGGCAGTTGTTCAGGTGCCTCCAGACTGCTCTGCAGTCTGTCTCTGACAAGGAGGACACTGAGATGTGCATAGACAGGTGATTCTCAACCTGACTCAGTCTACTTGCCCAGCCATTGGCCATTGGCTCTTTATCGATCAATCAAAACAATTGGGGACAAGGACCTTCAGCGTTTGGATACAAAGATTACAGATTTGGGGGTCCAGATTAATTCAAAGCATTAGAACCAATCCTAACAATTTAAGATTACTCTGACTACCTTACCTTTAAGTATTTTTCCAAGATAATAGTTAGGTATTTAAAAAAATCCAAAATGAGACTTTTCAGTATCTTTTTTGATGTTATTTACATTGGTTTATTTGAAATGACCTCTTGTTCTGTGATGGACAATGGGGAAAAGGGGATATGAGCACAGGTATCAAAGCAGAGTAATGTTTTGCACTTTACTTCCAAATAAAAAATGATAGGAGAATGGATTGCGTGGTCTCGTGCCTGAAGCCACTGTAGTAATAAGAAGATAAACATAATTGATAGTGATTCAGGCTGTAAGAAAACTATAGCTCCTAATTTTATGGCAGAAGACAATCCGTATTCTTCAAGTAAGAATCAATCCAGGGCACTGGTCAGTCAAGAGAGGACAAAGCATGTAGATTATAATAAATTAAGCATGTAGATTATAATTATAATAAATAATAAATTTATTCCTTTTAGATGTGTGTTGATACTGACTTTGAAGTTGTTTAGGGTTTAGGAGCTATGTCACTGTTCTCTAGCTTGTAAGAAAGCATTGGGCCAGCAAGGCGGCTCAGCTGCTGAAAGTACTTGCCACCAAACCTGATGACTTAATATCCACAACCATGTGGTAAGAAGAGAGAGCCAACCTCAAGTTATCCTTCGATAACAGGAATAAGCATTCATGCACATTAATAAATAAGTGTAATTTTTAAAAAAATAGAGAAAAATATAAGACATTGCTCATTACTAAACACATGCACCAACTGCTGTGTGTGTGTGTTTGTGTGTGTGTGTGTGTGTGTGTGTGTGTGTGTGTGTGTGTAAAACAGAGCTAAGTATATGCATATCTTCTTTTAGCCAAAATACTGTTACATTAGATAAAACAGTGTGTTCTTAATCCTTGCTACAGAGAGGAATTATTTTTGTTGTTGTGTCTTCAGAATGATGGATACAATTGGAGTTAACCATATTAAGTGAATTAAGACAGATAGGACACATAAGACATACATGGCATGTTTCCTCTCATTTCTGGCTCTTACATTTTATATAGATAAATAAAATCATCTGTGTGTCCTTCATATGAAAGTAGAAGCAAATAGTCTCTAGGAGAAAAAGAAAGAGACTACAGGCAGAGCTGAGACAGAGAGGACGGAGGCGTCTTTGTGAGGACGGATGTATTCAAGTGGACTGTATGTTTACATTAAAATGTCCTCACACAACCAAGTACTGAGTACAAGAAAAACAAGCTATTTATAATGTTATTTATAAATATTAAACCAAACAGAACACAGGGAAGGCCTGAAATGAAATGACTTTCTTTTCTAATGTGACCCTTAGAGCCTGGAACAATATTCTGTTTGCACTCACGCTGTGCTCAGAAGGAATTATTGTTTCTGACTTTATTTTACAAGTATAAAATATATTCTTTCTTTATAAACTAAATTTAACTTCTATTCTAAGTTCTTATTCTTTGGGGGTAGGGTGAATATATTATTGCTTAATACTCGTTTTTACCCTCGTGACCTGCTGGAATTATGTTCAGGTTCTCAGGAGTTTGTGTACTAAAAAACATTGGGTAGATTTTCATGCTTTCAAAATGATTTACTGGCAGAGGCTTCCTAAGGGATTCACATTGGCCTAGTGGGTTAGAGCTCCAGGCGTGCAATTGGGTCCCTGCTGTGTGAACTCTTTGGCTTTCTCTTCACTGTGAGCACTGGAGGACCATCCAAGCTCATTCTCTTGTCTCAGAGTCATAGAAAAGGAAGGAAAGATATTTTAAATAAATAGTTGAACATATGTTTAAATAATTTTTTTTAAAAAAAGATATTCTATAACTGTGAAGAATCCTCAAAAACAGAAGGCAACTTCAATACAAAGCTCTGTGTGCATCTGTGGTGGTCAGCTTCAGTCACATATGAGAGGAAGCTTCTCCAGAGTAGAAACCAGCTAGCTCTCTCTCTCTCTCTCATTCCTACTAGTGTCCAGCATGCTATGGTTTTCTGGGTTGAGAGTAGCAGATGTGAGATTCTGCTGTCAGAAAGCCAGGGTGATATGGGGGTATAAGTATCCACAGCCTGTGCAGTATCACTAAGCAGGTAATGAGCTGTGCCAGTGATCACTGGAAACAGAACTCTGGCCATCTCAGTAAATACTTAAGATGATAGCACAGGCCTCCCAGTGGAAACAATATAAACAAACAAAGCAGACTGTGCAAGAGGGAGGTTCCCAAATTTAAGTTTGATCACATAATCAGAAATATACAAATATTTGAGGAAAGTCAACACTAAGGAAAAATTAATCCACATCAGCACCTATTTTTATTTTACACATGGACTAAGCTGGAGAGCTGGATCCATGGGAAGTGAGCTTGCTGTGCAAGCACAAGTATCCACATTCCAGTATCCACAACACGTTGTGCATGCCTGTAACCGTAGTGCAGTTGGGAGGAGAGATGCAACCCTTGGAGCATGCTAATTTCCAACGTGGCTTCAGATTTAATGAGAGACCTTGCCTCAAAAGAATAAGGTAGTCATAGGGCAGATCACCATATGTCTTCAGGCCTCTAGAGTACACACACATGAAAATACACCATTCATATGCATAGACAGACACATGGACAGGCAGACAGATAGCTAGATAGACAGACAGACACAGAGGGAGGGAGACAGAAGGAGGGAGAGAGGGAAGAAGGGAAGAGAAGGAAAAAGAGGAGGAGGAAGAGGAAGAGGAGGAGGAAGAGGAGGAGGAGAAAGAGGAGGAAGAGGAGGAGGAAGAGGAGGAGAGGAGGAAGAAGAAGAGGAAGAGAAGGAGGAGGAAGAGTATCACTAATTAGTCTTAAGACCTTTCAACACATGTCTCAATTGCTTTTTTGATCCTCAGTACAAAGCATAAGGACTCTGGCATTTTTTTCTAACACATATGATGAATCTCCAAAGATAAGAGTATGCAGGCATTGGAAATCAGCCTATTTTACGTTGTACCTCATGTAACCTCTTTTTTCTTTACATACCTCTACTATCTAATTAGCTACTGTAACATGACACTGGGATGTGTTTGCAAAAGATATCTTTTTTCAGGAACGACAGTCCAGGTGTGTGGTGATGCATTGAGGAGTAGATGAAAGTAAATAGACCAACCCAAAACAGAAACATGGCTTATAACTGTGTTCACAGTACCTCTTCCCAATACAGTGATAATGGTATTGGCTGGGTTTGGGGATCTCAACAAAGACTCTCTATATAAGGCAGACGATATATCTGTTAGGGTTTGGGTGAAATGTTCTTTAAAAGAACATGTGGCAGAGTCTTTCTTCGAGATGTTGGTTGCAGTGTTCAGAAGTGGAGTTTAGGGAGGTTATTACTGATACACTTTCCATTGTTTAATCTAATGATGGACTCTCAGTTTGATAGGTTTGTGTTCAGGGGGCAGGGATATTCCTTATTCCTATCCATCTTGTGATGAGTTGCTTTCCTCCATCAAATACTCACTACAGGCCCAGAAACAATGAAGCCAAGTGACCTTGGACTGAAACCTTCAAGTCAGTGAGCC
Source organism: Rhabdomys pumilio (assembly GCA_030674055.1). Lineage (NCBI taxonomy): Eukaryota > Metazoa > Chordata > Mammalia > Rodentia > Muridae > Rhabdomys > Rhabdomys pumilio. The sequence goes on along the minus strand of JANHMN010000008.1, from coordinate 15,360,435 downwards.
TAAACAACTCTGTCCTTATGTCAGTTTATTTCCCAAGGTCTTTTGTCACAGCAGTAGAGAGAAAAGACAAAACAGAACTTGAGGTTTGTCTCTGGAAGCCCACGCATTGTGTTTTCACTGGAATCAAAGCAGCAGACCCTAGCTGGCTTCTTTTAAGCATTTATCACATTCTAATATAGAGACCTTCTTCTACATGTTTCCCACTACAACTCAATTGAGAAGATGTGTTTCTGTATGACTCCCAGAGCCCTTACCTTTCCGATGTTTGCTTTGTGCAGGCTATTCAGGTCCCTTCTCTGTTTGAAACACTGGCTTCTCTTTAGAAGTTACTTGCTTGAGTCTTTCAAGACACCAGGGTGACCACCATCTTCCTGGCCTACCATTCTCTGAACTGCCCTGGGAAATACGATTTCTCTGAGGCCTTTGAGTCTTCTTGAATATATTCACTGGTCTCTCTCCACAGCCTTTGATGAAAGACTGTGCAATGCGAAATGAAAGCTTTTGTATGTCTGAAAACTCTGAAATATGCTCAGTGTTTTCTGTTGCTATAAATGAAATAAGCCCCCCTTCCATTCCACACTCTACACACACACACACACACACACACACCTGTTGGGATTGATTTTTGCTGCTTGGATTTTGTTATGTTGTGTCTTGTTCTTTGGTTCAGATTTACTCATAGAGCGATGGAGACAGGGATTCATAGAAACCTATAACTTAAATGGCATCCTTTGCAGATGACCGAGGCACAGCAATGCTCACATATAAACTACATAATTTGAGAGATGATTACTTACATTACAAAACAGTGTTTCTTTGTCTTCAGGGTATTTGTTGTAATTTACTTTGAACACCCAGTTTCTCTAGAGTGGTAAAACACAGTTTAAACTCCTTTACAAGATTGGTTTCACACCTAGAAAACAATGTATTGGGCAAATATAATGAACATGTTTGTTTTCTGATAATCACACAGTCCCTAGGCCATAGAATAAGAGATGGTGCTGATGCTGTATTTTAAGAAAACCCCCAGTGATGTGTGAGCTGATCTCGGTCCCTGATGTTTATGGTCCCCCCCCTCTTCTGTAGTGTCCCCAAGCACTTTCCTTTCTTTGGACAGTTTCAGTGACTTATGCTTTCTGTTCTGAACCACCCCTCTGGCTTCAGCATGCAGCTATTAACCACTTAATTCTTTTCGAGTATCTGTGGCCTTTAGACTTCCTTCTTTGTTAGTTTTGTTTTTGCTGCAGGTAGCTCATAGTGCCTGGATTTAGAGTGAATATATGCTGCATAGACATCTTCTGGTTTCTCAGTATTTAAACTTATCCTAGTCCACAGAGACTCTCCCTTCTACATCAATATGTAACTACCTAGCCAGCTTGTTTGCCTGTATAAAGGAACAGGCAGTGGCCAGGAAGGGAGGGGCAGGGCTCAGTTTCTCCTTATTCTGGGAAAGATGCATCAGGTGAACCTGTGCATAGTTCTATTTTCTTCCATCCAGTATTCATCACAGAAGCCAACATCTTCAGATCTCCCATCCCTGCTGTCACATTCAAGTTACTGCAAGAAATAAGGCTATTTCTATAATCACCACTAAAACCTGGAAATTTCTTCACAGACCAACTCAGGAACCTGAAATATTTTGCACACAATTTGGTCATAGCTATAAGCAACAGCAACGGGAACAAGAATGTGATGAGAAAATGCATTTGTCCTTTGGAAACTTGGGTTTTGTTCTTAGTTTTAGACAGGCCTTTTCTAGCATTTGGCAGGCACTTTTAACTTGGAAGTTCCTGGGTTTGTTGTTGGTTTAAACTAGTCAGCAGATGAAGGAAACAGAAAATCTCAGGGATTTAGAGATTTGCCTCTCTTAGGATGGTTGTCCTTCATGAATATTTATACTTTAGATTCTGTTAATTCCTTTGTACTGAAGAGGTAGGCTTTTCTGGTGTTATTTTTAGTTTGAGGCCAATCAACACAGGCACTTGCTGGTGCAGATGTTTCTGCTCCACCATTGGCCTCCCATGAAGAGATGAGGCAGTCCTCTGGAGAGTACACTACTAACACATCTTGGCTCCCACATGAATAAGAGCTTACAGAAGGGAAGAAAATCATTAGGGCTGAGAGGTAAGAGCATTATGTCTTGCAGAGTGCCAGAGTTTGGTTCCCAGCACTTATGTTAGATCATTTTGTAATGAGTGTTTCTATTGCTATAGTAACACACCATGACCAACTTGGGGAGAAAATGGTTTGCTCCTCATGGCCTTATCATTTATAGAACTCAGGAGAGCCAGCTTATGATGATGGGCTGGACCCTCCACATCAATCACTAATTAAGAATATGCCTTATAGGCTTGCCTACAACCTGATTTCATGGAGAAATTTTTCTCAAATGAGGTTCATTTTTTTATATCACTCTACCTTGTGCCAAATTGACATAAGAACTAGCCAGTACAGCTCCCAACTACCTGTAACTCCAGATCTATGAAATTCTATATATTCCTGAACTTACATACACACAGACAAATACACACACACACACACACACACACACGCACGCACGCACACACACACACACACACACACACGCACGCACGCACGCACGCGCACACACACACACAAGAGGGTGGGAGGGAGGGAGGGAGTAAGGGAGGGAGGGAGGGAGGGAGGGAGGGAGGGAGGGAGGGAGGTGGGGAGGAGAGAGAGAGGGGAAGATAGAGAGGGAGGGAGAGGGAGAGGGAGGGAGGGAGGGAGGGAGGGAGAGAGAGACACACACACACACAGAGAGAGAGAGAGAGAGAGAGAGAGAGAGAGAGAGAGAGAATACATAAAGTGTATACAATATCTTGGATGTATTGTCATTTTATTGGGATCCCAGCCGGCTTAGAAATGCTGCTTTCCTTTCATACACTTGTGAGTCTGAAACAATAGGACAAACATTGTGCATTTCAGTGTTCAGGGAGAAGAAGCAATCTATATGTTACAGGTTTCAGAAGAGTTTCAGGAAGAGTTGATAATAGGACATTGCTGATGTGTCAGATTCCTCTAAAAAGTTGTCTGGAATGCAGAGACTCAACATAAATATGGTGCCTCATTACCACAGATATGATTTTCCTCTGCCCCCTCTCTTCCTCTTAGTTTTCTTCCACTGTAATATCAGTTACTTTTTAGATGGTTACACAGCAGAGATCCTCGATAAAAGCCACATAAGAAAGGAAGACTTTGTTTTGGCTCACTCTTTTCAGGGATACAGTCCCACATATCAGCGAAAGTGTGTGCAAAGCAGAATAAAGCAGCTCATCACATTGCATCCACAGTCAGAAAGCAGGTGGCTTTGTTTTGATTCAGTCTGAGATCTCCACCTATGGAGTGGTAGCACCCGTAGCTAGAATAGGTCTTTTTACCTTAACTGAAAACCACCTTGGGGACATGTCCAAAGGTTTATGGTTTAGCTGATTCTGTAACCTGTCAAGCTGACAATGTTAGCTTTTCTGCGCAGGATCACTATGATACTCTAAAGTTAGATAAACTGATCTGTGATAGGGAAAGTGTTAGCAAGTGTGGCATGCCCAACTTCCCTTCTAAATGGTTGCCCCAGGCTACATCTGGGACCTGAGGTTTTGTGGAATTCCAAGAATACAACAGAAGACTGGAGAATTTAAATGTTCTTTAAAACAAGGTTCATTTCCCCTACATCAGTCACCTTGAATACATTTTCATTTATTATTATTATTATTATTATTATTATTATGTTTATTATTATTATTATTATTATGTTTATCCTGTACTTGGACTTCCCTGCTTTGATTTTGCCTGCCTTCCCTTCTTTATTAGTGGCACTATTCAATCTCATCAGCATAGCTCTTGGATACACTGCTTTGGGTATGAGAAAAGCATCTGCCTTTTCTTAGCCTCAGATTTCTGAATGGATTTCCAGAGTTTCCTGTCATCGTTTCTAGGCTGTGGGGGATGGTGACAGTCACAGTGACCATACCCTTGGTTCTGTAAAAGTCAAATGAGACAAAGGCAAAGAACAGGATCTTTCGATGAATGTCCACGAACATTATGAATACAATATTAGCAAAATGAGGGGTATAAGAGACAATTGAGATAGGTTGGCTTCACAAACAAAATTCTTTGCCTCAAGTCTAATAACATGCCTCAGCTAGTTAAGGCGCTCGTTGCAGAGCTTGATGTCCTGGTTTTGATCTTTGGGACCAAACTGACTCCCACAAATTGTCTTCTGATCTGCACCTTGCACCAATACTAAACAAACAAGCAAGCAAACAAACAAACAAACAAACATTTTTTTCCCACTTCTGGTTCATTTCTTGTGAAAGTCTCTAGGGTATAATGGCATCGTAACATAACCTTTGTTTCTCACTGAACTTGTTTCATATTGTGGTTTGTATGCAAATGAGCAAACCCACTGTGTGTAAGTAATGGGCATGAAGAATGGAAAAAATGAACTTGTTAAAGATGGTAAAAACATTAGATACTCTAGGAAATCCCACCATGACACAGGATAATTGTCTGACTATTTATTTAGACCATTGTTTCAAAATTCAATGTCTATATGAAGCTTACCTGCTTGAATGACCTATTTTGCAGTTTTATTTGCTAATCATGCAAACAAAAGACCATCCCCACTATGTTTAAAGATGAGAAACATCAAATGCAGAAAAGGTGTTTAAATGATGAATCTCTCAATTCTTATCTACTTGTTTTGCTTTTGAAACATTTTTTTAAGAAACAATGTTTGCAGGCTGAATGTTAAAATCTAAGTATTTTGTATGAAAACTCTGAACCTAAATTTGTTTAGTTTAAAGTGATCTGATTTCATTCTTCTGGCAAGACTGAAGACATAAAGCCTGAGTAAAACACAGTAAGGCTTTTATCATTTCAAAACTGCCCACAAACCTCATAACATAAATAAAACATATAAAAACATTCCAAGTGTCTGAATTTACAAATGAATCACAAAGTACAAGGAAGAAAGATCTCTGTATAGAATCGTATGTGAATTCTCATAGGGTTTTATTAGGTATGAGTTGAAAAAACTTATTAAAATGCTTACAAAGCCTGTGCTTCTGGAGTTGGGTTTGTTTTTGGTATTATAAAGGATAGGTAGGAAAATAAGTTTTGCGATTTTTTGATAAATCTGATTTACATTTTTTTTCATTTGTCCTTGCTACCTCAGGATATGCCTAAGCCTCCAAGAAGTGGGAGAAACTGTTAGCTAGTAAATAAATAAATAAATAAATAAATAAATACATCTACTTTTCTGATAAAATGCAGATATTATATTACTTGTTTTTAACTCTCATATACTTTTTAGAAGAGATTATGGAAATTATATTGGGTGGTGTATACAGTATGCACTCTTAGGTAAACATCAGACTGAAATCTCTTCAAGATGGTGACATTTGGAATAGCCTGTCGTCTCTTTGCTATTTATGTATGGCGTAGTTCTTTCATTGGCTTTAGGGAGACATTCAGCCCTCACATCCACTCTCCATTTGTGTAGTTAATCCCTAAAGCACATGTCTTATTGATCTGGGGAACAGCCTTGTCAACCCCACCCCATGTACTTTAATCTTGGTGATCGCTTGGTCAACATGGAAAGACTATAATTCCAACAGGAGATTTATCTCCTTAATCTCTCGTTTAAAAGTGTATGCAGTCTGGTTGTCTTTTATTATAGTGTTATGACTTATGCCTATAGAAATTGTAGCAGCATATTCTGTCCTGTTTTATTTTCTGTAGAACAATTAGTCTTTGAGGCACAACATATCACAATTTGAGGTCCCAATATAAACCTAAGAATAGATACATATTATCCTCTCTTGCTTAGAAGTGATAATTGTATTAAGCATAAGAGTTCCCCAGTGATGCTTCAGGGAATGGTATAGGTTTTCTTTCTAATGCATTAAAAAAAAAATCACTGCCATATATTAGCCACAAAATGCTTGTTCCCAAATTGCTAAGTGTCTCCGCTTCCCAGAGCACTTTCTTAACCATCTTGGTTCCCCTCTGTTAATTTCCATCTAATGGCTGACCTTTGGGGTTGAATTACATACAGGTTATAGAGATTCTCACTAGAGCTAGCACTTAGAGAAACTGACAAAAGAGACCCATGCAAGGAAAAGAAGCCACTTAGGTGGATTTGGGTTGGAAGATGCAGGCTTGGGATTTAAGAAGCACTTTGATGTTTTTCAACTGTGGCACATCACTCAAAGACCTATTTCTACTTGGCAGAAAACAGAAGGTGGCCATGAAAATCAGTCCTTCTGCCACTGCGGGAGTGTTATCTTTCAAAGCATTGTACCCTGCGGCTAATCTTTCTTCCAAATCACTCAAGGAGCAGTCTGTATCCAGACTGATAAATTCAGAACAATATGACGGTACTGGTTAGCAATCCAGGCAGCACTCAAAACTGGGCAAGATGAAGTGTGAGAGGGCTTGGAGTCAGGTTGAAAATAACTAAACTGATTGAGTCTGGAACTGAGTACTTCAAATTATGGCTACTCGTAATAACAAAATTCCAAAAATGTTCTTGATGGATCAATGCTTAGTTGTATGCAGTCAAGACAAATGCTCCTAAAGGGTTAGTTATGTGTACCTAGTGCAGTGCCAGCTCTCTTGCCTTTTCTCTTCCTCTCACCTTTTCCCTTTCTCCTTCTCTCCATCCTTTGTTTCTTTCTCCAGTTCGTGTCATCCCTCTGTCATGTTTGTTAGTTCAGGACAGGGTTTCACAAGACAGCTTAAGCTGGCCTTGAACTGGTTCTGTACTTCAGGGTATCCTGGAACTTACCTCCAAGACTGGTCTTGAATAGAGTAAGTGAGTGGCAGGCATCAACACACCCAGCTTCTATACTATCTTTCTAATACTTTCTGCTCCTTCTGCTACTTTCTATCCTTATATAAATTATATGATGTAATGTTCAAAATAAAGTCTGATATCAAATTACTAAGTGGATAGTGCAACCAACTAACAATTTGTCACTTGCAACTTGAAAGAAGAAGTAGTTTATTTTTATTATAATTATGTAGTAGTAAATGATAATAATGCATGCCTGCCCTGACAGTGGGGATAATTAGACAGATTTGAGGAGATCGTGACTGGTATTTTTTCTAGAAGGCAATCCTAAAGACATTTCTCACCATTTCTCTTTCAGTTGAAGTTGCTTTGAATAGTTCTTACCCCTCCTGGGCAATAAGTCTTTCTCTGTGTGTTTGGCATTGTTTGTATATAAGGAGCTCCTGACCTTTTTATGTATTAATTTTCAATTCTACTGTTTTGTTGAATATGTTTACCAGCTGTATTAGTTTACCATGGAGTCCTTAGGGTCCTTTTTGTATAAAATCATATCTAAACATAACACATGGTATGATTTGTATAAAATCATTATTTCCACACAACTAAATATCCTTTAACTTCTTCCTTTCCTACTTGTATTCTCTTTATCTTGTCTACTTGTCTTAGTGCCTTAGCCAAAACATTAAGTACTAGATTGAATAAGAGTAGGGAGTATAGATATCACTGTCTTATTCCTGATTTATTAAAGATATTTGGACAATAATATAGATAAGGTCTACTAAAAGTTTTGACATGACATAAAATCTTTTATCTGAAGTTCTTAATTTTATTTAGGAAGAAAAAGTTATTATTATTTATTGTTATCTGACTGTTTACTATATTGAATACTTTGAGAAGCAAACTAGAAAAATAATAATAGTGATAACTTTGGCAGATAAAATAACTGTTTTAGATAAACTACGTGAGAGAATTTTGCCCACAGCCCATTGTCCCATAATTCTCATTCTTTATGTTAGTAGAAAATTGAGGGTTTGTTTCAAATAACTTCAAATGCTCTGCTCCCATTCTTCCATCTGAGATGATCTTTTACTTAACCTTTCAACACTCAATTTCTCCAGAGCCAGGGAATGAAATTAATGCTGACAGAGGAGAGAACATTTGTGACTCCTCCAAAGCACATTTCTTTCCTCTGTCTCTTGAAAGCTTTCAGTCTGAGGGTGGTAAGGCTGTGCCCAATGGGTGCATACAAACAGGAACCTTGATATTACATTTAATAAGTTGAAATTAAATATAATTATTTATGTTAACTTGCTCTTTAAAGACCATTTTTCTTAGCACAGGAGTTTTGGGAATTTCAATATTCTATTCAAAATTATGTGTCATGATTTTAGGTTGCTTAACTATTTCATTTTTTTATCAACTTATGATTACAAAAAATTTTGTGCAGAAGGTATCTGTTCATTCCCAAGACAATACTGACAAGGAAAGCAGGGAGTATACTCTGTGTTGGCAAAGAGATGAGCAGCTAAACTGCAGTTGTTCTAAGAAAGGTAGGAGGAAATGCACACAAAAGAGCAGTTACCATTGCCTACATAAAGGTCAAGAAAATTAAGTAGGAATTAGGCTGGAAATGCAGGGGGCACAAACACTGTTCAAGAAAACTTGCACCAAGTGGAGACTACTGAAAAGCCAACAGATCATTCGTGAAGCAGGTTTAAAAACATGGTAGGAGGAGGGAGCAGAGTACTGACCATGGCAGGGGATGCTCAGAATACTGGTCACTGTACAAAATGCACAAAATACCTGCTACTAGAGTGACACATATGAGGTTGCTGCTTTCCTCCATAGGTGGGGATATGGAAACTGAAGTCGCTCTCCAGATAGGTCATGATTGGAGGACAAATGAGCCCTCAAATACAACAGCAAAAGCACATCAATGAAAATGGCCAGTTTAAGTATCTAGAAACTTAGTTTGGGGGTTGTACATCACTGCTCAGGTCCTAACAGAAAAGGCAGCTTTAGGACAAAATGGCAACCAACAGATTGGGAAAAGATCATTACCAATCCTACATCTGATATAGGGCTAATATCCAATATATATGAAGAACTCTAGAAGTCAGACTCCAGAGAATTAAATAAACCTATTAAAAATGGGGTACAGAGCTAAACAAAGAATTCTCAACTGAGGGATATTGAGTGACCAAGAAGCCCCTAAACAAATGTCCAACATCCTTAGTCATCAGGGAAATGCAAATCAAAACAACCCTGGGATACCATCTCACACAAATTAGAATAGCTAAGATCAAAAACTCAGTTGATAGCAGATGCTGGTGAGGATGTAGAGAAAGAGGAACACTCCTCCATTGGTGGTAGGATTGCAAGCTGGTACAACTACTCTGGAAATCAGCCTGGCGGATCTCAGAAAATTGGATATAGTATTACCTGAGGACCCAGCTATACCACTCCTGGGCATATACCCAGAATATATCCCAACATATAACAAGGACACATTCTCCACTATGTTCATAGCAGCCTTATTTATAAGAGCCAGAAACTGCAAAGAACCCAGATGTCCTTTAACAGAGGAATGGATACAGAAAATGTGGTACATTTACACAATAGATTACTACTCAGCTATTAAAAACAAAGAGTTAATGAAATTAGTAGAAAAATGGATGGAACTTGAAAATATCATCCTGAGTGAGATAACCAAATCACAAAAGAACAGGCATGGTATGCACTCACTGATAAGTGGATATTAACCCAAAAGCTCTGAATACCCAAGATACAATTCACAGACCACATGAAGTTCAAAAAGAAAGAAGACCAAAGTGTGGATGTTTTGATCATTCTTAGAAGTGGGAAGAAAATACTCACGGGAGGAAATATGGAGACAAATTGCGTAGCAGAGAGAGAAGGAAAGGCCATCCAGAGACTGCCCCACCTGGGGATCTATCCCATAAACAGTCACCAAACCCAGACACTATTGTGGATGCCAAGAAGTGCATGCTGACAGAATTCTGTTTTAGCTGTCTCCTGAGAAGCTTTGCAAGAGCCTGACAAATACAAAGGAAGATGACCACAGCCAACCATTGGACTGAGCACTGGGTCCCCAATGGAGGAGTTAAAGAAAGGACTGAAGGTGCTAAAGGGGTATGCAACACCATAAGAAGAACAACAATGTCAACCAACCAGACCCCAACCCCCACCCCTAGAGCTTGCAGGGACTAACTACTAACCAAAGACTACACATGGAGAGACCCATGGGTATATACTTAATAGGTATTTTTTTCAAACTCCATTAAATACTTATTCTAGTGTATTTCTTTCAGTATGACTGCAACAAGTTGAAAGATATCCCTCTTGATTTTCTGAATTTCACAGTTCTACAAAAGATTATATAAACAAAAAATAAATACTGAGTTGATCAGTATCTACACAAGAGAGGTCTGATGGGTGCTTAAAATTGCATAGGAAAATATATTGAAAGCATTCCATTAGTGAATGTGAAGAATGTGCAGACTGCAATGGTTCCGCCCAGTAGAAATGGTCCCATCACGCCATTCAGCTTGTGTTGATCCTTAGTTAAGCGATGTGAAATGAAATCACAGTTGAACATGGCTTCCTTGGGAGAAATTACTGTAACCCACTCTAAAATTATCCTAAAAACATTTAAAATCTCTTATGAAGATAGGTCCTGGCTAGCTTCAAATCCCAGTGGTGATTTGCTCTATTTAATTAGAACTGAGGTTTCCAAAACTATACTCACTGAAGTATTGCTCATGTCTAATGTCTTATGGGCACAATAGCCTCTATAGTACATAAGTTATAGAAAACAGAAATTGTGTAAAAATGGACATGTAAGTACAGTATCAAGAAGCTTCAAGAAAGTAAAAGATGTAATGTGGTGCTACTCTACTGGCTCCTGAGCTAAGTCGTCTGGGTAGAGTTTATTTTTATGTTCGTTGGTCAAAACATACTGACACTCTTCAGATCTAAGTCTACACTCGTCTATGTTCATCTACACTCTTCTATGTTTGTGTCAGTGCTTTCTTTTTCATTTCTTTTTTTTACAATGAATTAAGTTATTTATTTACACTACATCCCCATCAGAGATTTTCCTAACTCCTCTCCTAGTTCCTCTCTCTGGCTACCATACCCACACCTACCCACTTCTCTTATCTTCCAAAATGGGGAGGTCAAACATAGGTATCCACCAGCCTTGACTTATCAAGTTGCAGTAAGACTTACCACACCTTCTGCTGAGGCTAGACTAGGCAGCCCAGTTAGGCAAAAATGATCCAACAGCAGACGAAAGTGTCAAAGAAAGTCCCTGCTCCCATTGTTAAGGGTCCTACAAGGAGACCCAGTTGCATGACAATTACATATGTGCAGAAGGCTTAGGTCACCCCATGCATGCTCTATGGTAGTCAGTTCATTCTCTATGAGCCCCTTCAGGCCATGGATAGTTGATTCTACAGTTTTCTTTTGGTATCCTTGACCCCTCTGGTTTCTTCAATGCTTCCTTCTTCTCTTCCACAGGATCTCCATGTTCCACTTAATGTTTGGCTGTGGTTTTTTACATCAGTTTCCATAAGTTGCTAGGTGAAGCCTCTCTGATGACATTTCTGCTAGTCTCCTGTCTGCAAGTATAACATAATATTATCAGTAGTGTCAGGGATTGGCTCCCTCTCATGGTATGGGTCTCAAGCTAGGCCAATCATCTGTTGACCTTCCTTCAAATTCTGTTCCATCTTTACCCCTGCATATTATTGACAGGATAAAGTATAGGCCTAAGGTTTTGTGGTGGAGTTGGTGTCCCAATCCCTCTGTTGAAAGTCTTGACTAATTACAGGAGTCACCTGGTCCATGCTCCATATGTTCCATTACTAGGAAGCTTAACTAGGATCACTCTCATAAATATCTAGGAGTTTTCATTGTGCTAGATTTTTATTTCTCCCCAGAGAGCCATCTTTTGTACCGTTTAGCATATTTATTCTTAGAGTCTCTGGAGAACAGAAAATTATATAGGAAAAGTAAAAACTTAAATTGTAAATAAATCTGCAAAAATTAACAATACTAATCCACAAATTCAAGAGTACCATGCACTACAAAATACCTGTGAGGAGGTATTTCAAAATAAAACATGAAAGATCACAGGTTAAAACAAAACAAAATTTGAGATCACAGTTCAATATCTAAAAGATGATTATTAACTTCCTTAGATGGGCTCTTCGATAGCCTGAGCTGGCCTGGAATTCAGTCAGTTGAAATGGATAACTTTGGATTTATGACTTTCCATCTTAGGATGACATTAAACCTCAGTTCCTCCATATTAGGGTCACAATGAACATCTGCTCCGCCACCTTTGGGTGATATTGGACTTTTGATTCTCCATCTTAAAATGACATTGAACTTCTGCTCTTCCATTTTAGGATGGGATTGAACATCTGCTCCTCCATCTTAGGGTTATACTGAAATTCTGATTCTCTGGCCTTCATATCTTAAGTAATGGAATCATTAGTGGGAAACACTATAATCATTTGTTTTTTTTACATACTTAACCAAGTGACATATCTTTCAGGCTACATAAGTTCTTCAGCAAATAAGCTAAATAACCAAATCAAAGCATTATATCGCATGCAAACTACTAATTTCTCTAATATATGTGTGTGTGTATGTATATGATGTATATGTATGTGTATATATCAATAATATATTTCATATATATATATATATATATATATACATTGATATTGGTTTTATACACACACACACACACACACACACACACACACACACACACACACATGTGTATACACACATACTTGTTTTAAGGGAGGCCACATACCTAGGGTTGTTTTGTTGTTGTTGTCTGTTTAATTTTGTGTGTGTGTGTGTGTGTATATGTGTGTAAGAGAGAGAGGGAGAGAGAGAGAGAGAGAGAGAGAGAGAGAGAGAGAGAGAGAGAGAG
>JANHMN010000008.1:15302059-15347634 GCA_030674055.1 Rhabdomys pumilio | reverse complement strand
GAGAGAGAGAGAGAGAGAGAGAGAGAGAGAGAGAGAGAGAGAGAGAGAACACATGAATTTGGGTAGGGAGAAAGGTGGGTAGGATTGGGGGAAGGAGAAGGAATGCATAATGTTTTGATTATGAGAATTTCAAAAATGTATGCATTGTATTTTGATTGTTCACAACTACTATTCTGTTTAATTGGTCAATTTTCAAGTAACTTACTTTTTAGAAAAATGAAAGCAAAAATTTAAAAGAATTAAATAAATCAGAATGATAAAGAAAGTAACTGCTATTCTCCATTGTCTTTACTCACACAAGATTATTCTAAAATGTCTTTGTGATAAAGGCATTTCCATGTAAATAAAACCTTAAAATTTGGCAACAGCAGACTTAAAATGGAAAAAAAAATTCTGGAGGCATTTTCTTGCTGAAGAAAAATTTTTTGGGTAGAAGAACAAAGAGAAAAAATTCACAGAAAAGATTCCATATGGGCACAAACACAAGTAGGTGTTGAATTATAAAAGTTTAATAAATATTATAGATTATAAAGAATTAGGATTTTTCAGAGCAGTCTCTCTCTCTCTCTCTCTCTTTCTCTCTCTCTCTCTCACACACACACATACACACACACACACACACACACACACACACACACACTCTCACACTAGTACTCCCCATGAATGGAAACTACAGTAATGGAAATAAAGGTTTTTCCAGTTGCTCAGGATGTGATCAAGATAGCCATTTTTACAATTATATTTTTCTTTTCCTTATGTTATTTTTTTATTCAGTCATATCCTGTGATGTTGTGCTACTATCCATCCTTCCCACATTGTTTTAGTTAAACCATAAAGAGTAACATTTAATTTATTACGTAGAAAATATAGCAATTGTTGATATGTATTTGATATGTATCAATGTGATATTGACAATGCAAGTAATGTTATCATAATCATAACAATATATTTTACTGCAATCAAAAGATAAATTCAGAATATGCTAAAAGACAAAATTAGGCGCTATTTAGCAAATATTTTTTAATTATAATGGTACAATAGTTGGACATCAAGTGTTGGGTAGCTATAAATCCTTATGTCATAGCATTAATTTTCAACTTCATCCACCCTAAATTATTTGGAAAGTAAATATCAAATGAGAAAATGTCTAGAACTGTTTGCCATGTTGACATGTTTTAGAGGAGTTATCTTAATTGTTAATTGATTTAGGAGGGGCCAACTGTTGGTTCTTTCATTTCCTAGGCTAGTAGCTCAGGTATGTGTGTATTAACATAAACATAAGCCTACCTACTATCTATCAATCAACTTCCTCTGTCATTCCTGGTACCCTCCTTTGGCTGTGAAGTGAGTTCCTTATTAAGAGATAATTCTATCTAGAATAGGAAATGATCCTGCCTTCAAGTTCCTTCCTTGGCGTCTCTCACTGATGCAATTATAGGCCAAATAAGCCCTTTCTTCCCAAAGTTGCTTTCAGACAAAGTGTTCATCACAACAGCCGAAATAACATTAGGACACTATTCAATCCAGCTTTAATATAAAATTTTCATAATGAAAAAGTGAGATAAAAAATGTGAAAAAGTACATTCTGAGTCTTATGGATAATTAGAAATGAGTTGAGCTAGAAAGATATTAATTATTTTTCACAGTTTCTGGGAGATATTCCATTAGCATATTTTATAACCGTTTATAAGTCTTCAACATTATACAAGAATTTGAAAGTAGATGTTTATGTCTTTACCTGAAAAAAAAAATCCCACAGCTTTTGCTGTATTTGTGCTCTCATAGGCCAATTAATTAGTGTTTTTCCTACCTGATGAGTTTTCAGATTATGTTGCAAAGTTGTTGACTTCAGTTTTCCACCACGAAGAATCAAGACTTATTTCAGGATTTTAAGAGAGGGCAGTACCTAGAATTAAGGCTTTGGATGGAGACAAGTGAGAAAGGAAAGCTGTCTCCCAGATGCAGGCAGAAAGTCAGATTCTCTATCAGAGAGCAGTTATGTAGAAAGGCAGTAAAATATTAGTAGAAGCACAAATGGTCCAGCAGTGGCATGGGATGCGTAAGTGGTCTCATAGTTCCATTTTCCTCAGAAATTAATTAAACAAGCTGTAAGGTGCTAGCCAGCTAAAAGTGAATTTGGCAAAACTGGAATTGGATTGAGGAATGAGTGTGATGAGAAGATGTGGGCTATGAAGACTAGGATCTCAAATCATCAAAACACTTACGTTTATGGAAAAGAATATTTTTTATAATGTATGGGTGGCTTTGTAAAAAAAAAAAAGGAGGAAATGTTTTTCAAGCATTGCAACTCAGAGTTTGTAAACACATCTGTAAGTATCTTAACAATGATTAATTTCAGAGAATCTTGCTTTAAGACCTAGGCAAGCACTTATGTCCATCTAGAAAACCTCACAGTCAGAAGCTTGTTTGTGCTCCTTCATATGGCAGTCTGGTTGTCTCGTCTAAGTTAGAAGTGTTAAGTGAAAAAGAAATACCAATTTTTAGAAAGACATTAAATACTCGTAAGCTGGGAAATCTATTCGTAGTATTTATTTAAGCGAAGTAAAGTTCGAAATGGCAAAATAAATCATTTAAACACACGCTGGGAAAGGGAACATTTGAGTCATTTGATTTTCTGACCTTGCTTGCCTGGGAGGCTTGTTGATTATAATCATGTCTCCTCTATTAATCTTCAGAAATGTTAAACAATACACAATTTCAGAAGGACTTGCTTTTAACCAAGTCAGGATAAGAAATATCAGGCTCTTTTCTTGGTCAGCTATTAGCATTTCACTGAATAGCCTCCACTGTATTTAGGTCTCATTTTTTTGTTCATTTTTATTGGAAAATGATTTTGTGAGTGAAAAAGGAATAAAAGGTAATAATAAAAATAATAAAAATTAGCTGAGGCTCCAGATTGTGCTGTGTTGTGTGTATTTGTGTGAATGTGTGTGCTTGTGTGTCCTTGAGCATGTGTGTGTCATGTGCATGTAGAAATGCCTATGTTGAGCATTCTACATAAGATTGCATTCTACAATATTAAATTGGCTGGTAAAAATGTTATGACTACTGTATTTGGAATGTTGCAAATACTGATACTAAATTATCTTGGGTTAGTTTTAATCTTCTTACTGTTCACTTCCGTATCATATCTAACTTTTTTTTTTTTTTTTTACCATCAAGGAAAACCTGTGTAAAATATTAATAGGCCACACCTGTGGCAAATATTTCCCAATTTACCAGAGGCTCTTCAGTGTGTCTTTGACAACTGTCTTAATTTATGGCTTTCTTTGGATTTATGACTATAGACTGTTGCTGGAGCCACTCCCAATTTGGCACATACCATTGTGGGTAGCCTAAATCCATATTCCCAGACCTTTTTCACTATGTATAAATTAAAGGTAGCTGTGTCACTTGCTCTCCCTGGGTTGCTTATATGATTTGCATACTCAGAAATAACAAATCATCAGACTGGAAGCTTACTTTGTTACTCCTTTTACCAGGGTGGTGAGCTTCCTAAGTGTTGTATGTTAGTCATGACTTTTGAAGAAGATTTTGTTTTTTTTTTTTCCTGCATGCATTGATAGAACAGATAGAATCTGTTATTGCTTCAGATTCTATCACGTGCTCACTGGAGGATAGAGGTGAACAGAGAGCAGAGAGCAAATGGTCATCATTTGTTTTTTTTCTAGCTGTAAGAACTGAGTTAGCAGTGGAGAGGACACAAGAAAGAGACATGTTCTTATTTGTGTTGAGCTGAGTTCTGTAGTTATTCATCACAAACTCAAGCAACAAAAACACAAGGCACCTGTTGTTATTAACAGAAAATGGTCCACTTCACAGTGGCCAGCAGCAGCTTCATTTAGCTGAATATCTAGGGCCATATTAAGCCAAGCCATACTGATTTTAGTAATTTTATCAAAGGAAAAATATGATTTTTTACATTTTCTTTTTTTTTTAAATCACAACTGAAAAAATGTATTAAGCACACTTAGAATTTTAACAACTGCTAATCTACATTCTATTATGTTCTGAAGGTCGTGGATTCATTTATATTCATCCACAATTACTTGGACATAGGGCACTCATTTTATTGTGATTACACATTACTGTATGCAGCTCTAGATTCTTTCGTTTAAGATAATCCTGGAATCAAATCTAAATCATTATCAGGTTTTATCAAAGTCATTTGCTCTATACCTTCATTTTGTCATGTGAAGTGAGTGAAACTAGCACTATGCATGGAAGCTCAGATTTCCTCAGAGCAGTAAGACATGCAAGAAATTTTAATTACTACCTCATAAGTCATTTCATTAAAAAGATCATAGATTTTAAAATTACAGAGATCCAAGGTTTTTGTAGTCTGAAGACCACATTTTATAAATGAAGAGGTTTGGGGGTCTAGGTGAATTGGTTTGCTCAAGGTTATGTGCTTAATATGTTAAACTCTCATTCTTTGTAGATTATGGGCTATGTATACTAATGATACACTAAAATGATTATCGGCTAGCAAATTTCATATGAACTGTAATCTTAAAAAAGCAGCATCACTCAAATGTTAAGTAAGTGTGAAAAATTATTTTCCTACAGTCATGATATGCCGAGCCCTGCAACACTTTGTACAGTCTCCAAACTGGCATTGCCACTTAAAAATCCATGTATTAAATGAATGTGTGGTGCTGCTACATTTCTTGTGTATTATCCTCCCACGTGATCTTCCTGAAGCTCCCTGGAGTTCTGACACTGTGTCAAAACAACCCATCAAGCATCCTGTCTTGCAGTTTTCTGGCTATGGAGCTGACACATGCATGCAGCTAGAAATTTTATCTCTGAGATGTCTTTGCAAATGTGTTGCAAAGGAAACCCAGGTGATCTTTCAGTCTCCTCACATTGCCACTCTCCTTCATGGCTTTGTAGTTTCCAGAAGCCACTCGTGCCAGGTTTGTCATCATTAACAAATGTTTCTCCATTTCTTCAAATGTATTTGAAACTTTGTCACTACTGAGCTGTTGCTATAGTCCCTGGAAAAGGTTCTTTCATTCCTCAATGGCATCCTGTTTAAAAATAAGTTCTCTCTGTATTATTCTACAAAGTTACAAACTGGACAGGACATATCATTTTGACTAGCATTCAACAGCTAACTTTCTTCAGAACTTCAGCATACTCTCGAGTTGAAATATGTATCAGGAATAGATATAGAAATCATATTGTAGAGATCTGAAAAGTGATAAAACCAAATTTGATCTGCTTTCTGTAATCAGTGTGGTGTTAATTAAAACAGTACTACTCTGAGAACACTGATTGCCTAGAAATTGTCCTTTCTTGTGAATTTTCTTATATAATCCTATGGTTTTTATGGTTATAATCACATTGGCACATGTGTTTATGTCTGTATTTATAAGCTTCAAGTGGGCACATTTTACATTTTAGATACTATATTGTTTATGAAAGTTTGGATAACTCGGTTTTATGTATGACTCATAAATTATGCTGGTTTCAAAACTCATGTTAAGGTTTACGGTTTGAATGAGAAGTCTCCCATAAAGACAGTATTTAAACACTCGTTTCCACGTTGATGATGTTTGAGAAGATTTCAGACTTGCTAGAGGAAGTATGGCACTGGAGACGGGCTTTGAGTGTTTACAACCTCACCCCATTTCTGGCTCCCTCTCTGTTTCATGCTTGTAGTTAAGAATATCAATTCTCAGATACCTACACATGATGCTTTGCCTGCCTTTTGCTGCCATGCTTATGCAACATGATAGATTATTACCCCTCTGAAACTGTGAGCCTGAATAAACTCTTCTATAAGTTGTCTTGGTCATGGTGATTCCTTACCATGCCATGAAAGCAATTCATTTAGTCATTGACAATTTGGAATTATTCACACTGTCTTAGGATGCATCACTTGGCTTCAAAATATGTAATTTTCTGTAGTCTGACACTAAACAATAAACCAGAAGTGAATATAAATAATTTCCGGCTGTAAAGAAAATGCAATTTAACTTGAGTTACTACACTCTTTCCTTATTTGTCACCCTGAGTGTTGTACTAAGTTTAGAACTTAAGATAAGAGGTACATTTTAGGGTGTATTTTACCTGGTAGAAGAAACGTTATTATGACCATGCTATAGTATAATTACTTGGGGCAGAGATGTGGCTCTCATTGGGCTTGGAAGCAGCTCTTCCTAGAACAGTAGTAAAATAAAGGGCTCATTTCCGTTGTATACACTCCACTTTTTGAATGATGGAAGAAACAGGAGAATTGAGTACAAAAATGGTGGGTGTGCATTGTGTAGGTCATTTTGAGGTAAATGGAGCTCATCCTATGTTTTGTCTCTGAGAAACATGATTCCTATGTTGGAGTCAGGAAGCTGAGATCTGACAGTCTAAGGTGGCTTCCCTGACAGTGTGTGTTTTGGAAGTGCAGTGACACAAGACAGCTGTGAACTGGTCTGACCCATTTGCTGAATTTATCAACAACCAATAGGAAGCCTTTAATTCTACCTTTCTCTGGGTGTGTGACTAAATTCAGTAGTGAATAGTAATTTTTTAACTGGATATATTTTCTTCACTTATTCGGAGGACTAAGTTTTGCCTTAGCAACTCAAATTTTGGTTTAAAACATATACTAATCAGTGGAACACTAAACATTGCCATCATTCTAACAAGTGGTGACAATGTGTTTCTCAAGCCTTGCTTATTAAACAATATAACAAATTATACATCAAATTGAAAAAAAAACTCTATACTCTGGAATACTAGTGAGGAGAAATAGGGCTAACCACTGATTTCCACTACTAACGAGAAATTACTTTGCTTTTCTACTTATTGTCCTTATAAGACAATAAAAGACACATCAATGAAATGAAGTTCATACAGACAATTTGATAGCTATGGTAGTATGTGCTAGGGGGTTTAATAGATATTAGCTTACAGTCATGAACATTGAAGCCTATTTTTGAAGGATGAAATATTAATACAAAAATTTGTACTTTCAGTATTAAGTACTTTGAGTAATTACAAAGTGGGATGTTTCCATATTTTACCAGGTTAGTAGTCATAACATTTGATCAGCAGTAAAAACACTGTTTGTCCAGCCTGCTGATCTGAGTTTGATGCTTTGAGCCCAAGTATTGGAAGGTGACACTAATTACCATAGTCATCCTCTGACTTCCACATGAATGCCATGGTGTAAGCATATCCATGCATAGACACACACAGTCACATACACATACACACAAAATAAATAAAATGTGATTTACAAACAAATAAGAAGAGTGTTTTTAAAAATATTTTGTTCATCAGCCATTTTCTTTTTAATATTAAAAAGTTGCCCTGATGATTTATATTTTACAGGGAATGTCTGACACTTTTAAAGTTTCTTTAAATTGACTAAAACAGTCTTGTTTAAGAGAAATGACAGCAAGTTATTATACATATAATATTGTAGTTATGAATATATAAATAATGTGTGTTTATGTACATAGGAACATATATATTTATATATGTGAGTATATATGACATCACACATACATACATACATACATACATACATACATAATACCATATATCGATCACAGGGACAGGTGAAAAAGGAGATAATATTGCATACATTGCACACATTATATGAGACGGGAGGATTTTGGTTGCATTGTATGGTAGAAACCTTTGCTGAGGACCTAGGAATATTACGTTATTCAAATGTAATCAGTCACCAATTTATATCCATTTGCAATGGTAGCAATTATCTAATCTTGCTTGTAAGAATTTCAGAATGTCTCATTACGAATGTAACATTTCTATGCAATAATTATCAGACTGTTTTAGGTAATGCATGCCCCATCATGAAATTTATTTAAACATTTTAGCAATAGGAATTTCACTATTCGATCCTTTGGTCTAATGAAACATAGGGTTTGCTTCATAGCACATTTGATGTGAAACTATTCTATTCAGTCAAGAAGAAAGACAGTTGGGATAGAAAGATAATAGCATTACAAAAAGAGACGCTCTTCATATTGTTCAGTTATATTGATCTGTCCACCCTCATTTCCTTGTCAGATACCCACAGTGGATATTTTCCTTCCTTGGACATATAGACATAGAATTGCTATCTGTCCTTCACAGAATGGATAGAAGCATAGAAGGACTGAATTTTCACACACACACATACACACAAATGATCACAAAGATAAAATGCTTGCAAGTCACCATGGAAGAATATAAGGACATAAGTGGTTGCTAATCCTTCCTGAATGTCATTGCCTTGTTGATACCATTTGACCAGGACGTTGAAGGAATAGAGCAGAGGCACCAGTTTTCATGAAAAGGAATCACCCTATCATCTAGCACTCTTTAGTAAGACTTTCTAAATGATCAGTCACCTTAAGTAGTCTGTGGCCATATGGGAGACTGAAGCCCATAGCTTCTGCATCTATACCAGAGTCACTATGAAATTGTGGCACTCTGAACTCTTGCTCTATGGATAAATCTGTTTTATCATCTTGGTCTCACATTTTCTAAATACACTGGAAATGCCCTGACAGAGCCTTTAAAGTAAGTTAGCCAATTTTCTGATGGAAAACAAATATTATGTCATAATAAAATTAAAAATTCAGAAGCTAATTATCATTTAAATGTCCCACTCCTCTGTACTTCCACAGGGACAGATAAATATCAACATATATTTTTGAGAGGACTGTCAAACCACAGAAACTTGTAAAACACTCAAATATTTGACAAATCAGAGCCTTGATTTTATGTTTTGGTGGTTTTACAGCAGAGATATGCAAGCCACCTCATGGAAAATTCAATCTACTTCTGTGTATCCTTCCTGTTTGTACATTTTACAATAAGAATTATAAGAAAAATAATAGAAATTTAACTTATTAATCATGTTTCTCTAAAGAAACAGAACTGATATAATGAATATACCTATATGTATGTCATAGTATTTAAATGAATATATAGTATATTAATATGTAGAATGTAGCTTACAGGAGGTGATCCAGGCAGTCCAACAATGGCTGTCTCATGACAGAAAGGCTGAGAACTTAGTATTTGTTCAGTCCATGAGGATACATGTCTCATCATTCCCAATCTGGTACTGAATTGTAGGGGATTCCTAAAGACTTACTAATTTTCAATCTGTGTTGTAATCCCAAAGAAGTTATTTCTAATCCTAAGAAAAGTAATGCCTTAGCAAAGGGATTGGTGTAATTATTAGCAAGAGTGGGGGCAAGCAGGTAAAACACAAAGGCTTCATTCTTCCATGCCCTTTTATGTGGGATGCCACCAGAAATTATGGCCCAGATTTACAGTAGGTTTTTTCATCACAAATGATCTGACCAAGAATATCTCTCACAAAGATACTCAGCTGTTTGAGTTTTAACTGACTTCAGATATAGTAAGATTAACAATCAAGATAATAATGCCTACATTTTGTGATAAATTAAAATTAGGCTATCCCAATATTAATATCAATAGGCAAAGTTGTGTGCATGTGGTGGGCGTAAATGTTCATGTGTCTATGAGCACATATGTTTGAGTATATATGAATATTTGTGTATACATGTGGAAATTGACATCAGGTATTTTGCTAAATCCCTCTTTTCACTATAGACTGAAGCAAGCTCTAGCATTTGAAAATAGAACTTGATGGTTTGTCCAGTACAGTTACTATTTCTCCAAGGATCTCACCTCTGCCTAGTGAACACAGGCACTGTAAGCAGTATGCTAAACCCGCCCAACATTTGCATGTATGCTGAAGCTCTTAACCCGGGCCCTCACTTTTATGTGCAAAGTCTTTACACATAGAGCCAGGTCCCAAATCCCCAGAGTTAATGTTGTATCATAATACAATCATATAAATACATTTTGTGCTGTTACTATTTTACTGTTTATGGTTTTCTTCAGTTAAGACTATGCCTGATATTGGAGGTATGTCTCTATGTATGTATCTATGTATTTAATTTATTTTAGATTTTCAAGACAGCATTGGAGCAATCTTGGCAGAAATCACACAGTGCTTTTCCTTTCATGGCAGAAATTTATAAAAATGCTTGCTGATACATGCTACAGGACTTGAGAGATTGACATGTAAATGAAGCATGAAGAACCAATGTATTGTTCCTTACTTTAAGGGATATTAGTTTGTATTCTGAAGAACTGAAGAGGGGGATGAAAGAACTCCAAGTCTCCTAAGTTCTTGCTAGGCTCTTTGTTAACTTCTTCTGCCATATGTTCTTGACTCAATCCTCTGAAGATCTGTTTTTGGCTACAGTCAGTCTATGATTCTTTAGGCTGTTTCTGGAGTTCTGTAAGAATATATCAATTAAGAAAAATGAGATGATTCCTGTTGGAAATGGGTTAAGTACCAACTTTTATTATCTGCATTCACCACTATAGGTCTTGTTTGCCTGTGCACTGTGGACTCACCTGTAGTGTGTGTGTGTGTGTGTGTGTGTGTGTGTGTATGCAGGTTTATTTATTTGCATATGTATGAGCATGTGTGTAAAGGCCAGATGTCAAAGTCCTGACATTCCTCAAGAACTATTTATCTTGTTTATAAGATAGTATCTAATGCCGGGCAGTGGTGGCGCATGCCTTTAATCCCAGCACTTGGGAGGCAGAGGCGGGCAGATTTCTGAGTTTGAGGCCAGCCTGGTCTACAGAGTGAGTTCCAGGACAGCCAGGGCTACATAGAGAAACTCTTTCTCAAAACAAACAAACAAACAAACAAAAAACAAACAAACAAACAAAAAAACAAAAACAAAAACAAAACAAAAGCAAAACAAGTAAGATAGTATCTAACTGGGACCTAAGGTTCTCCAACTAGGCTATCATGAGTAGTCAGTAAACCTCAAAGATCCAGCTGCCTCTGGCTAAGCAGCACTAGTTTTACACATTCATGCTGCCATTGTAGGGTTTTACATTGCTACTGAGGTGACATGAGCTCCCATGTGTGGCAAGCATTCTCTCCACTGAGCCATATATCTTGGTTCTCAACTGTGTTGTTAACTGGTAAATTCCCAAGACTCAAATCTCCTCAAATCTGCCCAGGCATAACCCCATCATACATACTTAAAGTACAGGTCTGTGACACCTGTTCAAGAATACTTACCTGCAGGTACACAAACAATCCACTCAAGAGAAGCACTTGTGAAATGAGAGCAGGGATATAGACTTTGAACACTTATGTCTGGACACCTAAAATCTACATAAGAGAAGAGAACTGTGAAGAGCTTGCCAGAGCTCTATGAGGGACAATGATTCTTTTGGCAGTTTAGCAGATAAGCTATTTTCTGAGACACATGACAGGTGAGTGTGTTCTAATCTTCATATCTATTTTGAAATTTTGCCTATCCAAGGAACAAACATCTGGCTGGAAAAAGAGATCGAAGCTACTCAAACACTATTGCTTGCTATCAGAAGCATGGTAGATTATAAATGCTGTTTTTTTTTGGGGGGGGGTGTCAAACTTGGAGTAAAGTCATTGTAATCAGTTAAAAAGGGGGAATCTTTCAGTGTTCCTCTGATCATTGTTATCATTTTGTAATACTACATTTGCACACATAAGCCATCCCTTTGGAATCTACTCCTCTGTTCTGGTCCTCTGCACAATAGGAGCTCATATTTCTTTTACTTTTACTCCGAGGATTTCGAACTCAACTCTTTCTTGTAAATTTTTAAAAATCTGCTGACTACAGATTAGATGCACCTACCAACCACTCTGTGTTTGTTAATTTGAATTCTAGTTCATTGTCACTACTTTGACCCGAATGAATTGGGTATGAATGCTGGCTAAGGTTTTAAACTTGGAGTTAATTTTTAAAATATTTACCAATGAATTTTAAGGAGTTTACATTAAAATGTCTTCTGTTAGTTACATAGAACATTAATGATTAAAAATTTTAACATCTAAAAAATTTAAAAGGATTTTAATATTTTACATATTTTGTTTTATATCCTTTAGTTTCTTGCTGTGGAGATTTTAGATACATGCCTTAAGAGAGAGACAATGTACTTAGTTCACAATTTCATGTTATAGTCAAATATTTCAGAGAAGAAAAAGCAGTATGAAATTGAAGCAGCAGTCACATCATATCCACAGTCAAGAGCAGAGATGAGGCAATCAGTGCATGTATTCTTGCCCTCACTTCCTTTCTCTATATTAAGTTCAGAATCTCCTGCCCAGGGAACGGTGCTGCACACAATGGATGGGTCTTTACACCTCAATTAATTTAAAGAACACAATTTCCACTGACATGTCTAAAGGCCAACTTAATCTAGACAGTCTCTTATAGATACATCTTTCAATATGATTTTAGATCATGTTAAATTGATAGTAAATATTAAGCATTGTATAAATAATAAATTAATAATAAATTTATTAATACATTGTATATGTACATTAATGACGTTGCTTCTAAATAAGATTTAAATTTAAATTTCATTTTAATTAATATGATTATTAATAGAAAGTTAATACACAGCTGGTAAAAAAAAAGTTATACTATGTAACAAGTATTAAACCACTGTTTGTTATATAACCAAAAAGTATTCATTACGTCAATGTAAATTTTGAAGATGTTTAATCCTCGCTTAAGTCTGATTTTTAAATAAGATTACATTTTCTATGTTTACACCATGAATGATATTTCTTACTAAGAGGGGTTAATATACTCCAAAATATAAAAATTTTCAGATATATAGATCAGTGGTTTTCATATGAGATGATGTTGTATGCATGTGTATATTCCTGTTGTGGCCTGAGCTGCCCCACGTTGGGAGTCAAAAATGGTGAGAGCCACTCTAGCCCACGTTTGGGGGCCAAAATGTCTCAGGCCACTCTGTCAGTGTTGGAAACCGCACTGCCAAAAGCCTTGGAGGCTAAGTTGTTAGAGCCCTACTGCCCCAAGCTGCTCCAGTCCACGGGTCAGGGTTCAGCAAGAGAGAGAGTGAGGACGGTTGCGAAGAATGGAGACCAGACAGAGTGTGATTCAATACCGTTTATTCTTCAGTCTCTCTTCCTAGTCCAAGTTTCTAGTCTTGAGTTCCTAGTACCTACTTCCTAGTCCCTAGTGCCTCCAAGTTCCAAGTTACTTCTTCCAAGTGCTAAGTGCCTAATGTCTAATGATCTTCCAAGTGCCTAATAACTAACTCCAAGTTGTACTCAACTAATTTCTAGTTCCAAGTTGTACTGTTTCTCTAATGCCTAATTCCTACTCGAAGCTGTACTGTCTAATTCCAAGTTCTAAGTTGTACTCTGTCAAGTTATCTGTTGTCTGATTCTCTTATATCTCTTCTGTCTGCCTCTTGCCTTTTATGTCTCACTTCTAGGCCACGCCTCTAAGTCACACCCTTAAGTCATGCCCTTAGACCTTGTCTCTAAATCTAATCTCTAAGTCTCAGCTCTAAATCACTCTTTTAAGTCTCACACACCCAAGGGAAGATCCTGAGTATCTAAAACAAGATGTTATCAGAGTGTGCTCAGCTGTCGTAAGCTAATGTAATCAAGTCTCTTGTCAGGGTATATGGCTCAAGATGGCTGCAAGGGTGTTAGCCACCTTTTGTCTGCTTCCCACATATTCCTTTGTGTATACATGTCTGTATCTGTGAAGGTATGTTTATGTAGAGACTTGAACATGCTTGTGTGTATCTGCATGCAGGATAGTAGTCCATACTGGTAGTCTTCCTCAAACAATTTTCACTTAATTCTTTGAGATAGGATTTCTCATTGAACTTGGGGATCTATTGGTTCAGCTATACTGGTTGGTCATCAAGTCCTAGAGAGCAAGTTGTGTTTGGATCCCCAACACTGGGATTTCTGGCATAAGACATCACACCTTGCTTTTATGTAGATGCTAAGCTCTGAACTCATATACTTATACATTTGTGATAAGGACTTTACCTAATAATCCTTCTCCCCAGCCCTGTCAATCTAGGGCCATCAGAAGCACCTCACCATGAGAAACATTGGTCATTGTGTAGAGGTTTTTTGTTTGTTTTTTTGCTTTTGTTTATTTATCTCCACACCTGCAGGGGTACTACAGGCTTCTAGAAACCAGGATAAGTAGAACAATCACTGCAGCCCTCCACACAAACAATTCTATGTATCACAATATCCATAGTGTCAAAGGTAAGGAGCTCTCTTGATGAAATTGTAGATAAGAAAACTATCCATAGTGACATAGACAGATTTGTCCAGAGACACAGTTCATTTTAGGTCAGTATCAAAATCTTTAAATTTCCTTACTTTATGCTTTGGTTGTTTAGTTAAAAATATCTGTGAAATAATATTAATATCTCCAAAATATAATTAAAAAAGAATTGTATTGCATAGTATAAACCTTATTCTTCATTGTAGTGTATATTTTTCAGACATCTAGCTAACAATTTAACAAAGATTGAAATGTCTGTTTGCAAAGTCCTGTTTGAAAAATATTTTTAAAAAGTCCTGTTTGCAAAGCGTTATTCATCTGGGAAGATTGACTAAGAGATAAATAAATAGGAATCACTAAGTAGTTCCATAAAGTATTTATTAAATTGCTGTATAAATGTAGATCAGGTAAGACATTATTATTCTCATAGCTGATATAAGGGGATGTAGTTTGAGCTACAGAGAATTAGTAACACATAAGCAGGCCTTAAAGAATAAATAGGAATTCTCTAGGTGGGAAGGAGATAAAGAACACTGTGTGCTACAAGCTTGGGTATCAAAGTGCCTTCATAAAAGCTTATAAAAGAGTTAACATTAAGAGGCTCATACTCTCATGTGGTTTAGTACTCCACTAGTGAGCATACACCTTTTCCTAGATTCATTTTCTGTTTCAGGAACCAAATACTATGCTAGAGCTACTTAGGGTATAAAGGACTTATTTTAGTTCAGAATTCTAATTCTAGTCTGTAATTGCACATTCACCAACACAGCAAGAACTTGTAGCAGCTTCTCATGTCACATCCACATACAACAACAAAGTTACATGCATTAATATATGCATGCTAATTGATTTGCTCTTATACTACCTAGGCTATCCTGCCCAAGAAATTGTGCTACCCACAGTGATCTGAGTCTTCCTCTATCAATTAGTATAATTACAACAATCCCCACAGACATACCCATATATCAATTTGGTCTAGGCAACCCATCACTGAGACTCTCTTCCTAAGTGATTCTAGGTTTTATCAAGCTGACAATTAAAACTAACCATCACAATTAATTCCTAGAAAATGGAAACATGCACTTCCATATTTAAGGCAGCGTGGAGTCAGATAATGCATGGAGCCAACCAAGATGTCCACATGTAGGAGAATGATTGAAGAAAATGTGACATATTTTGTATACATGCATAATAAAATATTGTTTACCCATTAACATAATTGTAGGAAAGAAAGTGGTACATGGAATAGGACCAAGAGAAAGTGAGAGATGAGAGTAACACATATGTATTATATACATTAAAAATTTTCAAAACATACATATGATTCATAAAGAAATAGGAATCTTGTAATTTGCAGCAACCTATATGGAATGGGAAGACCTCACTTTAAGATAAATAAGCCAGGAATGGAAACACAGATGTTACATGTTCTTATTCCCACAATGAAGGTAAAATAAAGCATTCTCCAAGTACAGGTTAGCATAGTGATAACTGATGAGTATGAGTTAGTCATTGAGTACTGAGTTCTTCATCAGATAGGAGCAGTGAGTTCTAGTGTTTTCTAGGACAGTGGGGTAACTACAGCTTCAGATGGCTTATTATATAGCTTTCTAAGAATCTAAAGAACTGGAACACTCTAAAAATTGAAAGACATAAAAATGCTAATTACCCTGGTTGGATCATTACACAGAGAATGTATGTTTCCAATTATTACACCGAACCTCACAAATATGCACAAGTATTTTGTGTTGTTAATTAATTTTTACAGATAGCAGTAATTTGTCTATTGGAAGCATTTGAGGTCAAAACATGAATCAAGAGAGAAAGCTATTTTGCAATAAAGACTTCCACTTCTTTGCTACAACATTTGCAAATTCACCGCAGGAAATTATTTTTCTTTGGCTTAAAAACAGCCCTTTCCTTGCTGTGATCTCCAGAAGAAATGTGTCTTTAGATACCTGGGGACTCTAAAGTCCCTTCAGAGGACAGTGCATACCCAACTACTTCTATTTATCAAAATACCTGATATTGACAGTGATGGTGATCTCTGGTGGCAGAGAAGAACTGCATCACTAGTGAATAAAAGAGTGATAAAGTTGGGGGAAGACAGACATTTGGCTCCCCCATGCCTAATTCCTACTTGATGTAAACTCTGATCAGACAGTCATAGGATAGTTTCATAAGTAGGCTTTTAATAATTATGGGCTCATGAATCCTAGTAACAACCATACTTGTGTTGTGATTTTTTTCCAAAATTAGTTGCCCTAACAAGAGTAAATATCTTTTACAATATGGGAAGAGATGCTACTTATCTTGATTGGTCCTTCAATCACCAGATCTCACCTTTAAATAGATAATGAGTCAAAGACAATGTGATGCAGATATACCCTTGACACGTGTCCTTAGAGGGATTGCTAATTCAGACATAATCAAGCAAGAATATGGGCTGGAATTAGTTCATTTAAGACATTTTATAAATCATCCAGAAGACATCCCCCTCCTGCTCTGCCATGTAGGAAGCCCTGCTTTCTGCTTGCTCTGGAACCTGTTCTAGGACTAATGATCATGGCTGCTGCTTTTGTGAGAGGCTGGTTCAATTTCATACCTATTTACTCCCTTTCTTTGATGTATTTGTGTTGAGATAAAATGTAATTAAAAGAAGGATTAGTAGTATACCCATAACGTGTGTACATCTAGTGACAGAAAGAGTGAGGTTGGAGTTGTTCCCATCACTATTCTGTTAACATTTCATATTAAGATGGTGGAAATCTCTTCAACAGGTGGCATTTAGACACTTCCATAGCTCCCAGTCTGTACACTGATTCCATTATCTCAGAAGGGCATTCATTGCCTTCACAGGACTGTCTTTGATTCTCTCTGCAAACGTCCAGTCCCATATACTGTATATTTCTTTATTATAATTATAAGTCTAACGCATCATTTCTGTCTGTTTTCCCTTTTCAGCACTCATCTCCCTTTTGGAATCATGTTTTGTATTAACATGAACTCTGTTGTTAGATATCTATTTATTCTTCAGCATTATCTCTGTCCTTCATGTATTCATTCCCTGAACTAGTAGAAGTAGAATCTCTGCCTTGTAATGGTGATTGAGGCTTTCTGGCCTGCATGAGCTGAGGGGACACTGTCTTGCCTTGTTCCAGAGGACCTAGCCCTAGAGGACTGTCCTTCCTCTCCAAGCTTTGAGAGTGTTTCCTATGTTCACTTAACACTCTGCCATAATATGAGAGCTCTCTGTGTGTTAAGACCCTGCTTAGGTCTGTATTACTAACCTTGTTTTTCTATATTGTGCCATACCTCAGAATAAAAGTAATATTATAAAGACATTAAGAAATCCCATCTCCAGCTCTACTGTGATTGAGTCAAAGTTAACTGTTAAGTGATGAAATTTTCTTCTGTATGCAATGTTCTAATAATAATATTTTTGGAAAACAAAGTATGCAAGGACTATAGGAATGTCTGTAAAATATGACTAGATCGAGTGGTTGTATAGCAGGTTTGATTATACCCTCCCATTTCCACAGCAGGTTTGTAAATCAACCGTGCATCTTTCAGTATGTTACTCTTTTGAAATGCTTTGCATTGTTTTTCTGAAAGTTGTAAGAGCTATCTCCCACATTAGGCCTTATTCCTTGGCTATAGCATCTTGATTAGCCACACCTCTGTAGATAGATAAGATGATAAATTTCCTCCTCATCTGGTTCATATTATGATTTTATTTCTTTGTTTTGAGTATAATCTTATTTCTGTTTTTATGTTAGAACCCAGTATTTTCATTTAACTATATTTTTTTTAAAATATTGGTGTGTGTGTGTGTGTGTGTGTGTGTGTGTGTGTGTGTGTGTGTGTGTTTGTGTATGATAATATGCATTGCAAGTGCCCATGCACATTCAGAGGACAATGTAAAACCTCCATTTACTCTTTCTACCCTATGAGTTCCAGGGATGTAACTTGGGCCATCAAGTTGGTAGTGAGTGCTTTCATCTGAGGAGCTATCTCACTGACTGACCCTGTTCTCTAGTTTTAATAACTTTATTGATAACTAGTATTAATCTAATTGAATAAGTTTTAATAGGTTTCTTAGTTTCTCATATTTTGTACCTGTTTGATACATGTTGAAGATTATAAACTTTATTCTCTTCATACATAAATATTCAAGATACTCAAGGCATACAGAATGTCTTAAAATAAAGTTAAGAAATTTGCATATACCTTTATGGAGTTTATGCAATTCAGATTTTGTCACTTTAATGCAATTCTTCTTATAAGGTTAAACGGGGATAATTTTACAAAGAATAAAAAACATTTTTAAGACATTGTATTGTTTTAGTAAACAGTTGTCATACACCTGTCATTTTGATAGCAACTATTATAAATTAATATTTGCAGGCTTCATCTTAATAAAAATATTTCTACTTATAAAGAGTGCTGTTTGTGATCATTTCTCCTTTTCTGTCATGATGCAGGCAGTGTTAGCAGTCCTTTACATTTTCCTAATGTAATTAGCATGGATAATTCGCTCTTTGACTCTCTTCAGAATGGTCTTACTTTTCCCAAAGTGGGTAAAGAGTTTGGAGAGAGTCCTTGATGTTCCTGACCTGTTACAGTTTTAAATGCTTCGTGTGAGGACTTCAATTTCAAGCAAGCTGCTTGAGTGGAATAAAATTGAAAGGTAAAATGAATTATATCCCCCCTACTGGTTATTATATATTAGGACTGGAGCCTTTAATTAGCATAAAAGTGAGGACAGTGTCATCTCTTTGTTGAATAGGGAACATTCTCATCTGGAGAAGGTGGCAGCTCTTACATTATAGCCTGACTTGGCAGGGTTTCTAGTACTTATTCAAAGTTCATTCTATCTGAAGAAGAAGAATTGAACAAGAAGTAATATTGTCTGATTGAGCATTATAGTGCAAAGAAATGGGGAAAGGAGAAAATAGCTATGTAAGAAATATGTGAGAACATGAAAATATGCCTGGGACTAAGAGGAAAGGAAGGGTACATCACGAAGTTTCTCATTGCTGTGACAATGTACCTGACATGGTTCAATGAAACAACAGGATGCTTTGCTTTGACTTGTAGTTTGAAGGGACACAGTCCACTCTGGTAGGAGGACATAAAATCAGGAGCAGAAGGCTGATGGGCCACATTGTATCTGCCACCAAGAATCAGAAAGAGCAAACCAGAAGTGAAACTGCACTATAAATCCTCTAGCCATCCAGCCATCCAATTCCTTCTTTTTAAAAAAGATTAGATATTTTATTTATTTGCATTTCAGATGCCATTCCCTTTCCTCATTTTCTCTTTCTAGAAACCCCTATCTCATCCCCCCTCCTCCTTTTTGCTCTTATATTGTTTTAATTACATGCAAGTATTAAGGTCAGTTCGAGGTTGAGGAACTAGCAATAGTTGCAAGTAGTCAAAGAACAAGCAAGGCAATAAACAAAATTCCATGAGCACACCCATGATCACTGTTTCTAAGGGCTTATCAGGATGACAAAAAAGATCTGAGCCAAATTCCCTGTCCTAACCCAAAGTCATTTTCAAGTCTGAAGTCTACTTCCTTGTTCTAGCCTAAAATTTAGATTCCTGTCTGAAATTAATTCTTTGTTCTAGCCTAAGACAGGCTCAGTCTTGTTTATGAAATAAAAAAGGGGGAGCGGCAGAGAGCCTTTGGGGCTACTTGGTAAGAATCTGATATTGTCCAAGGACAAGGAAGTAGGCTTCAGGCAGGACTCTGACATCCAATTCTTTCATAATGGCCCCACCTTCCATAGCTTCTAGTTTCTCATCCTGTGGATCATGACCTCTGTGCTGACAATCTGTCTCCAAAAATATTTACATTATGGTGCAAAACAATAGCAAAATCACAGTTGTGAAGTAGAAACAAAAATAATTTTATGGCACCAAAACTTGAAGAAATATATTGAAAGATCCAACATTAGGAAGGTTGAGAGCCACAATTCCAGAAGCTTCCCTAAATACCACCATTGTCTGGATGCCTAGTGTTCAAACAGGAGAGCCTGTGCAGTACTTCACTGACAGAACACAATGGGAGGTAACTGGATTTGTCCAAAATTCTTTATTATTTGCAAGAAAGTCAGATAAAGAGGCAAGTTTTACAGAGCTGTTATCAGGATTAGAATTCATGGAATGAGGTGTCTGAAAGTCCAGAAGAAAAGGGAGGCAGCAAGGAGAGAGTACATTAACTTCATGAGTTCTTGCCTTCGATAATAGTTGGCTGCTGAGTAAGTACATTGCATTTTCTTTCTTTTGCTGGCAGATAGAGATCCAGTGAGGCATGTGGGATAACTGTGTTATTCTAAAGTTCAGTAACTATGAGAATTGCTTATCCAATAAGTAAAAGAATAAACTGCTGTGGTATTGACGGCTAGGTGTTAAAAAGAAACTCAAACCAAGATCAGAGTGGGATGGATTGTTGAGTTGGAATCCAACAAAGAAAATGAGAACGTGAATCAAAACACCATCTTCAGCCAGGCAGTGGTGGCGCATGCCTTTAATCCCAGCACTTGGGAGGCAGAGACAGGTAGATTTCTGAGTTCGAGGCCAGCCTGGTCTACAGAGTGAGTTCCAGGACAGCCAGGGCAACACAGAAAAACCCTGTCTTGAAAAACAAGCAAACAAATACAAAACAAACAAAACAAAAAAAAGCAAAACAAAACAACAACAAAACCCACTGTCTTCTGTGTTCTCTTGCTCTGGCTCCATGTGTTTCCGCCATGATGGATGCTCCTATCAATCTGGAAGCCAATGTAATCTATTCCTTCCTTAAGCAGTATTGGGTCAGGCATTGTGTTACAGCAATGAGAAAAGTAGATGATACATATTCCCATTGCCTCTAGCGTCTTAATAAAGGCATCACCAATGGATGTGTGAGAGCCAGTGGTGTTTTGAGTGGTAGGAGAAACCACTGTAAACAGTCAGAGCACTCTTGCTCCTTGAATATGAGATTCCATAGAGGTGTTAGGGCTGCTTTGAAATTCATTTTAGCCAGTATACAGGCAGCTTTCAAATTATGGCAACTATTAAGAGTTCTAAGATGAGACAATATATGTGCTTTCGTATGATCTGTGATTGTATGTCTTGCACATATTCATGGGTAGTGACACATGCATCTCCTGCTTTATTATTTTCCATCCTGGGAATAGAACAGAAGGCCTTGTGTGTACTAGACAAATGTTCTAAGTTCTCAATCCATATCCCCTGTTTTCTGAGTAAAGCGTTAAAGTTCCCTAACAATACTTCCACTACTTTTATTTATCTCTTACTTCTTACTACTGTTACCTGCAGTCTCTTTGGACCTTGAGGCACCTATGGTGAAAAGATTCTTTTCTGCTCTCACAGAAGAGTAGGTTTTTCTACCATACAAGAAGAAAAGAGATCTAGGGTTGTTACTATGTTCTCATTTATTACATTTGGTTTAAAAAAAAATATGTTCTGGTGGATGTTTTGTAAACATTATACAATCCAGAGGCTTTGGGGAAGAAGGAACTTTAACTGACACCATACCTCCATCAGACTGAGAGGCAACGCGATTGGATATTTTCTTGATTTAATGATTGATGTAGCAATGCCCATCCTATTTTCAATGGTGCCACTCCTGAACAAGTGGCCTGGGTTGTATAAGAAAGGAGGGTGAGCACGCCACAAGAAGGAAGCCATTAAGAAGTATTGCTTAATGATCTGTACTTTGGTTCCTGACTTGTGTTGCTTTCCTGCCTTGCCTCAGTGATAGAATGTTAAGGTGAAGTGCAAGATCAAATAAGCCTTTTTCTCCCCAAGTTACTTTGGTCATGGTATTTATCACAGCAATAGAAAACCAACTAATAATGGCTTCATAGTTTCTAGAGGGATTAAGCAAAAACAAACGCAGTAGCTACTCCCGTGTGGCTGCTCAGTGGAATGCTAGCTGTAGCTGAGTTTCAGCTTTATGTGAAATAAGACAATCTTGGCAGTCTCTCAATGGATATGATTTGATTGATTGCTTCTTTGTCTAGTGGGCAATGAGACTGGACTGAAGACAAAGTGGTGTGAAAACTTTTCCTGACAGTCACTATGGTTAGCTGAACAGTGCTGCCTTGTGTCTCTTTCTGCAGTTGCTGTTTGGATTGCAGATAACTCGAGGAGATCAGGGAAATAGGTTTCTGAAATGCATCTGGTAGGGAGCTATTGGACTTTGATTAGCATAATTTCTTTCTGCTGCCTAAGTTCAAATAAATCTAGATAAAATAAATAAATGAATAGGAAGAAGGTACATTGATTTCTATAACTTATTCTAATGGTAGCACACTGTTCACTCTTTTATCTGTCATCTATTTTCTTTATGTCTTTACTAATAAGGGCCAAAATGTGTTATGCACAAATAATACAGACAGGGAAACAAGAGATGATTTGGTAAACCAGCGTTCATTAGAACATTCGAATTTCCTGGCAAATTTTTCTGGTTTCAGGCCATAGGAGGCAAGTGATGACCCTAATCTCCCTCCATATCCGTAGAATTCAAGCATAGGACAAAAAGAATGTGCTTGTGGGCATGGAGTTCTGACAACACTTACAATGGCTACCATGTAAAAGTACTGAATCTACCTGAGTCACTCTGTAACAAACTTTATACTTTTGTTTCATTTCATCTGCAAAGCAACTCTGAATGTGATATTATTAACTCGATCTTTTGAGAACTCGTGATCACTCAGGGAAGTCTAGAGTCTTTCCCAGGATCACAATGCAATGCTGGTAAACCAAAGTCCTTGTCTTCAGCTGCTTTTCTGAAGTAATTAACATGTGAATCCATTGAGGGATGGCTGGGCCTTCTCAGTGTAGAGTTATCTCCTTTATTAATGCCAACATAGGAAAGAGACTAGAGTGAGCATGTTCAACACAGTTTTATATTACTTACAATGAGTCAATCATAAAATCTGATACTATGCATAGTTTAACTATCCATGAAATTGGCTAATAAATTCTTAAAAAGTTTAGCTCTCCTGAGTCAAATAACTGACAGGGAGAGAAACCATCCATCTCCTCTTTTCCCCACATTAGAATTCTTGTACTAAGAGTCTGTTACTTTGATGCATGAAGAAAACTTGTGTAACTCAGGCTATGACTTATGGATGATGCAGCAGGTATGACTTATTTCTTTTTTCTCTATTTTTTTTCGCTTCCATGTTTGCTTGTGTGATGTGCATAGTATGTGTGAATGGGCAGGAGACTGGTTTTAGGGAGCATGCATGTGTGTGTGTGTGTGTGTGCATGTGAATCTGAAGGGCTGAATTGTTATTGGTTAACTCTCCCACTTGCTCTCAACTTATAGATTGAGTTCATCTCTCCCACTTGAATCAAAAATTCTTAAATCGGGCTATTGTATCTAGATACCTTGTTTCAGAAATTCTCTCTCTCACATGTTCTGAGATTGCAGGGGACCACTAGGTCCAGTTAGGGCTTATATTGGTGCTATTGATCCAAACTATGGTCCTCACACTTTACCTACCAACACATTTTCATAGCCTCAGAGATGAATTATTTCTAAAACTCAAAAAGAATTCCCAGTTATATAGAAATCATATATCTTTTCCATTCAAAAATACTGTGGAGGGGCTGGGAAATGGCTCGGTGGCTAAAAACATTTACTGTTCTTATAGAAGAATGGAGTTCAGTAGCAGCACCACTGAAAATTGCCTGTAACTCCAAGTCAGGGGGATCCAATGTCCTCATATTACCTTTGTGGTAATATCTACATGTGTAACTCACACACACAAATACACACACACACGCAAAGATAGAAAGAGCAGAAAATAAAAGTAAATATTTTATAACTACATTTATTGTGTTCTTTAATGGATTATTAAAGTTTGATAACAATGTGTGTATGAGAAGTTCTTATTATTAATTTAAGTGGCTTCTTTAGTGCATAGCAATGCTGGAAATGGACTGCAAAGACTAGGGCACTTCTCTATCACCTTTGTTTTTAACACTTTACATAAAAGAGAGAAAATACAAATAGCATAGTGTCCCCCATGTGTGTTTTATAATAAGAAGTTTATGTATCATATTAATTTCTAAGGGACATTAAGCAGCAAAGTTGTTCATTTATTCTCTTATTGGCTCAAAGAAGGAGAATATTGACCATATTTTCCCTCTGGCTGGAGCCACTATCTCCATCATTAAACTCAGGTTATGATGCTTACAGTCTGTCAGTTATCCAGTGTATATCTAAATACTTCTGCTCTAATGGTAAGTTTAAGATCATTTTTTGTCATGTCTGCTTTGTCTTATTTACAAAGTGTTTGAAAATAACCATAGCAAGACAGCTAGCTATGCACAAATATAGGCACATTACTTCCTGAATATTATCCATTGAAATCACTTCTTTTGTTATAGCTGTCACAAAATTTTGAAGGCTAGTGTTTTATTGAAATGAATGTTTTATCAGTTTTATTAGATATTCTTATTTATTTACATTTCAAATGTTATCTCCTTTTCTGGTTTTCCCTCAGGAAATCCCTTATCCCATCACCCACGACTCACCCAATCCTTCTTCATAGCGCTGGCATTCCCCTACGCTGGGGTATCTGAGCCTTCTCAGGAACAGGGGCCTCTCCTCCCGTTGATGCTAATAAGGCCATTCTCTGCTACACATGCAGCTGGAGGAATGGGTCCCTCCGTGTGTACTCTTTGGTTGGTAGTTTAGTCCCTGGGAGCTCAGGGGGCGGGTGGATCTGGTTGGTTGATACTGTTGTTCTTCCTATGGGGTTGCAAACCTGGTCAGCTCCTTTGGTTCTTTCTCTAACTCCTCCATTGGAGACCCCCATGCTCAGTCTAACGGTTGGCTGTGAGCATCCACATCTGTATTTGTCAGGCTCTGGCAGTGTCTCTCAGTAGACAGTTCTATAAGGTTCCTGTCAGCAAGCACTTCCTGGCATCTGCAATAGTGCCTGGATTTGGTGTCTGTATATGGGATGGATTCTCAGATGGAGCAGTCTCTGGATGGTCTTTTATTCAGTTTCTGTTTTGGGGGATAGGCAGATGCATACAATACAGGCCAGATGAACATCTTGGATTTTTGGATCCCCTGGATCTGGTTTCAGTGATCACTGTAAGGTATACCATGTGACTGTATGGTGCTGAACTTGGGTCTTTTGCAAAGACAACATATGCTCAATATCTCTTTCTCTAGCCTCTTTTATCAATTTTTAATTTTCTTGACAAATAAATATACATTATATAGTGGAGAATTAAGCAGGGAGGTGACTATGCATCTTTCAACCTGTGCTTTTGTATCCTCCTTTACTTTTCCAGACTATGCTGAACCTGCCTGGAGAGATAGAAATCTAAAATATTGAGAGGATTTAATGTAGAACTCTCTTGAAACAGCTTCACGGGCTTTCCCTTGTCTCTTGAAGGTTTCACTTGCTCTGTTTATTAAGTCACTTCTGTATGGGTGTTGCTCTCCTCCTACGGTTGTCAGTATTCCTACTGAGAGTGAACACCCAGTGAGACGTTGTCAGCATGTTAACATCTTATTCTCTTCTTGTTTTGACATTGTGATCCTAACATGCATGAACACTCTCTATCAAATGAGTTCTCAGCTTTACACTTCTCAGCCAGTGGCTACCTCTTTATGTGCTGTATGTGCATATGCCTCTGGGTTTCTCAAGAAGTCTAGGCTTGATTCGTGGGCCTGATTCAAGGCTGAAATCATACCTGACTTTCATATCAGTCACAAAAGGAGAAACAAGCATCCCGGAGATAAGTTTTCAGCTTACTGCTCTCAAACTGAGTCCCGGTGCTCACCCAGTATGTTCTCTGGCCACAGTGCATGCTGTCATGTATGTTCTAGTGGTCCTGGCTCCCACTATGCCGATTTGACTTTTAGAATTAAGCTTTCAGCTCATATATACACCCTCTTATAGTGCTGAAGTTTACACTAAAACTCAGGGACCTTGGTCCTGAATCTGTGCATTGTTTTTGTTTGTGTTTTCTTCTCACTAGGTCAGAAGATCTGAATCTTCTCTTCACATACTTCATCAGTTGCCTAGCTGTTGCTTCTGATGAGGAGCTTGCCCTAGGCCATCAGGATATCAGCATAGCTACCTAACCTGGGGCATCATTGACAGTATAGAATGACCCAGCCTCCATTTCAAGCCTTGCCCATGGAGTATTACTAACGTTTGGCCTTGTGAAACCCAACCAAGGAGTATATATTAGTGGAAAGACCACAAAAACACAACCCTAAAGTCTGTGTTATGGTTTAATGCTGTTATGGTTTAATGTACATCCCTGTAGAGGTATGTTTGCTCCTTTGTTTTACTTTATTGTTTTTCTAGTACCCTTACTGTGGCCGTTAAAGTGGGCTCAGCACTCATTTTTATCTAACAATTTACTGTTTTGAACTATTTCTTTTTCTCATATTCATGCCTTTGTAATGTTTCCATTAAAATATAAATCTGTTACCCATAGACTTAGCATGTACCTTCCATGATGCCTGAGATCTGTATGTCGATGAAGAAGTAGTCAAAGCCACTGAAATGTGTGGGTGATGTTGCTGAGGAAGTACTTGTAAACCCAGTAATTTCTCACATCTGCTATTGGCTAGGGGTCACATTGGTCTGAATCTCCTCAGTATAGGAGTATAAAGTTGTGCTAACTTTGAGTTACACACTGTCATACAGGACTGTCCCCCAAGTCAAACTGGCATCATCTTTATCATCATCATCATCACAACAGGACTTTTTGGCTGTTGATATTCCCTTCCTAAAGAGGGAGACACTGAAACTCATCCCATATCTAGAAACTTCCCTCAACCAGTTATATACAGTTATACCCTAATTGCATGAGCTT
The DNA here is from genome assembly GCA_030674055.1 of Rhabdomys pumilio. Lineage (NCBI taxonomy): Eukaryota > Metazoa > Chordata > Mammalia > Rodentia > Muridae > Rhabdomys > Rhabdomys pumilio. The sequence continues at coordinate 15,320,593 of JANHMN010000008.1, read as the reverse complement.
CGTGGGTGTGGCTTATATATGTAAGCAAGAAAGACTAAGGAAAGGGGCTCTGTCAACGTGGCCATGGAAGTGTGATCATCCATGCTGGCTCAGCATTTCTAATGTCATATCTTTAAGGTTATCCATAGTCTTTCCTGAATCCCCTTACCCATTGCTCTATAAATGTATCTCATGAGCTCATCAGTGTCTCAGAGTGAATTTTGGTGGTAGAATCATGTGTCAGCTTGTCTTTAGGACCATAGGAGGATAGGTAGACAGACTTTGGGTCTCCACCAGAGAAAAAGTTGTAGTGACACATGCATAGACCATATAAACATTGGCCGGTTGTTGGTAGGGTTACAAAAATAATTTTTTTGTAGTTGTTTTCATTTAAAGGACAACTTATCGGGTTTTCTTTGACTCTAGGTACCTCTACCTCTTTTGATAAGAAATCACTAAGCTCAACTTCTAGTGAATTTTATATGGGAGATATATATATATATATATATATATATATATATATATAGTGTGTGTAGCTTTAGGTATTCATTTATATTTCTATATATAGCTGTAATGTATGTAATGTAGTGGTGGTGGTAGATTGATTTATTGCTTAATGTATAAAACATTGGTTGGAGCAAGAAGAAAGTGTAGGACTTTAGAACACATATGTTTTGGTTTATAATTGTGACTTTAATTTTTTTCTTGGCTATAAAAAACTAGTCAGTTTTAAATAGTCTAATTAGGCAATCAGTTGTGTTGCTTATCTGCATCCACAAAGAGCTCATAGGAAACCGGAAGTGACTACATGTTGCCTAATTATTCCAATTAAACACCTGCCTAAGATTTCCTAGCTTAGCAAACTCCCTACTCTTGAAATCACTAGCATACTGCTAAAAATATAACTTCCAAATGAAAGTATTTTACTTCATAAGTTTGGGGAACTATTCTTTGAATTCTGTATTGAAAAACATAAAAGAAAATACATGTGAACTGTGAACCTCTTTTTCCCATCTTTTTAAAAGTAATAAGATTTTGTTTTCTTGGTTTTCAAGATAAACTGGCTGAATTGGTCACTTTGGGGAATGATTCAAAGAAAATAAACTTCATATCCTCACCTGAGTCCTCCAACTCTTCCTTGCCTTCATCTTTGCCTCGGGCATGTAGTACTGGCAGGAACAACATTGACTCAGGCAGAGAGGCAGCAGCCAGGAATTCAGATGGATTAGTGAAGACGGCCTTGACCTTACAGAAAGTGGGGAGGGCTCTCAGTCTCCACAAAGAAAGCCAGAATCCACTTGTACCCATTGATGAAGAATGTAGCACTGAAGCAGTAGTCAGATAATCAGTCTCCAGACACACATGGAAAACATCATAACACTCCAGAAAGCAAGCGCTTGTAGATTCTGGGTGATTCTTTTTAGTTTAGAGCTGAAAAAAGGAAAGAAAGAAAGAAAAAAAGAAAGGAAGGAAGGAAGGTTGGAAGGAAGAAAAAAGGAAAAAAGAAAGAGGGAGGAGGATGGATGGAGTGAGGAAGGAAGGAAAGAAGAAAGAAAGAAAGAAAGAAAGAAAGAAAGAAAGAAAGAAAGAAAGAAAGAAAGAAAGAAAGAAAGAGAGAAAGAAAGAGAAAGGAAGGAAGAAAGAAAAGAAGGAAAGATAGTTTAAGAGTTTGATTGATCTAAGCAGCACACAGAATTTGAATGAATAGTTGAAGCTCACATTCAAAGATTACTGTCCATGACCTTGTACGTGAGGACACTGTCATGTATGGTTATTGACTATATGTTCATGATTATGGTTGATGCCACTTTTGTTGCAGAGCTAAAGTGTCTAAAATAAACTGTTATATTTAAAATCGAAAGCCTCCGTGTGAATTCAGTGCCATTATCATTTCAAAATAGAACAGTGAATATTAGAGAGAGTCCTTTCCATCCACTAAGAATTGGCAGGCTTCAGAAGCTGGGAAGATGGATGAAGACCTGAGGGAGATTCTCCACCCAAATTAAGCCTCATGAATGCTGGCTAGATTTCATAGTGCTCAATTCTGCTCTGTAGCCTACAGGTGGAGAAAAATTGTAATTTATTTTCCCAGTAAAGGACCATGGATATACAACACTGATATGTAGGGAAAGAGAAATGCACAGGTGTAACAGTAGCCATACTGCTTAGGAACTAATCAACTTTTTTTCTGATTGGATTTAAGGCCTGTTCCAAAGAAGGAAAATCATGCTTCGTACTATAAACCTGGTCCAAAGCCATGGCTGGGTAGGACATAGGCCTTATATGGGACACTTACTGCTGTTATTTTGTGAAACATACATGCTACTAAACTGCCTTTTAAATATTTACGTTTATACCTGTTGATTAGCACTTCTCTGACCTTGGTCAGAAAAGCTTCTGCTTCCAGGAGCAGATGCAGAGACACAGAGTGCTGAGAATAAGTGATTGCTGAGTACTTGGCTCTGAATGCAGCATCTATAGAAAAACACCCTGCAAGGCTCAGGCAACACCACACGAGAGGAGTTGGGAAGAATTTGAGAGCCTAGAGATGTAAGAGAATGCTATGAAATGCTGTCTCCTGGACAAGGCAAGGCTGTTGCACTCATGTGCATTAATGGTTACCTACACAGAACGCACACGAGATGCGGACAGAAATTCTAGCTGTTTGGTATCCTCTAAATTTGTGGGTACAGCTGCTATCAGGTCATCCATACACATGCAGGAAACTCTTATCAACTCAGAGATGTAAAAATAAATAGCACATGACAGTTGGAGGGATTCTTATTCAGAGGATCTGGGAAAGTGGGAATGAGGATATGGGGGTAGATGTGATCAAGATACAATGTACCAATGTACATAGGTGTAAATTTGTTAAAGAATGATAGATAAATAGGTAGATAGATAGATAAATAGATAGATAGATAGATAGATAGATAGATAGATAGATAGATAGATAGATAGATCAGTCCAAGTATGTTGGTGTGTGGCTGTTATCTCAGATCTGAGGAGGTAGAGACAGGAGGAGACCCAGAGTTTGTTACCAGCTGAATGAATGTGTCTATGTTCTTTGACACACCAGTCTCAAAAATAAATAAATAAATAAACAAACAAACAAATAAGCATCAAGCAGGACATACCCACCCATACACATGGATATTTTACACATGTTATACATGTAGAAGCATACATGCAAACACATACATGTACACATACATTCATGCAAACACACAGCCATACCATTCACTTGAACATACACACACACACACACACACACACACACACACACACACACACACACAAGCAGTGTTCATAGCTTTTCATATTTTCCTCAACTCACAGTACTCTCATTTACTGTCATTTCATCCAGCAGTGATGAATACTTCAGTCCTGAACACCAAAGACTCATTCTACGATTTCCGTGCACTAATAGTTTTAAAGAGAAATTATATCCTTAGTTAGAAAATTAGCTGCCTCTCTTTTTTCCAAATTGTCCAAATAAAGGCTCAGAAGAACAATCTTGACAGGTATAATTACATCCTGCTCAGCTAGTCCTTCTTTCATCAACAATTCCCCAGAAACCTCAGAGAAGCAATGCTGAAGGATCTCGGCTGCGTGTTCAAGTGGAGTGCAGGCGTTCTGTCCGTGAAGATGACCCACAGCAAATGTCAACCTGGTCTCTTCTCACGCTCTTGGCATTTCACCAGCAGTTTGTAATTTAATGGGAGAACAATAATGTACACATACATATCAAATCGAGAAAATGTCAGCAGTTTATATAATTATGTCTTCGACAGAGGAGGAACTCTTTTAAAGTGGAATATGTTGTGCATACTCGGAGGAAATTCTGCAGACAAATCAGTTAGCTAGCCTTAAGAATGGTTGATTTTCATTTCAGAATTTTATATAAGATGCCAAACGACACAATCCTACACTCACCATTCTTTTAAGTGATAAACTGCGCATCAACTTCAGTTACTATGATTTGAAAAGCCCTCCAGCTTCTTTGCTTTTGGCATTTCTATTCATGTATAAATTTCATTCAGATTACTGCCCCACCCATCTTTCCAGTCTCCCTCTCACTTCTGTTAAGCCCTTCTTCCCTCTACTGTTTCCTTTTGGTCATTCATTTCTAGTTTGAAAAATCACTGAGTTTTGTTAGGATTAAATTCTGCTTCACTGTGGCTTTGGAAGTGTACATTGGAGCCTTGTGAATGCCTCAGAGGCTGCAAAGCTGAATACGATGACTGCCCTCCCCCACTGTAGCCTGTAGTTTAGATCCAGTGGACCCTTTCCAAGTCTGTGATGGGCAGTTCGAAGGCTTAGTCCTTTGTATATTTTTTGTATGCATAGTCCCAGCTGCTGGGACCCCATGGCAGCATCATCTGTGTAAAGGTTACTAAGGAAGCATTTCACACCCTTACTCCCTTTCTTCAGACTCTGAAATTCTTTCTACTCTGTGTCTAATGATCTCTGAGTTTTATAGCAGATGGTATAAATATCCTCTAAATGAAATTATATTTTAGTTGGTTCAAGGCCTTATCCTAGAAGTACTCATTCACAAACATGTACATGTAAAGAGCTGGGGGATAACCAGAGAGTGCTCCGTATTTGGAATCCATTATGAAAAGGACAAAGGGTCAGTATTAATCATTATATATGCTATCACTGATTCCAGAGGAGAAAATAGCCAATCATTGAGAGACTGATATTTTGGAAAATTTAAATACATTTTTTTGCAAGAAACTTTCTGTGCATGCTGATGGGGAAGTATGAGTTTTGTTGGAGTTCATAGTAGCTTTTGTGTCATCCTGTCCACCTATGGCTTGCTAGAGACTATATGTGAGAACACTGATGTTATCTCTGTGACAAGAAATGCTAATTGATCATGGGTGTGCACATATTCATTTTTATCTTTAATTTCTGCTATTATTAAGGAAGTTGTCCATAGTCATAAAGACTTTAGTCGCCTGGCTCTAACTACTCTGTATGTGATGCCATGTCGCCCACAAAGGTGATCAAGCTTTAGAAATATCCAGAGGGATCTTACAGTAACCACCAAAATGGCAGTGCAAGCGGCTAAGGTGGCGAATATTTGCCTCCCACCTGAAGTAGATCAGACTTTGTATATAAGGAATTTGCCATACAAAATCATAGCAGAAGAAATGTATAATATATTTGGGAAATATGGACCTATTAGTCAAATCAGAGTAGGAAATACACCTGAAAATAAAGGGATAGCCTATGTGGTCTATGAAGACATCTTTGATGTTAAGAATGCCTGCAACCACCTGTCGGGGATTCAACGTTTGTACAGATACCTTGTGGTTTTGTACTACAATGCTAACTGCGCATTCCAGAAGATGGACACCAAGAAGAGAGAGGAACAGCTGAAACTTCTGCAAAGTATGGCATCAACACAGACTCCCCCAAATGAATAACAGTCATGTGTGGTCCCGGTACCCTTTATCATTTTAATTAACACTGAATATTGTGATTCTTTATTTGAGATCTAGAATGACTTGTTTTAAACTTTTCTAGCATTAGAATACATTATGTCAATAAACTTATAGCTTTAATAGCTTTAAAAAAAAAAAAAAAGACCATAGTCGTTGGAATCTCTAAAAGGTGACATGAAGTCAAGCTTTTCTGTATATCCTAGTTATCAAGATTTTACAAAACTAAATTTAAAATAGAAGTCAAATAACAAAGCTGTAAATTAAAGGGCCAGACACACAGAGCCAAAATTATATTCAAAGGTTTCTATAAAAGGGTGTGTGTGTGTGTGTGTGTGTGTGTGTGTGTGAGAGAGAGAGAGAGAGAGAGAGAGAGAGAGAGAGGGGGGGGGGGCACAGAGCTTAGTGTCTTTATTGAAGTGAGAATATGTGTGTATTACATTTATCAATCATTATTACAGCCACATTATGTGTTATCTGTGAAGATGATGCTCTTTTGCTTACTTTCAGTCCATGTGTGAGAGCAGTTGCATACTGAGGCCAGACGAGCATATTCTTTTCTCTGACACTGCTGTCACAACCAGCTGTGCTCAACCCTGTGTGGATGGTAGGAGTCAAACTAGGATCCTCCTGGAGATCAGCAAGTGTTCTTAAACACTGAGCCATGTCTTCAGCCCCATGTCAAATGTTGTGCAACCAGCACAAAAATATATTCCTTAATATGTTTAATATTTTGTATTATAATATTATTATAATGAGCATGATAGAGCACATTAGAACTACTTCTGTTTCACTAATCACTACAAGGTTTTTGCTTGGGAGTTTGTTGGTTTTGGAAGTTGCTTCCCCTTGTTGAATGTAATAGGCATGAATGCTGGCTTGCAAATTCCATAACAGTAGACAGGGCAAGTAAGAAAGCATGTCCTTCCTTCATTCACATTGCAACTATGGCTTTGGTGACAATTTAGACCTGCCTCTTTGTGTTACCATCTCTGGGAGCCTTGATCCTTCCCATCATCTTTTGATGACATGTTGGATGCATCCCTATGTAATTTCTTTTCTGATTCTTCAAGTTTATTTTAATATATATTGAAATTAGTGTTTAGTGTTCTACACAGCAGGAGTAAGAGACAAAAAAGTTTCTGAGCAACTCCCAACTTCTTTCTGACACATTCTTTTGATCAGTTATGGAGTTTGGTTTGTCATTTTAGTTTAAAGGAAAGGAATAATTTGAAAGTCTTTTCAACAGAAAATTTTAGATTTATTTAAAATATTAGTTATATGAAGTGTTTTCCTTTTTATTAATTTACTTCTTTGATACTTTCATATATGTTCATATCCATTTATTCTTTCCACCCACCCTCTCTTGCCTCCTTTCCACTCTTATCAACTCCCAACCTCATCTTCCCTAACTGATCCTTCTTCAAATTCATGACATTTTGTTATGTGACACATTTGGTTTAGTTAGAGTAATCTTTGTGAGCATAGCTAAAGGTGACTCCCCCTTTCATTGATTCTATTCACAGGAAATAGTTCAACACAGAGAAGCAAGGCCCCCTGAGTTCCTTCTTCATCCTTGTCTTGGTGTTACTGGGCTCATTCTGGGGCAGGCCCAGTGCCATAATCTGTACTATTTGAAAGTTCATGATTATAATAGCTGTCTTGTTAGGAAGATGGCCTTTCGGAGTCCTTTCCCTCTTTTCTAGCTTTTATAGCCTTCCTACTCCCTCTTTGGAGTGATCTGAAATAATCAATGCATGATTGGCAGCATTGCCAAGTATCTTGTAAGTGGCAACTCTAACTTGTATTGAGTCACATCCGGGTTGGTAAGGAAGATATCCTTACATCAGGACATTTTGCAGTATTTGCCAGTACAGTTTCTTCATCTCAAACTAATGAAGTAGGAGAAAAAAAAAACTAGTTATCTAGTGGATTTGTTCTATCTCATTCAAGTGTGTAGTTTATCTCTTCAACTATAAAAACAAATATCCAGATAAAGTTTATGTAGTTAGATAAAATCACAATCATCTCACAGAAAAGAGTAAAATGTCTTAAGTTATTAAGAAATGCTTATTTTTATATTGGTTATTTCCATTTTACGGAAACGTGTTTGTGGATGCATACCTGAAATTTCATCACTTAATGTGAGGGGATGACAAGAAGGTCAGGAGTGTGAGAGCATTTTTCATACACAGAAATGTTGAGGCCAGTCTGCACTATAGGAGACAGCATCTCAAAACAAAGAACAATATTAAAAACACAAAAAGATAATAAACAAGTGTAACTATATAACTTTACATGATGCTGTCTAGCCAACCTTATACATTCATTTAACAATACTGTTGCTAATGACACCATTTATAAAATACTTAATGGATCTTCTGTTATAGTGAGTATATAAACCAAAAAACTTCTAAAGAAAGATGTTTCAGTTTTCCATTTCTATTTGTGATCAGTTGCTGCCAGTGCTATGCTGCATGGATTAGGGCATGTCTGGTTGAACAGAGTCATGTGCAGGAGAGAATAAGGAAGAGTGAGGAAAATGAGGTTGCAGAATATTACTGACCGATCTGACGACACACACCTATAGACCTGAGGACATCTTACTAGGCATTACCTCTTAGTGGCTGTTACATTTTCCTATAACTCCATCCTGGAGATCAGGCCTGCAAACTATGAAAGGTCAAGACATACTTAAAACACAAATGATAACAGTCATTAACTGGCTTCTTGATAGATTTTTAAATATTTTTTTTTCAATTTTGATTTTATGTGTGTATTTTTTTCTGCATGTTTGTAACTGCGTTAATCTGTGCTGTGGGAGGTGCTTCCTCAAAAACACATAATAATGTTAAAATCACTAAAATATAATAAACTTGTAGTGTGTGCAGTTACTGTAAAGAACAGAAGAGGGCATTGAATTCTCTAGAACCTGAGTTACATATAATTGTAATTGTGTGGGTGCTGGGATCCGAAGTCTGGTCCTAGAAAGGACAGTAGGCTCATAACTGCTCAGCCATGTCTCAAAACAATCAAAGTCAAATTATTTTTATTTATGTGTGTCAATGTATTTCATATGGAGAAGGTACTCACAAAAGCAAAACAGGGCTGTAGAGTCCTTGTAGCTGGAGTTACAGGCAGTTATGAAGAGCCATGTGGGTCTAAGAATTGAACTGTAGTCCTCCTCTAGACCAGCAGTCACTCAAACATACTTTCTGCAAACTTTGTAGTTGACATTTCTTCCATTCAATCAGAACTTTGCCTGGAGAAAGCAGCTGACTTGACTGCCTTCAGATTTGTCACCAGTGTCTCTACGCTGTAGATGTAAAAATGTATCCCGCTCTTTGAAACACTGCACGATAGCAATCAAGTTATACACAGGTCATTGAAGTATAATAAAAATGATTTTCTTTTACCATAGGTGAACAATCTTGACCAAGTGGAATAAAGGAAATACTAACAGCAAACTAAAGCATTAATTTACCAAATATAAAAATGTAAATATTTAAATAGTAACCTAAACCAGCAAAATAAACAAAATGCATTGTACATTAGATATGTGCACGCGCACACACACACACACACACACACACACAGACACACAGACACACACACACACACACACACACACACACACACACACACACATATATATATATATATATATATATATATATAGTGCATGTTATAAAATAAGCAGATGCTTTGTATCTGTATCTATTTGCATATATATTGAATGTGATGTATTAATTATCTATCAGCTACCCATTTCCTTACTAATAACATTATTTACCTTGTATACTATGCATAGATGTTTAAAAAATGATTTAAAAATTTCAAGATGTTATTTAATAGCTACAAATAATACACAAATGCTGTTAATATTAACCACAGTGCCAGGTTGCTTGTTAAAATCATACATGCATAGCTGATTGGAAATTCTCTTCTCATTGGAAAATACCCACATGTTTTTTTTTTCTCATCCATGGTTTATACTCCTCAAAGGAAACACTTAAGAACTGAGTCTCCCTTTACCTTTGTCATGTTTATCTTTACTAGCTAATGTTCAAGACTGTCAGGAAGATGATAACAATAGTGTTAGTGGAGAAACCTGCACATTCCACTGTATGTTGTCTGTTAATTAACCACATCAACTCCTGGGGAGGCTGACAAATTGCCATATTTAGTTAGACTGGCTGGTTCAAGGCCCAATACGTCCTCTATCTCCTCTCTGGTGTTTCTGTTACTGGTGTTTGACTTTGTGGCTTGCTTTTGTGTGGAATCTGGGGATGAATCTCAGGTCCTTCAGCTTGGCCTTTAAGTACTCTGGAGACACAGCTATCTCCCCAGGCCTGTGATGAATTTTAGGAGAAGACAAGCTTAGTTTAACTGGGTCCTTTAATTAGAGCTGATTGGAAATTATTTTGTACTTTGTCTGGTTTCAGATTTCCTTCTAGTCTTCCTTTGAACAGTCTGGTTTTGTTTTGCTTTAAAGTTAGTAAATGCAAAACAGTGAATCACGAATAGAGTGGAATCTTTAATTATTTTGGGGACTTTCTAGACAGCATGGGTTTCCTGTCATGGTGCTGATGACTAAACAACTTAAGGGTTTTAAAAAGACAAATGCCTTCCTACTCACTTTGCATTCCTGATTTAAAACATTTGCTGCACTGCTGAAAAAGACATTGCTGCCTTAGGGCACAGAAGGACACTGACCAGCACTAAGGGTGTAAGGCACAACGTCCCTGAGATTAGAATTAATCTGAATGAACGATTCTCCCTAGAGGTGATGTTATAGTGACCTTACAGCTCAATGTGATTACTCAAATTTTTAGAGCATTTTGCAAAAACAAAAAAGAAAAAAGGAAAACAAGAGAAAAAACTTGTTTCTATGTGTTTGGATATGAACACAGTTACCATAATGGTATAGTTTTTACATTTAGTCTGATGGTCTGATGGTCTACAAGGGTATATAGCATGGGAAAAACTGACTAAAATGTATGGTCAATAGACTTTAAATATTCTTCAAGTCAGTACAAAAATAAATCATAATTATATCAAATTTAGTGGCCACAAGATAAATTTGAAGATGTTTTAAAGAAAGACAAGTATTTTAGCAGTAACATTATAGAAATTTCATTGTGTAATGAGGAGAAGACCACTTCAACAGTAACTGCTCAGTGTCCATACTGAGATCCCTAGCCCTCTTGGTGGTGGCATTGTTAGGTTGATAATAAAGGCACACACAATTTCAAAATGTGCTTTACAAAAAAACATCATAATAAAAACATTTTTGCATTCCATGAGTAAATACTAATTAAACACTAGAAATTTTCCTTCCATGAATAAATACTAATTAAACACTAGAAATTTTCTATGTACCATAAAGAAATTGTTAATACTAAGGAACATGGGAAAGTCAGATTTGTCTTACTGTTTTTCATAGGTTAAATGTACTCTTAAGACTCATTGTACACTGCCTAAGAAAAACACCAGGATATTTCTTATGTAACAGCAGTTAGAATTTGACTATATATTGTAGCTGCCTGCAGCCACGATCACCAGGTTCTCCTGAGACGAAGCCTAGGAATTAACGGGAAGAAGGACGAGAGAAACGTGGGGCCAAGACAAAGTATTCTGATCAAGGCCCGAAGTTTAATAATTTGCTTTCACATATAAAGGGGAAGCCCCACCTCCCAGAGTCTCTTCTCGGTACCGCCCAGGGGCTAGGTGAGGAGACAGTAGTCCTGAAGGTGTCAAGGCTAGCTAAGCAGGCAGTCCATTCTTCTTAGCTCTGTAGTCGACCTCAGGGCACCAAGACTGGCAAGGCAATGCCTCCTTCTAGGTCCTATTGTTGTTTGGTCTTCTTGTGGTCAATGACTTGCAGGCCTGCTCAGGCCTGGGGGAAGGGCACAATATATATCGTGTGGCTCTGCAATTTTTTATTTTTAGTCTCACAACATGCACATACACTTGGAATTTGGTAAAGAGGAATGGACAGTTTGTCCAGGATGAAAATTTAGAGTGTTGATTTGAGAATCCCTGTTTAGATAGAGTAGGACCTGCATAGTCACTACCATGGAATCTCCACTGGGTACTCTGTGAGCAGATGTTGTTGGACATTTGAATGGCTGAATGTATCATTTACCCAAGACCATGTCAGTCTGGATATCCAGCCCTAGACACAGATACTGCAATAGCTCCATGTTACCACTTCCAGAGAAGAATACATCTTTGTTGCTGTGACCCCTAGGAGAAGCTACCTTCCTTTAAGGATGCTGAGTGCAAGTGTTGCCAAATCTCAGAGCTCCTTATAGGATAGGAGCTAAATGTATCTTTGGGGATAATAGTGGTATTCTTCTGTAACACTTCTTTAATTCTTATTCATTAGTATTTCTTTGTTTGTTTGCTATTTATAAGTGAGGAATCACTTTCTTCTCTTCTTTGCCCATAATGCTCAGCTATGAGATCTTTGTTTTTCCTATACTCTGTTGACTGTCTAACTTGAGACCCTGTACGTGTCCTTCTTATAGTTACCTGACTGAAACAACACAGGTGAAAAGGGCTTCAATCTGGTTCATGATTTCAGGAACACTTTATTTATTTACACTGTATATTTAGAATATGCTACTTACAGTCTAATATGGTAAAGTTATATCTATACTACCATGAGCCCTCCTAGGAGTGTGTTAATCAGTTATTCAGGTTATCTTTAATATTCTTCATTAATACTACCATGTAGCACTAGAAATATTGTATTGAAACTATCTCTGGTAATACAGACTTGAGGTTGTGGACACTTGAGAGTACCACATGTATTAGTTACTCATTTTATACCTTACAAGTTACTGATATTTTCTTAGATTTTTTTAAAAAAATAATTCTTAATCAATTATTTAAAATCAGTCTCCTTTTTGTAGACATTCAAACTCTTTTAACGTTTTTACATTTTTTGAAAAATGCATGTTTGTGTATTATATTAAAACCATTTCCAGGATTTTTCTTTAATCATTAGTTTTAAACACACACACACACACACACACACACACACACACACACACACACACACAAAAGACTTTCTGAGTTGATTTGGTATTGCTCGTATATATTTATTTTTGGTAATGATGATTTGGTATTAGCCAGTTGGGGCCTAGACTTGGGAAAAACTGATTCTCTTTCAGCTTGTACGTCATTAATTGCTTGTAAGTCTTGATCTAGGGCTTAGCCTTGTGATATTTGCCTCATCCACATAAGGATGACAATTGCTATTGTCATTTTTTAGATGTTTTTTATGTGCCCCTGGTGTTAAGGATTTATGAGTGTAGCTCCCATATGCAAATGGTACAGTCTCAGAACTTATGTTCTGATTTTCTGACTTTTGCAATCTTCCCTATAATTGTTCTGTATTTATTTCTCCCTGAGCCTTACGTATAAGGATTGTGTTACAGATGTATCAGTTGTGGCTGGGCAGTCAATAAGACTCTGTATTTTAACTAGCTATTTTCTTTAATGGTCTGTGGCTGCTGCAAAAAGCTTAATTTATGAGAGCTGAGAGCTATACTTGTTTCTGGATATTAAAAATGCAGTTAGAAATTATATTGATTTGGAAATGTAGCAGTAGAGATTCTGTTCTATGTTCCGCGGCCTCACCAGTAACATGTAGTTACTGTCTGTAATACCAATGTAAACTATTGGGCAGGAAGACAGAAATACCACTATTGTACTTTAGTAACCGCATTGTTGTGGTTCATAGGCATTGCAGTAGGGAGGTCTCTTGATTACTTTTCTCCCTTATCAACTTGTCTGGTGCCTTCTGGTAGTGAGTGAGGAGGCTTCCTAGTCAGATACAGTGTGATTCCTCCAACTCCTATGTCTGAAGTGTGTGTGAAGTACCTCCAGCAATAGGGACTTACCTTCAAATTAAAGAGATGATTTAATGTCTACTTTTCTACTAGTTTATATCACTTCTCTATGTGGTTTGCCTAATTTATTAATTTTACCCTACCCCCCCCCAAAAAAAAAGAAAGGAAAAGAAAGAGACAACAACATATAACAATTAAAATGTGGGTAGTTGGTTTTTTGTTATTAACTGATGAAGACATATACGCTTTTATGCATACATATCACTTGCTATATTATCTCTTTATTCACTTACTCCCCATTTACTAGTGAGAAAATATGAGCTTTTAGAAAAAGAAAATTAAATTGTTTTGCTTAGAAATAATAACACATTTCTTAGCAGCTTCCAGATTATGTTCCACCTGTATTTTTGTCCATACAAACAAATATTTATTCTGCCTTTATGATAGGTCATAAAATTTAGAATCTCCAGAGAATATGGTCTCAACTACAGATTATTTAAATTTTGTTGTCTTCTGGATATATCTGTGGTATTGAGGTATCTTGATTCAAGGGAAGACCCATTTAGTTCTGGTAGCACCAAACCTTATCAGGCGACCCTGGGTTGTGGAGAAAGAGAGCTAAGCCCTAACATGCAGTCATTAGTTCACTACTCTTTGGTCAGGATTATGGATGCAATATACACTAGCTTCTTCAATTTCAAGCTGTCTTGACTTGTCTAAAAGTACATATTCTAACCTGGACTTCTTCTTCATTAAGGTGTATTTGTGAAGGTATTCTTGAAAGCATCCTGAAAGGAAACTAAGACAGCCTTGCTATTATGAGCATCATCTAAATTATGCCTAATATAGTAATGCAGTCAGATAGCAGAAGAGCTGACATGTGTTTGCCTTTAAAAAAGATGAACATGAAACTGTGATGTAGATTGCCAGCCATTTTAGATGCTTTATGAGCAGCTCCAAGTTTCTAAAAAACCGTCAGACTACTTAAAATTATTATTTCCTTCCCTATTCTATTCTTGTCTAATTTGAAAAGCGTAATAATACAGATCACAAATTTTCACTGAACTACACATACATACGGTGTGAACGCATGGCAACTAAATGAAAATAGTTAATATTTAACTCTGGCGAAAGGTGCATGGCCCGTGTGACTTTTCACATGGTTGTTGTGGCTCGCTTGGGGTGTGTGTAGGTTGTTCCCAAGTTGGGAACTGGGACTGTTGCACTGTTCTAGATCCTTGGTCTTCCTACATGAGTACCAATGTGTTGTGTTGATTACGTCCCCATTCCAGAAAACACTTCTTCACCTGTGAAAAGCAGTCCCTATGACAACTATTTCTTTGTTCTGAAGATTGCTCTGTGTCTAATTAACCAAAAGAGATCTGAAAAATTTAGCTCCCAATACTCTATTAACTACTTCTGAAGTGTTTGTCCTAACTATACTGACCATCAAAGTACATGTTGATTTAAAGCTTTGTTTCCTTTTGTGTAACCTATGGCTGTAAAAAGCCTGAACACTAATCATGACATTGACTATTGGCTCTGCCTGCCCGATGATGTGGAGTAAACTTTCGAACTATACCATTCCATTTGATAGAACTTTTCTTTGTATTGACTTTCTTAATAACTTAAAGCATCTATATGGTATCAGCATGATATATGTAAATGTAAGCTGACCACAAAACTACCTTTCATGAAGGTGATAATATCCTTGTTCAATCGCAAACAAGAAAAGCTATAGTTATTGATACCTCATAAGACATCTGAATGTATTCTTGCCCTCCAGATTTCTCTCTGATAAATAAAGGATCTGGTGTTTATAGCAGTCAACAAGTTATTTGAAAGATATTAAAAGCTTTATTAGCAAATTAAGTAGTTCTTTATATAGTGGTAAAAGAAATTTGCAACTGAGATAAATGCTCAGGTTATATTATTTAGGAAGGAGTTAGGGCTGTATCTGTGGCTTAGCAGTTAAGGCCATTTGTTCTTGCAGAGGTCCTATGTTTGGCTCCATCACTCAGATTGGGTAACACATGAGTGGCTGTAACTGTAGCTCTAGAGTGTCTGACACAATTTTCCGCCCTTAATGGATGGTTAGAAATTATGAGGCAACAGCACATCTCTAGAAAGTCTTACAGAAATGGTTTTATAGATTTTTGTTTGTGTTTCAGGTGACAACACTTGTCAACACAAGCAACAAAGGTCCATCTGGTAAAAAGAAAGGGAGGTCAAAGAAAGCCCATGTGCTGGCAGCATCTGTAGAACAAGCTACCCAGAACTTCCTGGAAAAGGGTGAACAGATTGCTAAGGAGAGCCAAGACCTCAAAGAAGAGTTGGTGGCTGCTGTGGAGGATGTGCGAAAGCAAGGTAGGTAGAATGACACTGTCCTGACGCCGTGGGTTGGTTTGTCAACAGGACATTGTTCTTTAGAATCAAAGGAGTAGTTGCCTTGTCTGCTCTCTGCACTTACTGTGTTGAATATTTGCTGGGGTTATTTGCACAAGTATTTTTTGCTCTTGAAGTGTGGGCATGGCTTCAAACACCCCACTTTTGCTATTACTTAGAAATCTTCCTGTTGCTTGCTCTTAGTAGATAGAAACACATTCTTCTGTCAAATTCATGCCTTGGGATGGATCTGGAAGATTCCATCCTTATAAATATGGCAGAGTACCCAGGATTTTTAAGTGGCTGAGGGGAAGTATGTAAAACCATGAGGAACAAATGTCTCCATGATTCTCGAATTTTCCTTTCTATCCACAGCTTTTCTCACATATCTAGCTAGTTAGCATACAGTGTATTTGCAATTTCGAACATTTTCATTTTCAATAAAATATACGTAACATAAAAGTAATATCTGAACTGATTTTAAGGTTTATTTACAGTTAGTGTTGGTATGTTTGTACGCATCTTTGAGAAGGAAGCTTATCACTACACATTTTCTTCCTAGAAAAGTATATATGCACTTATTCAACTACCCATGTAATCCCTTCTCAAAAGCCTCTGTATCACTTTTTATCTGTTTGAGAACCGTTCATATTTCATAGAATGGGGACGCTGCAGTATGTCTTTTTCTGCAAATTTCTGGCATATATCATTAAATACAATGTCTTCAATGAACATACACACTGTATTTTAGTTTTATGACTAAATAATTGTCATATATAAATAAATATAAATATAAATTGTCATATAAATAACTGTCATATATATATAACACATACATCACAAATATACACACATATTCACAGACTTTTTAGTGGATTTCACTATTTGTTCTTGTGAACAAAATTACTATAATAATATACAAAATTAAATAAACATACTTATTTATGAGGTTTAGTTTTAGTTATCAATTTGACAATTTAATTATCAACTTAAAATCCCATGGGAAAAGAGGATCAGTAAGACATTGCATACATTTGGTGCTCTGTAAGGATTGTTTTAACTAAGTTAATGGATGTGAAAAGACTCAAATTTTCTGGAGGCAGCACCATTCCTTAGGCAATGTGTACTGAACTGTATCAAAATAGAAATGAAAGCACAGACCAAACGATTTTCTGAACATTGATTTTTACTGCCTAGAGGAATGATTCATTAAGTAACTGTTGGATGAATTCATGGTATATTTGTACTCTATATTCAATCATACTGCCTTTTGCAGTTCATAGATGAATGTTTAATATCTTAAATTAAAAGCCTCCATTTCTTTCATGCAAACACACTTATTTTCTTCATTTCTGATGTGTATGATCTACACATGTATGTACTTAGTTTTGCATGTGTGTGAGCACACATACACTTGCTCTTTGTGTATGTGGAACACGAGATTGATGTGGCGACTCATTTTCTATTGATTTTCCAATTTATTCATTGAGACATTATCTTTAAATCAAACTGGAGAAATGCCAATATAGCTAGTGTTGTTTACCAGCTTACTCTGTGGAACTTTTCTCTCCAATTTCTAAGGCTGCAATTACATACAGGCTACCACACCCATCCAAAATTTACATGGATTTCTGGGGATCAGAATTCTAGTCCTGACAATCTTGTAAGAGCTTTAACCACTAAGCTATGTTCCCAGCCTTCATGACACTATTCAGTTCCTTTCTCCTCAATGTTAACTTGACTTATATGGCACTGACTCAAATTGTTTCTTCAACTAGACACGTTTGCTGCTCCATATTCTAACTTGTGTGAACAAAGCAAGAGTGTGTTCATGTCCTGAGAGCACAGACACTAAAATCTGAAATGCACCTGAAAGTTGGTGTTTTTTCTGAAGGTAGACACCTGCTTGCCTGCATGCATCTGTGCCCTAGATAATTACTTCTTGTTGTTGTTTTCTTATATATACTAATGGGCACATGTGAAAATGATGAAGCATGCTCAGGTTGACAAATGATTATACCTGTGGAGGTCTTAATGTTCTCAAAATACTGAACATATTTACAGTGGAGAGAGTTTTGGTTGGTCTTTATCTCTTTATGTATCCCCTTTGATAATAATTTTCTTTGTTTAATTTCTCTGTTTAATTTCCCCTAGATTTTCCTCCATTTTTGTATCTTTCTAAGTTAGATGCAGTCTTTTGAACTTGATGTTTAGTTTTCATGAGGCTTACAGTTATGGTCTATCATAGCTCTGATAGAATAATCAATTGATTAGATTTCTCTTGTATAAAAATAAAAGATTCTAATTTAGGATAGCTTACTGTGGTTGTTCTTTTGAGAATGATTGGAGAAAACTCTGTGTTATGAATTTTCTGTTACAGAATTGATGCTTATGTATAACTTGTATAAAGCCCTGTGGCCATGTGCTTTTTTTTGCTGAACAGTGTCATATTCAAACACATGCATGTTACATGCGAAGTAATAATCAAATTACTGAAAAACTGGTGTAAAACTCCCCTCTTAATGCCCTTGCTTTTGGATATCACCTTACACTTCAGATGCTTACCAGCTGTCAGAGTTGTGACTCTTCCCAGTCAATAAAGTCCTCAAGCTCCAGTTCCACTACTGGGCCTACAGATCTTCCCATCTCCTTTCTCCCCTTCCCCAGTGACAACTAATTTTTTCTTCTATATGATCTCTGTGGCCAATATGGCTTCAGTCAGTTTTCATAGTGTCTCTTTATTTGGGATTTTGTATACAAGTTGGTGACTGAGCTGATTTTCAGAATGATAAGAAGAGAGTAGTCCATGAGAAGGTGATATGGGGGAGGGAAGGGGAGGGGAGGGGAGGGGAGGG
>JANHMN010000008.1:15279164-15301659 GCA_030674055.1 Rhabdomys pumilio | reverse complement strand
GGGGAGGGGAGGGGAGGGGAGGGGTATATAGTTATGTAACATACATCTCTTCCATCATAGAAATATGTCTATTAACATAGAAGAGCAAAACAATATGTGACCATTTACGATTGGAGATAATAATTTTTTTTCAGTGTTTTCTTCAGTGTCTATTCATGCCTTATTATCTAGGTGCGAACAAATTTAACAACTTTAATATTGCACAGAAAATGTTCCTCTTGCCTTTCCTCCTCGTCTTTTTCTTCCTATCACTCATGCTATTTTTTCCTCTTTCCCTCTCTCCTTCCTTCTCCTCCTTTTTTCTCACTTTCTATCATTTTCTCGACTCTCAAGACAGAGTCCAAGATTTTGTGTACACCAGGCAACTATTTACCTCTGAGCTCTATTCCTCATCCTTGTTTGAGCATTTTCAAATAAAATCTTCAAACAGTGTCACTTTTCTCCAGCATAGAAAGATGAGGAGGGTTTTAAGTATCCATTTTGTGATTTCTGATTGTCATTTGATTTTGTTCATTTATAGCTTCTGGATGTTTGTGGTTTTAATGATCTAATCTAGTAAGGTCATATACAAAGTTATGCATTTATAGTATGCTGTCACTGCATCTCACTATAATTAAATTCAGTTTTGTTTAAATGTATTTATTATCATTTGAAAACATATTATCTCCTTAAATCTAGGCTGCATGCCTGATGTTAAAGTGTGCAGAGTGCATGGGAACAATCATTTAGCTATAGAATATTCTACAGAATATTCATTCTTTTAAATTATAATCTAGGATTCTTTGAATGAAGCTGTGATCATGTTTATGTGAGAAGCATGTAGTAAAAACATATTTTCAATATTTATATCCCTGAATTCAAAACGTGGAACTCTGTTGACTTAAACTTGGATGAAGATAAGAAATCCAAGTGTGTGTTTCTGTCAACGGACTGCCTGTTTTATCTTAAATAAAATACTTGAGGAAGTTCAAAAGCTTCCAAGGGTAGGTTTGAGCTTCATTCAGATAGGGACAATGCTTGCTACACTGTCTGTCTGTCCTGGAAGGTAAGGCTTAGACACCTAGTAAGTTATAAGGTCAAAACTATCCTTGGTTAACTTACAATCACTGTGACAAAACATGAGGACTAAGGAGACTTATAAAAATGTTTAATTTGGGGCTCATGGTTCCAGAGGGTTAGTCCATGGCCATCATGGTGGGGAGAATGGCAGCAGGCAGGCAGGCCTGATGCTAGGTGAGTAACTGAAAGCTCACATCTCATTGTATATGCCTCAAGCTGTGAAAGTCACTAGGAATGGTATTACCCTATGAAACCTCAAATCCCACTTCCAGTGACACACTGCTTCCAACAACGCCACACCTGATCTGTTTCAAATAGTTCAGCTATCAGGTACATTCAAATATATGTGCCTTAGGCTCATTCTCTTTCTCACTTAAACCTACATAGAGGCTTTCCTGGGAAATCAGTAGATATTTAGAAGCTTAGTTGAAATTTTAAATTCTAATATTACCAATAACTAGATGATGTAAAGTGAATCGTGTGTGTTCAGAGTCAGTAGCTCCAGTGTTAAAATATAGACAATGACTGCATTTACCCCTACGTGATTGCTTTTACTCAAAGAGGTCAAAGAGGTTAAAGGAATTTTTAAAAAATTAAGTGGTTATTGGGTGAGATGACTCAGGAGGTTAAAAAAAAAGGTCTTGCCACCAGTCCTGGGACCCTCATGGTAGACAGAGAGCACCAACTCCTATAAGATGTCTGTTGATGTCCACAGCATATCATGCTGCCCTGATACATGGGTGCTTACACACACACACATACACACACACACAAAGAGAGAGAGAGAGAAGACAGAGAAAGATAAATGCCGCAGTAGATTAAGTCCTGGTTTGTTAACTTTACCTATTTCCTTGGGAATTGCTCTCCTGCTTTAGATTTTTTTTCTTTTTGTATTTTCTGTTTGGTGAGCCAATGAGTTCAGTTGTAGTCGCTTACAGGAGAAGGAGTTAGGAGTTATTTACAGAAGCATAGGCAACATACTAATGGCCACAGCATTGACTAAAATGACTTTCCCTACCGCAGTGACCTTTAACAGCCTGTAGTCTTCATTTCCCACCTATTAACCAACAAGCTCTAGTCCTCTCAGGTAAATTGTTGAAACATTAAGGTAGTATCCAGTGGTCTTACTGAGGACTGATTGTCTGCAGGGCACAGAAATGGTAGGAGTTGAATATACACCCAGCATGCCACAGGAGAATGGATGTGTATATAAGAACCACACATAGCAAAACTTTTCCCAAATAAGGAACAGAGAGACTGTTACAAACACACCTCTACATTTCAGCTCTGTGTTCAGAGTACTTAACACTAAGATTTTCCTGTACTGAAAGCATGTCACCAACTTTGGTTAGTATCAGAATCATATGAGAAGATTTTAAAATCCTAACACTTATTTCCTGCCAGAGAAATCAGATCGCTGAAGTATGACCTGGAAACCAGTGATTTAAGCCCCCACTCAAGAGTGAATTTCTCTGCATGAATTATTTCTGAGCAAATGGACAAATTTTCGGATTCTACATTATGTGCACTTAGATGGGTGATAGATCCCGTTAGCTGGAGGCACACGTGATCGATGCTAAGTGTATGTGTCCCTCTTAAATTGAATAGTTGAGTAAATCCGCATCATCTCCCAGGCAAGATTTAAATCTCACTGGGGTTTTGCAGTGCTTCCAACCTTGTAGTTTACTTCGATGTAGGTACTTAAACTTATATAGAAAAAAATGACCTAATACTTTACATTAAAATATAATGGATAGGTGATGTCTAGGTGCATCCTCTCCCACTGAGGCCAGACAAGGCAGCCTCAGACTGAGCAAATTTTACAACTAAGATTATTATACACAATGTAATGGAAAGAAGGGAGGGGAGGAAGGATAAAGGAAGGGACAAAGGGAGGGAGGGAGAGAGAGATAGAAACTAGATATCTAGTTGGCTGTTACATTCTCAAGGATGTGTTGAAAGATTATTATGCTAAGTGTCATGGTTTACATGAGAATAGCCTCCATATACTCACATATTTGAATGCTTTGAAAGTGGCATTCAGACACACAACCTTGTATGGCTTTGTTGGAGGAAGTGTGTTACTGAGGGCAGGTAGGCTTTGAGGTTTCAGAAGCTCAAGCCAAGCCCTGTGGATCATTCTCTCTTTGTGCTGCCTGCCAATCTGGTTACAGGACTCTCAGCTACCTCTCTAGCACCATGTCTGCCTGCATGCTGCCATGTTTACCTTCATGATGATAATGGACTAAAGGTCTGACAATAAGTGAGCCTCAGTTGTATATTTTCTCCCTAAAACAAATACTGTGGTCATACTGTCTCTTTGTTATAATAGAACATTGACTAAAACACCAAGTTTTTTTAAAATCTAATTGAATCAGGAAAAACCTGGTACAGGCACATGGTTCATGTGCAGTTACCTCAACTAATGAAGGTAAACAGAAGCATCTTGCTTCTGGTATTGGTTCTGGTGATAGCCATGGGAAAAGAACATTCGGAAAACTGAATGTTTCAAAAATTTCAGAGAAGAGTCCAAAAATTTCCCAGTTATTGAAAGGAAATAAGAGTTCACATTTGCTCTTGTTGGGGCCACAGGCAACATGACTGGGAAGTCCTCAGGGACAGCAGGACCAGAGTTGAAACCAGTTTGATTTTAGATGTTGACAAATTAGGGTCCCTTCCTAGCAGATGGTGATGACATCGGGATGGAACACTGACAAAACAAGGAGATTTGCAAGTCTCTGAACTTGATAAATGAATCTTTCAGAAAAGTAGCATCCCTTTGAGCAAGTGGTGTCAGAGACAGAGAGAAGGAATGAAGGTACAGCTTGGAAAGAAAACCCACATTTGGAATTGAGAATGGGCTATACATGAATTAGAAAGAGGAGGCTGCCACGAGATGTGAGGTGAAACAGTAGATTTCTGAAATTAAAAAAAAGAGAGAGATAGAACTTTTAATAAAGGAGACAGCATTCTGTCTGCTCCCTTTAAAATGCTGTCAACATGCTGAATTTTTCTGACACTACAGACCATGCACACTTTAGATTTTGCAAGAAAGATGGCATCTATTACATTTAAAATTGAATTTTCAGAAAGCAGTAAAGACAGGAGCAAAAACGACAGTATGTGGGGGATAGAGCAGGGAGGCCTGTGCAGACAGCCTAGCCAAATAAATGTGACGTGTGAGGATCACTAAGAGACGTATCAAGGAGGGCACTAGACAGTGACCTTGAGTGTCTACATGTCTCCGTGCCATGCATATAAACGTACGAACATGCACACATGTCCATATCATACACAAAGGAAATGAGAAGAGAGCAGAGGGTAGATGCTGAAATAAAAGAGAGTAGATGGTAAAGAAGTTGAGCCTGCAGGGAAGCAAAGTCAACCTGCCTTTATCACTCTCCAACTATTTTTTTTCTACTTGTTTCTTTTTGCCCCTGTAAATCCTTTGGGATGTAGCTGAGTGACTGTTTCCTACCTTGTTCTTTTGGGAGACTAACACGATGCGTGCCATACGGTGCCACTTAATATACTCATTGGTTGATTGCAAGGGATGGCAGGAAAGAAATAGAACTGTGGAGAAACATTAAGAGAAAATGTTGTGTGTAATTGTTTCCTTTTTTATGCTTTACAGCCTAAATCAGAGAAGGAGGAAAGCCATAGGTATAAACAGAACAGGAAAAGGATCAATTGATGGAAACATGAGATGCATAAGAAACCTGCCTTTACAGGAATATCAAATAAGGAGAGATCAAGTCTAGAGGGGACTTACAGTAGGCTGGAGAGCAAATTCAGGAAATCTCCACAACAAGCATAAAGCTGGACTCAGTAGCACTCATCTCTAATCTCATTGCTTCTACAGTAAAGTGGCAAAGAAAGACAAGAGAATGAAGAGCCTCTCTGCAGGCTCTCAGCCAGCTAGGTCTATGTAAGTACTAGCAAATATTAAAAGAGAGACCCTGTATCAAATAGAGTAATGCCAAAGACCTGCACCTGAGATTCGTTCTCCGACTTCCCCACAAAAACATAAAGAAGTGTGAAAACCTACGTAAATGTACACACATCATATATACAAACAAATATTTCATAGAAAAGATGAGTGATATCCAATATCCATTGGATGAAGTTGTCTATTTTTATTTTGAACGATAATGTAGATGGGTTTAATGGGCCACAAATACTTGCCTTTTGGATGGGTTTAATAGATATGTTTGCCATTGGAACCTATTTAATCTCTCTCTCTCTCTCTCTCTCTCTCTCTCTCTCTCTCTCTCTCTCTCTCTCTGTGTGTGTGTGTGTGTGTGTGTGTGTGTGTGTGTGTTTCTAAAAAAGAACTGATACTATTCCTGGGAATAGTTGAAAAGGTCAATTGATAGCATGTTTAATCATTATTGTCTAAGCATCTTTTGTTTCTTCAATGTGTAACATCATCTTGTAGAAATTTACTAGATTTGGAGTAGACTCAAAAACTATATAATGATAAAGCCATTGTTCTTATCATTTTTTATTGCCAGATTCTCAGTGATTGAACACATCTTCTAGCCTTCTACCTTAGCATTTAGAACCCACTGACCTTTTAAGATTGCATCTCCATTTCTTCTGTGATCATAGAACAGAGTCCTAGATGTCTTAAACTCTCACACCTCAACATTCTCATTGCCCACTATCTATTCAGACAATTACAAATTAAAAGTATTAAGAAATATTCCTGAATCAGAGTGATATATACCAAGTCACCTGTGATTGTGACCTCCCATTAATCTGTGAACTCTGTTAAAATGAAAGATGTGCAGGTGAACAAATGTGTTATCTTCACGGTGCCATTTTCTAACAGAAGGTGATGGTGCAACATTCCACTGTAAAATTAACTCTTATTCTCCTGATGCAATTGTGGTCCTGGAGGCATACTGCTAAATAAACTCACTCTTTCTAGTCATTTCTGGACTCTAGCTAGCTGGTTCAACTCAGCTCCTCTGGCTAAAACTCCTTCCCAAGCTGACTGGTTCAGTCTGGCATCCCACTGAATTTTCTGATTGGCCTCAAATTAACTCTGGAAATTTGTTTTAATCTTCTGACCTCTCTCTATTTTTGGTTTCAACCACCTCTGATGACCTGCAATGAACAGTGTCAACTGGGGAACAAACCCCACTCCACTACACTCACTGTACTGACTCCCAGCTGACTGACTCTCTGCACTGCTCTGAAGTAGCTCCTCTTTTCTGTGTTGTTCTCATGAGAATTGGGAGTATCTTATCTCTGACTCATTCTGTCAAATCTTTCTCTGATTCATCACAGATTTGTCTGTTCCTCAGTTAGACATCTCTTTCAAACATGCCTGCTTCTTTCTACAAACTAATTTTATCTCAAAGGTGTGTACTGAAGGCATGTCTGTATTATAGCTAGAGGAGATAAAGGTGTATGGTATGTCTGCATTTCTGCTGGATCGTACAGGTCTTTGGATGTGATCCCTTGCCAGAGCAGGCATGTTGCTGGGTTATACTTATTCTACATTCTAGTATGTATGCTAAAGCCTTTGGCTTTCCTTTAGTTTGAGTTAATCTTCCAGGTGAATTGATAAATTTATTTCAAATAGCTATTTAATTTTGTTTTTATTTATTTATTTTAATTATTTTATTGCTACTCAGTCAACACCAATTTAATGACTATTAACTAATGGGTGGTGTCATAGAAAGCAAAACAGGAATGGAGAAAGAAATCCTTCATACCCTCAAGAAGCTGTAAGATTGTCTACTCATGACCTAATAACCCTATCTCACTTCCTGTTTGTTGGCTGTTGACAAAACAATGGATTTCCAATGAAATTTCCCTTGATACCATTTGTGTTGCTTGGATAGCTGAGAACTGTTCAGAAACTGGTCTGGGAAGTCTCACTATCACATGGTTCTGCCAGTCCACCTCCAACTTTTCTACAAATGAGTAAATCACCCATGTAGAAGAGATGTCCTCAGGATGGGCACTTCAGAGGAGACATGAGTGTATTGCCAAGATGCTGTTCCTTTTAATGTGTCCCTTTACAGCTTTGCGCTTCTACTTATCATACTCTGAATGCTGGTAGAACAGTGGGGTTTATTTGATATGTAGTGTGCCTGTTCTTTTCCCAAGTGCCTGACTGTCTTTATAGGTATAGTACGTTGCCATTGTTTAGAATGTGCTCCTAAAGCAGTGGTGTGGACCTGTTTCCCCCCCCCCCCACCTTTTCTAGATGGGGGTGAAGATTTCATTCCACTAAGTTCATTTCTTTGAACTTAGATTTTGCTGCCTACAAATAGCTTGTTTTGAAATTTTTTCCTACTCAAATACAGTGTCCTTAGGAATCGTTATGTGATTGGTCATGAAGTGCTGACAAATGTTCAAGCATCTTACATGAAACAGTCCAAAAGTGCTTTCCATGTAACATGTGCTTCTCTCCATTTTTCATTCATTAGTGATGCCCGATGTTCTGTAAGTCATTGTTGGGCTGTATTATTTGTATGGTATAATGACAATAAATAGAATCGCACATAGTCGGTACAAGTCTAACTCATCTTCTCAAATGTTTTTCAACAGTTAAATGAATCTACAGATTCTAAAGCTTCAAATATGGAATGGCAACTTTAATGTAGGAAAGTCATCGAGTATGGGAGCCTAGGACGAACATTAAAGCTGGGATGCCAGGTGGCTTGTTCTTCAAATTAGACATGGAACATAGCTAGATCTTCAGATGTTTCCCTATAGGCATGCAAACTTGAAACTACCTCTCTGTTTATGGCTTCCTCTCCTTGTTCATAGAAGCTTCCTGTTGAAACTGTTTCTCAGTGTGACTTTCACAGATAACATGCATCAGCATACCTGGGATCTGACCGAAGATGTGTTTAAAAACTAGGTTTACAGCTTCATCATAAACTTGAATTAGGAGATCATAGAAATCCTTACTGCTTGGTGGTGCCCTCAAGTGAGTTTTAAGCTTCCATAGTTTGATAATCATAAAGGCTGGAGTTTAGTACTTCTCTATGAGTACCATTTTTATTTAAAAATTCATTTACTTTTATTGTTTGAGAATTCCAGACATGAATATAATGTGTTTTGTTCACCTTTAATTAATGTAGAACTATGTGTGTGTGTAAGTGCAAGTGCGCATGTGCGTGTGTGTGAATGTTCATGTGTAATATTACACATGAATTTGAAGGCACATATGCATGTATATGTGTATGTGTATGCTTTTTTGTATGTGTATGTTTATGATGTAATGTGTATAAAAACCAGAAGTCAGCCTGCGGTGTTATGTTTTAGAGAATATCCACCATGTTTTTAGGCAAGATGTCTTACTGGTTTGTATACACTGGGTAGCCAGGAAGCCATCTGCCTGTCTTGACCTATTCACCACTGGGATTCTATGTGTGTACCTTCACTCTCTGACCTTTGCCTTACAGCAGGGATAATGAAAATCAAACTCAGGTCCTTGTCCTGCTTGAATGGCAAGTACTTTTCTAGCCTTGAGTAGATCTTATTTTCTTTTAACGTGGTGCTGTCAGGCCAGTGGCACAGTGGTAGTTTAGTGGTCTGTGAATGCTCCTCATACATAAGACTCTGGGCTTTAATCCCCAGAACTATAAACAATAACAAAAACAAAAAAATCAAAAAATCACAGGAACATTCAACATTCCCAGCTGCTGCCAAAAATGGAAATCACTTTCTAGAAGGTTTTACCTTAGAAGTTTGCAAAGGAACCCAAAAGTGTATGCAATAGTGGACAGATAAAAGGAAGAAGGGCATGAAAATAGCACAGAGATGCACTCCTGTGGAAATGCCACATGCCTACAAATTCACCTTAACACAGATGCTAACATTTGCAAGGATTTTTTTTTATATTTTATTAAATAAATTTAATTTTTTATTAAATATTTATATTTTATCAAATATGTATATTTTATTAAATAAAACACATTGCATGTCAACATTGACTTAGTTCAGGGACCAGGTGTGTTCCAAGTCTACAAAGTGACCTTGTTGTAAAAGAGCTGGAAAAAAACCCTTTCACCTCTCCCTCTTTCTGGAACCCTTGGGTTTTGGGAATGCTGCAATATTGCGGCAAAAATAATGGCAACAGTGACTGCTGAGTATTGGCTGCTCGTCCATTGTCAGACTCTGCATATGTTTTCTCAGAGTTATTGTGCTAACTATCAGAAGCATTACTGTCATATTCTTTAGTCAATGACACTATTCTGATAGATCACCCGTGCATAATTACAAAGAGCGTGTCTAAGAGTTGGCTTCACATAAGCACTCTTTTGTGTGCTGAGAATATAAAAATAAAGAAAACAGACATTCCCTGCCTGTGGCAATATTGTACTCAAAGTGAGACACACAAATTAGTAAAAACTTACATGAATTAGTGATTTCTGATTGTTTAACTGTACTTTGAGAAGTAGCCAAAAGCCTAATACATGAAAGAAAACAAAAAAATTAATAAGTTGAGCTTACTATTAAAATGAAAATCAGGGGAGAAGAAAGGATAGCTCAGCAGGGATTCTCATAATGGTGGAAAGAAAGAACCAATTTTATAAAACTGTCCTCTAATCTCCATATGTGTATTGTGTCATGTACAATCAATCCTGAGCATGTAAATGCACACATCATGCTCACACATTACAGTATGTTTAAAAGAGAAAAATAAGAAAATGCTAATATTATTTAGGCAAGCCGTACTTTAGGAGAAAATATTTGTACCCTACTTCTCTGATGAAAAATTTGCATTTGTAATACACAAAGTACCCTTAAATCTCAACCGTGATCAATGACAACCTAATTCAAAAACTGAATGGATGGTTGACGTTGACATTTTGTTAGAGAAAATGCCCAGATGGAAAATAAGCAGAGAGAATAATGCTTCTGTTCTTGTGACTAGGGGCAGGAGGACAGGCATAAACAGTGATGTTGCACTTTATTCCTTCCACAATAGCTAAGATCTCTGAAACAGGTCATGGTACATGCTGGCAGAGGGGTGAAATGATAGATACTGCACTCTGGAGGTGATAAGATGACATGGCCATGCTTTCTGAAATGCATGCTGACCAATTTGGGTAAAAAATTATCATAAAAGTGCTATACAACATTGTATATTAATGTCTCGATTTTCAAGTGTTTATGTACATCACAGTACCTACACATGTAACATTTTTATCTATAAACTTCATTTTCAAATAATTTTAGAATTGCAGAGATTTTCCCAAGATAGTACTAAAACTGGCAATATGCTCCATACCCATTTTTTTCTTCTTTCTAATACCTGATACCCATGTGGTTTCTTTGTCACAATTTACAAATCGGCATTGATATCCCATTACTTGATCTGAGCGCAGGAAGAAAAAGAAGAGGAGTAAGAAACTTGGGATTGAGATACTCTGCAGAAGGGGCAAGAACACAGGAAATACTGATGAGTTTTTATTCTGTAGCTGACTTAAGGGATAAGTGATACTTATAAAAGGTGAGCAATTACGGATCTATACAGATGCAACTCTGAAATCTAGTCTAGAAACTAGTTTAGATAATCTTTCCTGATACAGTTGTGTTTCTTCTAACACTTCTTATTTAGATGTTAATTTCTCAGTCTTAGTAAAGATGCTATACTCAGAAAAAAGGAAGAAAGGAAGGAAAGAAGGAAGGAAGGAAGGAAGGAAGGAAGGAAGGAAGGAAGGAAGGAAGGAAAGAAGGAAGGAGAAGGAGGGAGGAAGGAGGGAGGGAGGAAGGAAGGAAGGAAGGAAGGAAGGAAGGAAGGAAAGAAAGATAGAAGAGGCTTAGGATGATAAGACAAAGAAAGAGGGAAGCTGATGCAAAGCAGAGGCAGGTGGATTTCTGAGTTCGAGGCTGGCCTCGTTTACAGAGTGAGTTCCAGGACAGCCAGGGCTACACAGAGAAGCCCTGTTTCGAAAAACTAATAATAATAGTAATAATAATAATAATAATAATAATAATAATAATAATATAAAATAAATAAATAAAATTTGGTATTTTTACTTGTTTGCTTTGTTCTGCAATGCTGGATATTGAACCTAAAGCCTGACAAATGCTAGGAAAACACACTACCTTGGGCTTCTATCCCTAAAACACTTTTGCACTCCATTTGCAATTCACCTTTGAATTGCAAATCCAGAAGTTAAGGAAAATCCTTAAACCAATGATCTGAACTTAAGATGCATAAAAGAAAGCAGCCTGCATTATCACATAAAGAAACTTGATCATCAAGGGCTTTCTGGGTGAGCTAAGTCTGTAATTCAATCAACAATGCAGTTGACATTACATGTGACTAACAGGAGGATGTGGATTTCCAAGATGAAGCTGGCTCATTCATGCTTCCCTAATTATGATCTATGTCAGTAATTTGATATGAGGAAGTCTGTCTTCATTAGGTCTGGACCCCTCTGAAAGGGAGACTTAGTGAGCATGCTTCTAAATTAGACTGCTTTTAGTAAGAAAATAAATGATGCTGGGGGAAAAATATTCCCCAATCCATTCTGTGATCTGCTAAGTGCTTGCTAATGCAAAGTCCCAGAAGACTACAGTCTGGATCAACATGCAATCAATACAATAATTTATGGGGAAACCATCTCAGTGTTACAGGGCAGAACAAAAAGAAGTCTTTGTCTTCGGAGGCTGAGCATGGGCCTCCAGATAAAATAGAAAGGAACCTGACAGACAAAAAAAAAAGGGTGGAGTGATGGAGTTGAAGGGAAACTTTGATCCTTTTGAAGACCATGAAAATCTGTGTTTATTTTCCTGTTTCTTCAAATAAACAGGAAACAAAGGAGGTTATTTCTTCCAATCAACAGTCTTTGCACTGGTGCTTCTGACATTTTTTTTTATGCTGTGCTTTGGAGAACTTTGTTTAGATAAGGTCTTAGCCTCAAATTCCCAGTGCCTTCATTGCTATTGATGCAGTGCAAATGGCATACAGTTTTGTCATATTTCAAAATGTAGAACGCTTGTTTAATCATAAGCATGAGTTTCACTCCTAGCTGCTATACATGGACACTTCAGGTCTAACTCAGTTACTCATGCTTGGGTGGCAAGTGCTCTCCCAACTGACCTACCTCCAAGTCCCCTTCATTGCTATTTAAAAATATTTATTGTATTTTTAAGAATGGGTATTTTTGTAGGTCTGTATGTGTAGCTATGTGTCTATGAGTGCAGATTCCTGTGGAAGCCAGAAGAGGGCATCATGTGCTCTGGAATTGGAGTTACAGAGGCTTGTGAGTCGCCTGAACTGAGTGCTGAAAGTTGAAATCAGGTTCTCTGCAGCATCAGCAAACACTCTTAATTGCTGAGGCATTTTTTCCATCTTCCATCATCTTTTTAAAACAAAACAAAAATATATTTAATGCTATTACCATTGTAAAAATCCTCAAAGCATGTGTTTGATTGTGATGTTGTTTAGTTTTCCTTGTAATAATTCTTTTATAGAGCCCCATGTGGATTCATAGGGGTGTGTTTATGGTATGACAGTTCAGAAGTATTAAATATTTACATTCATTAAAATGTGATCTTTCAGTATAGGCAGAAGAGAGAGGAATTAATTGGTTTATTTCCAATCACAGGGTTTATGAATTCACTGCTTGGGTAATTTCTTAAATGTCACAATTTAAAATATTGAGCTATTTATCTATGGGCTTTTATTGAAATGGTAGCAGCCTTCTCTAAAGTTACCTAATAAATTTCAAATATGGCCTTTAAATCAAAATGTATCATCACTAGAATTTCTACCGCTCAAGGCCAGAACTCTAAATAGCCAGGGATGGTCTCCTTCATACATTATATTCCTGAGACCTACAATGTGATGTGTTTGTCTCCTTTAGTAGAGAGAGACAGAGCAAGGTCGTCACCACATACTGGTCTCTCTTTCTCTGAACTTCTCCTCTTTCATATCTGTTTTTAATTTGTCTTTTAAAAGCAAACAAAAATAAATTATTTTCTAATATCTCTTTAAATATTTTGTCTGGTATGTGTATGTGTTCATGTGTATGTCAAGGAGAATAAGAATGGCAACAGTGCTGCCAATATAAGTACAGAGGCTAGAAGTCATTCTGTGTGTGTGTGTGTGTGTGTGTGTGTGTGTATTTTTGAGAGAGGGCATTTCACTCAACTGGAACTCACTGAACAGGCTAGGTTACCTACCTAGCCAGGGAGTCCTGGAGATTTGCCTGTCTCTACCTAATGATAGGGTACTTTTATTTTTGTATAGATTCTAGGGATTAAACTCTAGTACTTGTGCCTACAAGGCAAGAATTGTGCTGGATGAGCCATCTTCACAGTCTACCCTTTTTATTCTTAAAGGTCTTCAGTCTAGCTAAACAATATTTTCTATGTTTCTTGTTCATGTAGTGGTAAAAGTTAGAATTGTCTTGTTAAATATTTGTAAACTATGTGACCATCCAGAATACATCTCCATGAAATCAGAAACATAAAAACTACACATCAGATGTAGGCTCTGGAGATATTGGAGTTGGTAGAGAATTCCCCAATTGTTCAGAACACCACACTTGCCCCCAGCTTCCTGAACAAGTGAGCTCGCGGTCATCAGAATATCATGAGTTTGTAGTCATTAGGATGGAATTCTGGAGGCCCCAAAGGATGACCAGGAGGGTGAGGTTTTCACCTTGGTAGAATGAGATAGGCATTCCCAGCTATCATGAAGGGCCAGTGACTGTGTGGGTTAGCACTGTAAACACCAGCAGAAAAATTGTTCAGAAGATCTGAAAAAGTCCATGTTTAGTGTAGAGGAGACTGTTTTTAAAGACTTAAATGGGCTGATTTTCATCCATAAAGACACATTCTTTAATGTAGACTACAACTATATTTGTTACAGGAAGCTACATATTACCTATTTCTTTAGTTTGGTAGGTTTATAGATATATACAGGAAATGGATAAGGCCATAGGCCCTGTATTCCAAAATGAGGAAGGACTGTCTAATAACATGACCTTTGGCAGAGAGAGGTTTGCCTGGGCTGTGGCTCTGGAGAAGTCCTTCGTGGCTGCCAGACATCCTGATTGACTGAAAGCGATACCTTGTTCTTCAGTCTGCAGTATTAAAGATACCGTCCCTGGGTTGTTGACTCACACTGTGAGTCTTTATGGACCACATAGTCTTGCTGGCTGCTTTCTTGAGTCGATGGTCAGTAGTAGAAGTCAGTGACAAGAATTTCAAGCTCTTCCCTTTGGGATCAGTACATGCTTACACTCAGTCCAAGAGTGAGAGTTACAACTGTTATGAACCCAGAGAGGGGACCTGCCAGTCGACTAAAAGCCCAAACACAAGGAGATCCTCTGAATAATGATGATATCTACTGGGAGCAGCAGAACATTGTAGTGGAAATGTGAGGGGCCTGTAAAGCATGGGCAGTCAAGGAGAGGAAGATGGATTCTCTGAAAGACAAAAATGAAGATATTTTGAAACATTAGTCTTTGTTCACAGTGACAAATCCCAAGATTGACATCAATGATGTGTATTAGACCATTGCTGGGCATATATCATTGTGGAATTACTTTCTGAATAAAATTATAGTATCATCTGTCCAAAGTGCTAGCCCGGGAGAGTTGTTTGTTATGTCTCTAGGCAATTTTGCCATGAAACCTTATTTTATAACCTACATACATTATTTAGTTTTAGGTTTAGGCTTTTATTTTTTGCTTGTTTTGTTTATTATTTAGTTAGTTTTTGTTTGGTTTAGTAATGATGCTGATGTAGTTAGGGTTGATAATGACTCAATTTTGATTCTGACAATGTTTAGCCTTCTCTCCTATATCAAAATGTTGTCTGCATGTCTGTAGGTGCTATCTAGGCTGCAACACTTACAGAATGCTGTTTTCTGTTTTGGACTATGTCTGATGAGAAGAAATGCTGCCCTGTGCCCTTGTCCTCCTGTCTTCTCTCTTCTTGTCAGATCATTCACAGGCTTCCAAATCTACACGGTGGCATGCCAAGCTGTCCCATAAATAACGCTCAGTGCTTCATCTGGAGGCTTACTAGTGACCCAGAATGACAGCTGAATCACACCCCTGTTGGGAACTCAAAGGTGTCAATTTGGCTTGGCCTTCAGTAAATAGCCAACGTGAAAAAACAAAAGATCCTTTGTGGAAAATTATGGTTATCATCATATGGGCACAAGCAGCAGTTTTTTCAACTTTCTGGTTCCAGCTTCTATTCTCTATTTCTTGCTGAGGCACTTCTAGAGTAACTATCTCTAAAGAAGATGAAGATGAACAGTTAGGGTCACCTCAGAACTTCCCTAAGTCTTCTTCCTATTCCCTCACTTTCGTGAAGGTTCTGTCTTTTCTTACAACCTTAACCATTCATAGTTTCCCCATTTTTATCTTTATTATAATTACTCAAACATACACTAGAACTGAAAGGAATATCATGTTGTGGCATAAAAAATAAAAATGGCTTGCTTTTTAAAGAAAAATTTAAAACACGAAGAATTAAGCCAATATGTTATGCTCTGTGGGTGAGTGGTTTTGAATGATCAATTAGGATATGGATTGTCTCCTGCAAACTTTTCCTTCTCACTGTAAAGAGTCACCAGGGAAAATACTGGAAAAACTGTCAGTCCACACAAGAGCATCTTCAAAACAAGGGGAATTCTCTCAGGAGCGGTCTCTCAGCTTTTTTGTTTTAGCATTGGGAACAGACCATCATGTGATTTGGGAGTCTGAATCCTATGATAGTAGTGAGACCATGTGATTTTTATTTGTTTTGTTTCAAATTCTGTGCAAAATACCCTTTTTTATCAAGTATGCTGGAGATTAAAGATGAAAATTTATCAAGTATGCTGGGCCTTAAAGATAAAGATGATATATTGGAACATTTGAAGGACAATGTATTCGCTTCCTTCTTTTTTTTTCTCCAGCAGGGTGTAGTTAAAATTGGCGTTTTTTCACATTTATCTAGGTTTGGGGTGCCTTGATTGAAATAAATGTAGTCACAGGGGAACTAGAGAGTCTGCCTCGTTCCATTTTTTTTTCCTCCTGAGGAGCTTTCATGAAAAATATACACTCTGAAATGTGCAGTTTTCTGAATTTAATAATGGCTCTTGATTTAATTCTAGTGATATTTAATTAATCAAATTACATGCGCTAATATAATTGTATGTTGTCTTTTCCAAATTTGAACTAAGTGTCTCCTATTTGAAGAATAGCAACCCACATTTGTGGAGTCTTCAGAGATTAGGGTAAATGTTCTTGTGCTTAGACAATAATTAATTAGAATAATCGGATCTCACATGTTTTTTGTCCTAGTAATTCAGGGTCTCCTGCCGTTTCTTTGTATGCAGTTGTTTAGAGGTACCACAGCTATGGGATATATTGGTGATTACCAATGCAGATTATAATTTTGTCCCCTCCAGTTTTCTACATTGTTATATACCAAGTCTATATGCAACATTTGGTCTATTTTTTAAGAATATTCATTGATTTGCATTCCCCTTGTGAAAATGAAGTTGTAAACTCCAAGTGGCTTTTCAGGTATAAAATGAGAAGCATGAGAAGCATGAGAAGCATATATCTTTCCTGCTTGACTGAATAATTCAGCCTTATGTTGGTCTTGCACAGATCCTGACATTTTTCCTTCATGAGACAGCAATTGGTTAGAATTTATTACACACTTTCATATGAACCTCTTTCTTGAAAGCTTTTCTTCCATCGAATTTTTCATCCAGAAAATAACAGTCTGGGTCTGGGTGCTTATGAGTAGTGTTTATTTCTTTTAACCCTGACTATCAATATTGTCTGTTTGCATCACATCTCTCTCTCTTTTATTTCAGAGGGCATTGAACGGGAAAGATTGAAGTAGGCATGAAAAATATTACTTGTTATTTTCATATTCTTTTCTAAAATCTCTAGGTAGCAAAATTATTCTTATCTCTGTAGTACTTACTCATCTTTACATTTAATGCCTTATAGAAATTCTATCTTTCTGCTTTGTGCTAAAGTCACATCCACAAATCATATGATTTTTATCAGAAAAGGAATTGGAGGTTGTCCTTTGTTCTAAGGTTCTGAATCTAAGGAATGTGCCACATAGAAATGGCTCCTAACTAGGTTTCATAACTCATTCATTGAAAACAGGGATACACTGTAACAGTAAATCTTCAGTATTATTCTATCTGGATACTAAGTCCATATAGGTCATGTTTTAAAGATTGGCTCAGTTGTGTTGTGCAAGCAGCTCATTAGGACTGGGGTTAAGGCAACCATGCACTATGTACCTCCACAACTCTATGAAGAATGAAAACAGCAAGGAGAATGAAGGACTAATGGACCAATGGCATCCTCAGGAAGACACCATTGTACAGAAAGCTTGTGTCTTAAGCTGTCTTATAGGAGCCATGTAGGGGAGCAAGGGTCCTGTGACTTCCTCCACTAAATACCACATTTCTACATGGAAAGGAAGGCACAGAAATGATTTGTTAAAATTAGCAGAATTAATGGAATAACTTAAAGCCAATTTGAGTTAGCAATATCTGGGAAATGTCTTTTAGTAATCGAGAATCCCTTTAAAGGATATTATCTGCCAAATTTAAAGATAATAAAGTAGTTTGAATTTACTTATTTTAGCAGTATGTTTCCTAATATTTCAGAAGCTTTGAGCCTCAGCCAATATATTAGTAGTATAATGTTCATGAAATACAGTATGTATTTACATTAACAATAGGTGTATACAAGGCATTCTAAGACATGCAAGTACATAGGTTGAATGCTAGTAATGTGAAAAATAGGTTAAAATGGTGTTAAAATTATGTACAAT
Source organism: Rhabdomys pumilio (assembly GCA_030674055.1). Classification (NCBI taxonomy): domain Eukaryota; kingdom Metazoa; phylum Chordata; class Mammalia; order Rodentia; family Muridae; genus Rhabdomys; species Rhabdomys pumilio. Next base: position 15,283,803 of record JANHMN010000008.1, on the reverse strand, counting down.
GACAAACGCAAAACAGATGAAATCAGTTATGAAGCAGCTTGAGAAATAGTAATTTAAAATAAAAATAGACAATAAGAACTAAATAATTATACATATTTAGGATCTGCCATCAAAATAGTTTTCAATTTTGTTTCTGCCCTTCACTGTTGTAAGGTCTGTTCTCAAGCCTTCTGTGTCATATTCCACTTTCTTTCTTTCCTGTTATGTGATGATAAGAGTTCTCTGAGAAACCAAGATGGCAAAGAACATGACGTCACTGTCCTGATTGAGCTTTTCACTCTCACCCTTATTCTTCCTTACATTCTGGCAAGAAGGCAAGAAGAAATAAACTTTTATTTTGCTATCTGACAGCTACGTTATATTGTATCCTGACCTTATCCACAGTGAACATTAAAGTGGTAAAAATTACAGCCGTGTGGAAAACAGATGAGGGGGTGAGTGACTATGTATGGTTAATAAGTACACAGCCATGTCAAGGAGCTAAGACTCATGGGAGAAGCAAAACCCTCGCTAGGTGATGCTCAGAAAGATGATGAAGCCTTCCACTTGTCTAAGTAACAAGTGTTTACAGAGGGTTGATCAGCACATGTGGAAACTATCAGTAGTAGTTTCATCCTCAATGACTAGAGTCTGAAAGTGCTCATGTACAGAGACTCCCTACTGAGATCAGCTAAGCCTGCCTCCTGTTCTTTGGGTGTAAAAAAATACATGTGCTGAGGCTTTAAGATGCTGTAGAATGAGTATACCTCACCGGATCCCAGAATTTATGTACAGATGTCTGTGTGCCTGTCCTTTTCTTGTCACCCCAGTTAGACTGAGGCCGTGTGTTCAATAAAGAGTAGAAAGAAGTGACTTGCCATGGCAACTATTTTCCAAAACTTTGGGATTAATATCCTTTAAGTTTTTTTTTCCACTCCAAATTCTTTTTCCCTTACAATAAAACCAGAATTTGATCCCAGGAGTGAGAACACCCTTTGATTTCTCAGTCTAATGAGGAGGGAGGATGCATAGGCTTACATGCTATCTACCAAGCAGGAAGAGACATGAACTAAAGACTAAAATGGGAACAATGCACAAACACTTTGAATGCTGTGGGAAGCTAGCTATCTTAAAACCAGTGAGGATAAAAACTACATCCTGGTGAGGGTCATAAAAACAAATTAAAGCCTATGTGTCAGAGCTGACTTTCTTTTGTTATCCCTTTAGAAACACGTATATATCTTAGTTTATCTTTTGAAGCATCTTTATCCATAATGTGGATAAGATGAGATCCGGCGGTGTATGTGAAAGAGCCTATTTGATGCTCTCTTGGAGATGCTAGCCTATTGTTTTCCACAATATCAGCAAAGCTGCTCCCATGCAATATGCTTCTGTCTCCAGGAAAGGAATCTGCTTCTCTTCCCTTTCAGTTTGAAGGAATAAAGAGAAATAAGGGTGAGAGTGAAAAGCTCAAGCAGGACAGTGATTCCATGTCCTTTGCCATCTTGGTTTCACAGAGAACTCTTATCATCACCTAACAGGGAAGAAAGAAAGTGCAATACAACACAGAAGGCTTGAGAATAGACAAACTCATAGACCTAGATGAAGGTTTTAACCAAGCCTTAAAGCTACCCCCTCTTTTGTTGTTGTTGTTGTTACTATTTTGACATATTGAGACATGACAACCCAACCTGAAAGATTAGAAAAGGAAGTGGAGGTATTCTAACTCACCCTAGCCCAGGCCAACACCAGCACTAATCGTTAACAATGAATGGGGCCATGTGCATCTTGCTCTAAACGTGACAAGAAAACTCTAGAGATGACGGAATCTAAGTAAGTTCTGTGTAGCGTCTCCTCTTAACACTTTCTCAGTTGTTATTTAAAGTCATGGAATTTGGAAGCATATTTGTTGTTCATGGCAGTGGTTGGTTTCTTGCTTAGTTCATTACTTACAAAATTGTTGTTGTTTTGGAGACAGGATCTCAAGTATCCATAGGTGATCTAAAACTGGCAGTATAAGCAAGAGTCTGATCCTCTGCGTTCCATGTCTTAAGCGCTGGAACTACAGGCATACACTAGCCCTGTATCTGTGTAGCAATGGTGACTGAATGCAGCCAGCATGCTAGGTAAGCACTTTACCAACTGAGCTACATCTTCAGCCCTGTTTTTAATTTTAGTTAAGCAAGAATTAATTGTTATGTCATTCTTGTCATTGCAGCTTAGGGATGGAGTGATATATGAACATGGCTGTGCCCCAAGTAACAGTATGTGTTCAAGTGGTGGTCAAAGTCTCCATTAGTGAGAGAATTTAAGGAAATGCCTATGAGAAGAAGGTAGGAGGACAATTAAAGAATCCAACCAACAATATTCTTCAATTTCACATATACACAAAATAAACTAATATTATTTTGCTTTTATTCCATTAATTTATTTGTTTATTCACGTTACATCTCAATCACAGCCGTCTTCTAGTCCACACTTAAAATATCCCCTTCCTCATGCCCCATCCCTTTGTCCTCTGATGAGAGGAGAGGTCCTTCTGGGTACCAACCCACCTGGCACATCAGGACTGCAGAACTAGGCAGCTTCCACTAAGGGGAAGTAAGGCAGCTCAGTTAAGGGAACAGGATCCACATGCAGGCAACAGAGTTAGGGACAGCTTTTGCTCTAGTTGTTGAGGGATCCATTGAAGACCAAACTGCAATCTGCTACATAACTGCAGGAGGCCTAGGTCCAGCCCATGTATGCTCTTTGGTTGGTGGTTCAGTCTCTGCCAACCAAGGGCTTAGGTTAATTGACTGTTGACCTTCCTGTGGAGTTCCTATCCATTTTGAGATCCTCAATTCTTTCCCCAACTCTTACCCAACATAAGATGCTCGAGCTCCATCTATTGTTTGGCTGTAAGCCTCTGTATCTGTTTCAGTCAGATGCTGGGCAAAACCTCTCAGGGACAGTTATGCCAGGCTCCTGTCTACCATCATAACAAAGTATCATTAGTAGTGTCCGAGATTTGTTCTTGCCCAAGGAATTTTTTGAAGAGAGAAAAAACAGAAACCCTTAACTGCAATGAAATATATTCCCAGGCAGATAATTTCTGTGTCCTCCTCTCTCTAGTATAGCCTACTATCCAAGGCATAGATTTTTAAGATTTGGTGGGAAGGAAATCATTTTTTTCTTTCACTTAGACATGTGTAACTTTAGAAGATTAAGTACTCCTACATACTGGGTTGCTTCAATGACCCTTCAATAAGGGTCAAGCTTATCTCTAATGAATATTTCATAACCATCTACTTAGGAGGACGTCTTTAGTACTCCTGGACTCCTGTGACTCAAGATCTGCTTGGGAAGACACAGTGTTTCTAACAATGTTAGCAGCTGCTGACAAGTGGGCAGTGCTCGGTTTCCCTCCTCTTGGTATGGGTGACATGGCAAGAATGATATTTGGAAAGAGGTTTTGTTCGAAAACACCTGCAGTGCCAAGACTTGTTATATTCTAGTTTTAAGATCCTGTACTTCGATAGTGCTGTGGCTATAAAATGTGGAGTTATATGTGCAGTTTACACTTTCTTTTCAGCTTTTCATTACATGTGCACTTTTTCACATATGAAATGTACATGTGTGCATCACGTAGTGTGAGTAGAGATAAGAGGAAAAAGTTGTTGGAGTCCCACCATGTGGATCTTGGGTATTGAACTCAGGTTTAACTGCCTTGTTGACATGTATGTTTACCCAAGGAGTCATGTCACTGTCTCTATTTCATATTTTTGTTTATATGTTGCTCTTAATGTTTTCATTACCTGCTGTCATTGGATAGCCACCTATTTAGAATACTTGTTACATTGTGTCATCACTAAAATTAGAATTCCATATTTAAAAAAATCTCTAATTCGAAGGGGCGAATACAGAGCTTGTAGGGTTTGGGGACTTAAGGAGGACATTACTAAATTTTTAACCTTTAAAAATTATCAATATGTGGTCTGGAAAGATGGCTCACTGATTAATAGTATGTATGTACTGTTTCTGCAGAGGATTAGAGTTTGGTTGCTATAATTCCTCTTAAGCAGCACACAACTGTCTGTAACTAGCTTTATTAAACTTTATGCTCTCCTTGGTTTCTACAGAAACTCCACTTGTGTATACATACCTACATATCTATGCACACATAGACACATAATCACAAAGAAATCTTTAAAATATGGTAAACATTAAGACCCATTGAAAGTAAGCTGTGAGGTATTGTGAATATAAAATGCATGGATATGAGGTAATTTTTCAAGGCTTACAGAAGAAGAAGAAGAAGAAGAAGAAGAAGAAGAAGAAGAAGAAGAAGAAGAAGAAGAAGAAGAAGAAGAAGAAGAGGAGGAGGAGGAGGGAAAGGAGGAGGAGGAGGAGGAGAAGGAGGAGGAGGAGGAGGGAAAGGAGGAGGAAGAGGAGGAGGAAGAAACTGATATTCACACTATTTTTATCTTGGTCTTTGACCTTCAGTTTCTCAATTACCTTTTATGTAAAGTATGGTTTCTGTTACACCTTGCACCCTCCAGTGTTAAATGCCATGCCAGAACAGCAGGAGTAACTTTATTTCTCATTGTAGCTCCCAAATTTTCTATATATATATATATATATATATATATATATATATATATATATATATATATATATA
>JANHMN010000008.1:15236657-15279154 GCA_030674055.1 Rhabdomys pumilio | reverse complement strand
ATATATATATATATATATATATATATATATATATATATATATATATAGTAAATTCTAGTTTGTATTATGAAGAGTAAGAAAAGGCCAAGAAGGCTATGGGCTGATGGGAAATTCATGAAAGTAGACATCTAGCCATAGTTTATTAAAATTTAGTAGGATAATGTCTTGCAATTACATTTTGCTTTGTTCAACTCCAGATGTGGGAAATAGGAGTCTACCTGATAATTTATTTGAAAAGAAAGATATTGTGAGTTAGACTAAAGACAATCAATAAACTTCCATTTACAAGAAATTTCAAACTGTTTTATCTTCATATATCTGATCATTTTCTAGTTGTCCTTACTTCAGTAACTGACTTTATAGAACCAGGGCTCATACAAGGTTTCTGTTTAGCTCAGTGTGTGTATTTATGGGTTTGTGTATTAGCCTAGTCCTTAAAGAGATCCTGAGAAACTCATACACCTTGGTTATTAAAAAAAGATCATGAGAATCCAGGTTAGAAAAATAAATTGGAAACAATATTTCTTGGCTAAGTGGTATGGACACAACCAAAGCTAATTCCATGGCAATGGGTGCAAAACAGTTTTGTAATAATAAAGTGCTTTCAGGGTTATATTGTTCTAAAAGCTTAATGGAAATTATAAGTGAAGTCAAGTACATAAGAGGCAAGGATAAATTACCATGTAAGGCAAATGCAATCTTGAAGACAATTAAGCCATTAACAACTCATTTGGGAGAAAACCACTATCCAATCTATTTTTTCATTTAGGAATTCAAGTCTACATAGCATAGCATATTTCCACAATTCCAACTAAACGTTTCGCTGCCCCTGCTTTGTCAGTCATATTTCAAAGGCACTGAGATGATGGCATTCCATTTTTGTAATAGTAGCATATACTTTCTAATTGAGAACAGATGGCTGGATTATACTCTACAGATAATGTATTTCCTGATTATGCATCCTAGGAGAGAAAAACCTTAGCTTAATCTCCAACCTTTTTAGTTATTTGAGCCAAAGCCACATGGAGTTTGTTAATGAGCTTAGTCACATCGGTACAATTTTAATTGTTTAATTGTTTCTTTCTTTTTAAGAGAAGCTAAGAACATTTTGTGTGATTAGTTCTCTATAAATAATGAAAGTTCTCTTTGGGGTTAACCCTTGGTATTGATTTTTGCAGGCTATCTGACTGGGTTTGAGCATGCTGGTGACCCAGTGGCTGAGTTTTTCTATCCATGCCTAGGCTACAGCCGAATCACTTTTCTCACAGTGACATGTGCCTCTCACATAATACTTAGACAGGGTTGTGCTTGGTGAATACACATAGCAGTGTGTGCATGTATATGCATGTCCATCACCGAGCTATCTCAGCTCTAGCAAAATGGCACTTTATGTGAAAAGATAGAAATAATAAAATGTTTACATGACAAAAGGAAAATGGGTTTATTGTGTAGATGCTTATGTACCATAAGAATTTTCAAAGGTGAAAATCATTTGTATCTCCAGACATAAAAACACACGAAACACACACAAAGCAGATGAGGAGGTGCTAAAGCATTGTGAATTAGTGGAGGACGCACTGGGTCAGGAAACAGCCAAACTTTATGTGTCTCACCTGGAAACTGATAATGTGATAATATAAACCAGTAACATTTCTATAGAAGATAAGCCTCTGCTTAATGGGCTCTTAATCCATACTAGGGACCATGTGTGTTTGGTGAGGGGTGTATTTCCATTTGTTTGTATTCTATTATCTACCAAATTATGAATACAAAACTGTCATTATTTGTGATATATTCTTGACTAGTGGGTATGGCAGATGGCATAATGGTTACAATGTGTACCAGTCTTGTAGAGGGCATGAGCTTGGATTTCAGCATCTAGGAGAAGCTGTTTACAACTGCCCATAACTCTAGCTATACTGATGCAACACCCTCTTATTGCCTACACAAGTACCTTTAGTTGGGTACACAAACACACACACACGCACACAAATGAACAAAATCACAAACAATAAAATCAAACATTTTATTTTAAAAAAGTAGAGAAAATCAGAACATAGAGAAACATTGATTTTTACCATGGTCACGGGTTAATAATGACTAACATAAGGATTTCTTCAAAAGAAGGAAGCCATAGCACTGATCTTTCTACAGTACAGTGGTTGCCTCATTCCTGATCTGTGCAGAACACTTGATGACCAAGTATAAAATGTGGGATATGATCCACGATTCCAAAACTACAGGAAAAGAAAAGAACCACAACACTCTTGAGTCCTGAGAAGCAATACAAATGTCTCCCCTTAAGTGAATTTAAGAGGTATGCCTTCATTTCTAACACAGCTTCAGTCAAACTGAAAACAAGAGAGTAAAGTCATGATAGACAGCTCTTTGCAAAGAAGAAATGTCCAGGCAGCCAAACCCTGCACTACACAAAGTTATAGATGCATTCTATATTTGTACAAACTCTCTAGAAACAAGAACAAAACTCAATGATATCTGTAAACCAGGGATCCTGTACAGCTCTATATGAACCGAAAGAATCTGTGCCACCCTTCCCATGGTAGATTTTCAAAAATCAATTTCCATTATATTTTACCACTAAATGTTTTTTTCAGTGAGGATTCTTAGAGGCTTATATTTTTCAAGGCCTAGTTTATTTAGGGTTCCAGAACATTTCAACTTCCTTTCCAGCTCACCAATCAGAGGTAGACAGAAAAAAACGTTTATAGGAAAAGGGTTTTGTGGACCTATTTGGAAGTAGTTTTTGGGGGCCATTCCACTCTTCATTGTCAGGATACCAGCAGTCCAGTCCAAAAACAAACACCAAACATGAATCAGTAGTAGCAGCTCAATCTAGCAGAAACCACGAGGTTCCTCTGAATTGGCAAAAGTCAGTGGGAGCAGCAAGAACCAGCCAGAATATCACAAGAGGTTCTTTGGTACCTTTCTCTCTATAAACTGAAGCTCAGTAAATACCAGTGAAGACCAGTCAAGAACAGTGAAGCATTGCATGGCCAGAAAAGACCAGGAAGGAGACATTGCATGGCTTTTCAATGTAAGAGTATCTTTTCACTGTGAGTGCCTTAGTTAGGGTTTCCATTGCTGTGAACAGACACCAGGATCAAGGCAACTCTTATAAAGGACAAAATTTAATTGGAATTTACAGGTTATGAGGTTCAGTCCTTTATCATCATGGCAGGAAATATGGCAGCATCTAGGCAGGCATGGAGCTGGAAGAGCTGAGAGTTCTCCATCTTTTCCAAAGGCATACAGGAGAAGACTAGCTTCAAGGCAGCTAGTAGGTGGGCCTCAAAGCACACCACTACAATGACAAACTTCCCCCAACAAGGCCACACCTACTCCAGCAAGGCCACACCTCCTAATAGTGCCATTCCCTTGGACCATATATATTCAAACTACCACAGTGTGTTTCCATTTATACTCTTTCCAAACCTAAGGTTCCCTCTCAAATGTTATCTCCAGCAAAACATCACTTGCCCTGTCACATGTCTGCCTCACTTAAACAGCCTCTCACCTGTCTGCTTCAGCAACACATTCTCTCACATGTCTGTTTAAGCAAAACATCTCTCACAAGACAGCTTCCAGAAAAACATCATCTAACACAGCGGAGTTTCGAAGGAAACAAGAAATTTTCATTTCATAAAATAAAGTAGGCTTTAAAAAATCTAAGCCAACAGATTCTAGTATTTCTAACGTAATCTCTCAGTATAGCAATAACATTTCTAAATATTCTGATGTTGTGTCAGTCTAGAATTCCTGAGAAAAACACTCTACTTGGTAATGAAGAATATGTGTGTGCATGTGTTTCATATATCTATAGATATATCATCTATATCTATCTATGTAGATATCATTGAATTTGTATGTTAATATTTTACATAAGGTATTAGTATTCCATGCTAATATATATAATTATATTAATAATTTCATTTCTTTCTTGTTCAGTGATATTTCATAAGAACTAAACTTGTGTTTTGATGAGTGTGTATGTCTGTATGTGAATGTATGTTTGCATTTTTAGCTAAGCTATCTCAGTACTAGAAAATTATGCTTCTAGGATATAAATAATGTGATATCACAGAACATTGGAAATAATTCAGATTACAATATACTACAACTATTTATAAATATATAAAACATTCTTAGTTTCGCTTATTATAAAAACAAGTGACAGGATTGCCCCAATGGCCATATAGTTGGATTTTTAATTCCAACACAGTCTGCTGTCTTGTGATAGGTGTTTTATTGTTCTTTAGTTTCTATGTATATGGATGTGAAATGTGCGTGACATTATGTTTTATTTGTTTGGATTATAATTTGAATGTCTTTACCTGAGTGGAGAAATGATCTTGCATTATAGCTGTTCCTTAGGAAGAGAATTTCTCAAATGACCTTCACAGTATATGAGATAGATGGGAGTCCCTTGGGTGTGTGAATGACTGATAACTAATTGGGATTTTTCAAAGGTGCATTTCCACTGGAGGTTTGTACCAGGAAGGGATGCTTTAGGCTGGGTGGAGAAACAGAACACCAGCACAGGTAAGCATTGGGAGGGGCAGGTAGCCTGAGACTAATCTGGAGTCTGCATACAGCCTATAAGTGAATAAGGTCCTGTTAAACTTCAATGTTTGGTACTCACTTCCTTAATTCTTTCCCGTGTGATTCACTTCCAGATGTTTTCACTCCTTTTATATTCTGTAAGCCGTGGTGCCACTGTACTTGTTGAAATTTAGGCAGTCGTTTTAGTGTCAGAGAGTTTTAATATATTGGATTTGTCTGAAGCTTCCATATCTATCTCTAATTATCTTGGGTGTGTGGCCTAAAGTGGGCAGTGACCAAATAACAATCATGCAGAGAGGATGGGTGGAAGTGTGAATATCAAAGCATACCCTTACTTAGTGATCACACGTGACTCCCAGACCTCTGACCTGCTGGGTGTATCTCAAAGAATCATAAAGCTCTAACTAGTGGTTTTTCAAGGCTCTATCTAGGAATCAGAAGGATAGCTAGGCTTCTGTAGAAAACCACGGACTCTTTTCCCCCAGACATATGCATATATAGAATCCAAGACCAACTCAAACCCACAACAGGCAACATTATGCAAGTACCTTGTGTTCTGTTTGTGTTCCCTAAATGTCCCAAGAAGGTGAAGTCAAATATTGGAGCCTTCCTTCCTCTAGATTCAGGTCCAAATAGATTGCTATGAGCTATATTAAATCCTTGAGATTTTTAATTCAAAAGGTGTCTTCTTCTTACATCATGATGATAATTAAAGATAATTAAAAACGTCAAGATATTCCCCATTTAATTTAAGTTTATATTTGTAAATATATTTGTTTAAAATCATCCAACATAATGTGTAAGGAAACTCAAGTAGAAAATTCCAAGATAGTAGCTGCATTCTAATTTATTGTTCAAGAGCCAACTTGCATATACATTTAATTTTTTAATTAAATTTAATTTTGTATATGTGTACAAACAAGGTCAGAGGATAACTCAGAGGTATCAGTTTTCTCCTTGTATGAAGTGGGACCTTAAGATAGAACTCGGGCTTGGTGGAAGGCTCCTTTGCCTGCTGAGTCATCTTGACTACTTTAAGATAATTTTTATAAAGACAACTGTGATGAAGCTAGTCTAGTTATCTGGCTATGCTTCATATTGGCTACATGTTGTTGATGGTGAATGGCTTCTTAAATACAACCTAACTGGAGTTTCTGTCATTCTGGTAACCACTTTATGTAATAGTCAAATTAGGACTAAATAGAGAAAACTGTTATCTGCTTTTCACAGAAATCAAATTTGAGAAAAAAAATGAGGAATGGACTACAATTTTAAGGAGAATAATATATGCTTGTGACGGAAAGGTGGCCCAGTGGCTACAAGTCCGTGGTACATTTATAGAGCACTTATAGAGACTTCATGTTAGATACCAGCACCCACTTGAAAGGGCATGCTCATGATTGCCTGTAATTCCATCTCTAGTGACCCATCACCCTTTACAGATCTTTCTGGGCACTACATACAGGTGGCATCCACTCATACATGAATCAGGATTTTTTTTTTTTAAAAAAAAATCATTCAAAATATAATTTAAAGACTTTACATAAAAAGCACAAAATACTCTCTTTATCGTCTATTCTTTATTATTTTAATGAGAGTCTAAATATAACTATAACTCTACTGCCAATTTTTCTTTTTTGCACCTCCTCTGTTTAGTTTAAATGGAAAATCTGCTTTCACATTTGTCCGTGGATTTATAGAGCTTGAAGTAAAATGACAAATTATTTTGTGGTTTAGCAGTTTAATTGCCTGCCAAATTTCTAAACTTTCTTAACATGTGTACTGCATTCTCTTTGCCTCGTTTTACTTGTAAAATGGAAATGAATAAGTGCTCTTTGGAAGAGCTTAGATAATTTCAAGGTCTGCTTCCTGCCTTCTTTAAAATATACATTCAAGTCCAAGATTTTTTTCTTTTCACTTTTCAGGAGGAAAAATAATGCCTCTTTTCTCCCACAAATTCAGTATAGGCATACTGGCTGCCTTCATTCTTGGGCAGTCTGCCTAACTACTTAATTGTTCAATCTCTACATGAGAATCATTTTGCCCGACAGTGAAATGAAGCTGCCTCTGTGGTAGTGAGGAGCAGCTGTCAAAGGCATAAGCTCTGCTTCCCTGCAGGCTGGGGTCTGGCACAGAAAAGGATGCCTCTCCGTTTCCAAGAAGGGAAGAACGGTGCTCCACAGCCAATGGCACTTTACGTTTTTTACAAACTTGGCTTTGCCTCCCTTTGCCCACTCCATCATGCACATCATTTTTTGTATATCTCTGGCTTGCTTGAGCCACTGATCTACTGATCTTCACAGGGTTAGTCTTTTTGGGTCTTGTACTACTGTCTCTTTTGCTTTCATAGTGAATCCCCCAATTTCTTGCCATTGTGCTCAGTCATTTTCAATCTCAAGACAGCTGTCATCCAAAATGTTTCCTTAAATATTCAGAATTGATCTCAACATCCCTCTGCACACACATCCTGATGGGGATTCGTGAAGATGCTGAGGGAGAGAGAGGGGCTTATAGAAAACTAGCTAGTGGGGTGATTGCCAGTGTGTGGATACTCCATGCCAAGGAGTGTCCAGGGACAGAATCACAGACTCATAGAGCTTTGAGTTAATTAGATTCAGTCATATGACCTTTGTAGCTCTGCCAATTGCAAGAAATAATTAGACACACATTGCCAGGTTGGCAGGGTTCTGCTGCTGTGTCTGGTTAAGACATGAGGTCTCAACTAGGGTTATATTTATGTGGCCCCTCATAAAATCTCATAAGATCCTGATGAAGTTTATTTTCTCTGCACTTTTCTGGCCTTCCTTTACACTGTACATGTTGCAGCCTATCACATACATCTATAGAGCTTCCTGCTCATAAGCCCTTTAGGAGGATGGCATGAAGAGCGGCTTGGCTTGCTGTGTTCTATCTCAAGTCTCAATGGATGTCATCATTATTTCTTACATTTGATCGATGATCCCTCTCTGCTCTCAGCATCTCAGATCCTTTACTGCCATCTCTCAGTTCTCTCCAGGATGTCATCTATTGTACAGAAACTCAAATCCATCACTAACAGAGATTATTAAATTTCAGATACAAATGATAAAACCAAAGAACTTTCTAAAACTGGAGGATTTTGCATAATGATTTGAAAAGAATTCCCTGTGTTCCATCCTCTGTATCCTCACTTTGTAGCTGGTGAAGAAACAGGGACACTACGAACACTTAGGTGCCTTTACAATGCTATTCTGTGTCCCATGGTCAAAACAAGATCTCAGTCTCTCCTATTACTATAAGAGTTAACATCTTATTGTTACCAGAACTCAGGTCCACTTTATAGCATTTTTGTTCTTGCAAATAAAATAATTTAAAGTGACTTTGAAGGCAACTTCAGGGCAGTTTTATTGTAATCTGATAAGAAAACACTAGGACAAGCAAACTGTCAATATTTACAGAATCCTCTAGAAAGAAGAAGCTAGAGAAGAAAGGTGGTACATACAATTTTTGAGTTAAAAGTCAAGAAATCAGGTGAGCTCAGCAATGGAAGTCAGCAAGCTACTGCTTACACAGGAGGTCGAGAGAGACAGACAGAGAGAGAGAGAGAGAGAGAGAGAGAGAGAGAGAGAGAGAGAGAGAATTATCAGAGAGTTAAGACAGGGACGACTTTTCAGAGTGTGAGGATGCCCTGATGTTGGGACCAATAAACATAAGGTTTGGGTGAATGTCTGGAAAGAAGAGATAGGAAAAAGAAGATTATAAAATTTAAACCTTCTGAGTGAAAACCCAGAAAAGAAGGATAATTAGTTGTCTAAATATCTGTCGAGGAAGAGGCTTCTGGAGAAAATAAGTGCCTATCTCATTAAGGGGATCCTTGCATCTTCTTTAAAGCAGCAAAAGCAGCTGTCACTAAATTTTCCTAAATTATACCTGGAACATTCCATTCATATTTTTTAGTAGAATTTTGTGTGGGCAACAATAACTTACTATGAAAGGCTTTTTGTATTTTTCATGTTGCATCAGGTATATATAAGTGATCTATGCATTTCAAGCCCCTAGGTTAAAGCTGATATGTCCCTAAGCCCTCAAAAGCAGGGCATAGCAGTGACCACAGGGATTTTGCCAGAGAAACTCACCTCCTAAGTACTTGTTCTAATGTCATAGCTTTCTATGCCAGTGCTACTGCTATTCTTATGACTCTTGGATTTATATGTTTGGCTTATATTTCTCCCAAGACTCACCTCTACAATTGCACCCTAGGGAGAGCTGAAACTCAAAATGTTTAAAACTAAATTTCCTGCTTCACAACTCAAACCTATTCTTGCAGTTGTCTACGAATGTCCAATTTCACAGGCCTTGGTTAGATGCATGCCTGTCTCTCCTCTCCAATAACTTTCTGCATTACATGTTTTTGTTGTTGTTGCTGTTGTTGTAGTTGTTGTTGTTGTTGTTGTTGTTGTTGTTGCTATCACATATCTTATATTGGAAACAATATAAGAAAATGTATGTGGCTTATGGTTCTCACATGCTAGATGTATATAAGGTCAAGAATAGCACGGTGGCAGGATTCAAAAAGCTGAGAGTTGGCCTCACAATGCACACGGTAAAGAGAATAAATTGGAAGTGCGGCAAGGCAATTAATTATTAAAGTCCTTCTCCAGTGATGAACTTGCCCCCACAGTGATTCCATCCTAAATTTTCAGTAACCTCCCCAAACAGCACCATGAGCTAGGGAGCAAGTGTTCAATATCTGAGCCTTCATGTGTGCATGCACTCACATTCATGCCAAGGCATGCTAAGCAAGTACACTCAGCACAAAGATGGTCACGGAAGCCAACATAGATAGAACAGATAAAACTAGAGACCAAGTTCAATACCTGAGCCTATGGGAGGTAGACATTTTTCTTTCTGATTCCCCTGTCTTCAAATAGTGATTGTACTTCCAAAGTATACCCAAGACTTAAACCACACACAGTGTCATTCTGCTTCTACATTTGTTTGGTGTTACATCAATGAGAAAACAGGGTATGTATGCTTCAAGTGGTAATATGGATGAAAATCTTACAAATACCACTGCTAAAGAAGAAAAGCCTTATTTATTAATCTATGTCTTTGTATTGTGAAGTACAGAATCAGACCAGATCATGACAGGTTGTTAGAACTTGGGTTTCCCTTATAGGTGAGTGACCAGAAAGAATGCTGTGGGAATTTGGGGGATGCTTTGTTTGTTGCGAACTACATCAGCTGCGTACTAACGATACATGTGCCTTTGTATCTACTTCTCTATAAAGAAGCATGGGTACATCCTTCACTTTCTGACCCAAACACTATATCATCTCTTTGGTGTGTGTGTGTGTGTGTGTGTGTGTGTGTGTGTGTGTGTGTGTGTGTTTAACTTTTGACTGGTTTTATTTTGGTTTATTACTTTAAGATAAGGTTCCTTGTAGTCTAGGATAATCTTAACTTACTGTCAAGGATTGCCTTGTCTCCCTAATGCTAAGACTTCAGGCTGTTGCCATCATGCCCAACCTAAACTATGTCATCTTTTACTCTTCTCCACACATGGCTCTCTGCCTTCTTCCCTACTCTATGTAAAGCCTGAATTATATCTTACATGTACAGCTCAGTTCCTGCCACATCTGTTTGGAAGCATCCACTGTTTTGTTCTGCAGAGTGCAGTTTTCTTTTCCTTTATGAGCAACACTAAACAACCTTCCTACAATTCCCAGCACTGTTCTGTGTCCACTCATTGTGTATAAATGTTAGGAGTGATTCATCAGGGAAAAGTTTACTTGTATAGTACTTCAGCATTATAAGAATCAGAAACAATGCTTTTAGCTAAAAATGTGACAAGAAAGTCAGTTAAATAAAAGTCATAAAACATGAGAGCTGCTAAAATTAAGGAAGTTTTTCTTTTGTGTTGACTGCATGTACTACTCTTCAATAGACCTGACCAAACGAAAGTCATTTGTTATTAAAGTCACATAATTGAACTGAAATGTTCAGGAAATAGAGTGGCACCTAAACAGAGCCTCCTGCCCCGCAAAACTGGAGATTGTAGTCTTCCAAGAAAGCAACAGGAAGCAATCTAATGTTATTCCTCCTGTCCCTTCCCATTGCTTTGTCTTGTGGTTCCCACTTTGAAAAACCCACAACTGCTGCTTTGAGAGAGTACTCATTCTATCCTATAAAATATAGACTACTCAAATTGTTAACTACAATTAAACACCAATTTGGTCTATGACTACATTTGTGCATGTCTGTTTGACACAACAAATGAAAACACATTGCAAAATACTAAAATCTGTTTGAGGAAAAGTGAATACATAGGAAGACTGTGATTGTTTTGCAGCCTGGATGATTGAAAGGATAGTTTATGGAGGTCATTCCACAGCTTTTGGATACATTTTTTTTTCTTTTACAACATAGTCAAAATGAGATTTCCACCACAGTGAAATATTCATTGTCAAGATATCAATGGTGGTATGATAGATAATGTCAAAGCATGTTAAAATATTGGATTATATAGGTTGTTTAGTCTGTAAAATAAAGATAGACATTCCTTGGTTAAAAAGGTGCAGATTGAATGAGCTTAGAGGCAGGGGTGGTTAAAGCCACATGGTGATCATGGGTCTAGGGGTTAGATGCTGAGAAAGTGAATGTATCAGATAATATGAGTTAACACAAAGGGGGCTGGAGAACATTTTCTTTCCTATGAAACAAATTGATTAATGTAATATATCATCATTAAATTTATGCCTAATATTATTTATTATAGACTGGCACTGTTGTAAAATATATGTTTCTCCTTTCATTTCACTGTTATTTGCTTTAATGTCACAAGTACCATAAAGTCACATAGAAGATCTTAGGGGTACAGTTCAAAGCCAGGCCTGATTCAAGGGTATGATGCCAGCCTTATGGACACGGAATACTTGGTGGAAATGTTTTTGCTAGCATTCAGAATTACAGTACTCATTTCATAATGTAGCCTGAGGCTGTGCCCAGCAGAATACTGTTTCCAGTAAGGCCATGTGCAGTAGAGACCTCAGGGTATGACATGCAGGAAGAAATGCCTGCTGCTAAGGTGTGCTGTCATTTTCCCTTCCTCAGGATACAGTCCCGATTTCCTTACAGTGAGTTATCATGGCCTTTATCTCTACCTATAATTAAGCTTACAAAGTTTAAAAACATGATGGCATGACTACAAGATCACATTTATTGTCACTTTCTTTTATAATATCTGGAGAAGAACACTTGCCTGGAACTCTTCAGATGCTTAGTCTGCAAAACAAATTTTGATGATATTCTTGGCGGTGTTGATCTTAAACATTCAACAAAATGACATATGACATACTTATATAATCCAAAGATTATTATCAGTGATAAGGTATGTAAAACATAGTTATTTTGTCACATTTATGTGTCATACTGCCTTGTAATTGTACTACAACAGAATTTGCATAGTGCACATTGTACTAGATCTAGTTTACATAGTGTTTGTTTGTTTATGACATTTCCCTGTTTCAAATATATTATTTGACTTAACAAACATCAGAAATATATCTTTACATGTTAAGCCGGATGGATAACTTGTAGTGCATAGGGAGACAGGGTAGATCCTGGGTTAACTGTGGTACTGATGCAACAATCTAGCCACCCTTGTGAAGAACTACGAAACAAGTACGGTATGACCCTGCTAGTGAAGAGACTTGATAACTTGCTATACTTTCAGAGATGCTGGTGATAGGTGGGTCCTAAACAACAACCTTCATTATTCATAGCACATCCAGAAGCAGAAGCTTTATATTCTAACTGAAATGTGGACTGTGTGTATGATTTGATGTGGAATGAATGCATGCTCAGAATATGTGAAAGGCCAGGTTTTAAACTTCAGTGTCACATAAATAAGTCAGCTGGCCAACTGATGAAATTATCACCCAGTTGAAGCACTTTACAAATACATAGTTAGAAATTTGCTTTTCTCTATGATATTATAAATAGACTTGTAAAATTAGAGGACAATAAATTTAATGAATATTAAAATGTTAAATCACTTGCATTTAAATAATACCAAAATATTTTGTTTACAAATTGAATTAAAGCCCATGAAATTGGCTTATGAAAATCCATTAATAGCAACTATAATTTGAAAAGATTCAAGTTGTGAAGATCAAACACTTATTGTTATAGTAAACTGGGAATAATACATGTACATGTATATAAGACTACTATGAATTGTTCAACATTATATTCATGTGCTTTATATACAAATAATGTTAATGCAGTGGTATTTTATGGCACATTAAGAACCACAATTTAAAACAAAATTAGTATATATTTGGCTATTAAAAATGTGTTGCTCTATATAATATATAGTTTTTTGTAGTCTTACAGGGAAAGCTCATTAATTAGTCTTTTCAGTAAAGTTTGAATCTTTATCTTCAAGTCCCAACATTTTCATGAGAGATACCTCTTTCTTTCTTGTTTTATTTTTTGTTTTTTGTTTTCCAAGACATGGTTTCTCTGTGTAAGCCTGGCTATCCTGGAACTCACTCTGTAGACCAGGCTAGCCTCGAACTCAGAAATCCACCTGCCTCTGCCTCCCAAGTGCTGGGATTAAAGGCGTGTGCCACTACCGCCCAGCGAGATACCTCTTTCTAACAATATAAACGTGTTCTTATATTTGAACAATCACCTTTAATTTTGAACCAGTACCTTAAAATATGCACTGTGATGGCTACCACTAATGGTAACTTAACCAAATATAGATCAATTGGATTATCTGAAAGGAGGGACGTAGAACATCTTAACACTGAGCATAAACTACTTTTCTCCTTGTGAAAAAGCAATATCTGGCCAAAGCAACTTGAGAAAGGAAATAATTATTCTAGCTCAAAGCTTGGATGTATCAGTCATAATGATGAGAAGGCATGAGCTCAGTCAGGGAAGGTAGCTGCTCACCTTGCATCTGTGTTCAGGTAACAGAGAGATGAGTGTGAGTATTCTGTTCATATTCTTCCTCCTTCCTCACCAGGATGTCAGCCCAAGGAGTGGTAGCACCTACACTTACAGTGGGTCTTCTACTTTCACATAATCCAATTTAGAAACCCCCTCAAATATTTGTCAGGCATTTTGTCTTAGATGATCTAGATCCTGTTAAGCTACTGTCAGTAGTAGCCATCACAGTGCTTATTTTAGGGTCCAGAATTCATCGTGGTTCCGCTGGACTCAGAATCCTAAATGCACAGTGCTGTTTCATGTTATTAATTTTACATATGAGATGCTTGAGTCAGTATAAAAGTTCCCTTTCAATACTTTAGTAGAACTGGACCCTGTGAAGAGGGAAGAAGCTTAAGTATGCAATCTCTGTGCAACATAAAAAAAAACTTTTGAAGTTATTATTTTGAAAACAACTTAAAATAGATCTACACTATTCCCAGGTTAGTGAAGAGTTTCTTTTTTGGATATGAGTCTCTCTCTCTCTCTCTCTCTCTCTCTCTCTCTCTCTCTCTCTCTCTCTCTCTCTCTCTCCCTCTCTCCCTCTCTCTCTGATTGCTAAATATTTCTCTATTTTTTAATCTTCCCTCCCCTACTTCTATGAGGGTGTTCCCCCACCCACCTACTCCTGCCTCCCTGGCCTTGAATTCCCCTACAATGCTGCATTGAGTCTTCACAGGACCAAGGTTCTCTCCACCCATTGATGCCTGACAAGGCCATCCTGTGCTACATATGCAGCTGGAGCCATGGGTCCCTGTATCTGTATTCTTTGGTGGGTGGTTTAGTCATTGGGAGCTCTGAAAGGTCTGGTTGGTTGATATTATTGTTCTTCTCATGGGGTTGCAAACCCCTTCAGCTCCTTCAGTCTTTCCACTAACTCCTCTACTGGGGACCCCATTTGGAACCCTCTGCTCAGTCCAATGGTTGGCTGCGAGTATCTGACTCTGTATTTGTCAGGCTCTGGCCGAGCCTCTCAGGAGACAGATATATCAGGCTCCAGTCAGCATGTACTTCTTAATGAAGAAATGTTTCACTTTCATTGAAAACCCAAAAGCAATCAGAAAAAAAAAATAAAACAAAACAACAACAACAAACAAAAAACTAAGGAAGAAACTGGGGAGAATGCATGACTATATCTGGGCTGACTGTACAGACACAATAAAGTCAGGGAGAGAGCACATGAAGTGCGGGGTGTGTAGTTAGATGCAAAGGTGGTGGGTATAGATAATAGATCTCTGCCAGGATGCAGTTCTAAGCCCAGCAAAAGAAAAGTGTTGGGAGAAAAATCTGAAAAACTTAGGAAATGGTTTAAAGTGTGATCAGAATGTGTTACTTGGAATGCAAATCCAGAATTTTCTCCTTTCTATGCTAGTAGTATGTAATCCAACCAAGCTTCACTAACCCTTCTTGCATAACTTGGAGTTCAGAATGAGCTCTGTAAGACACAGGCTGTGAGAAGGATGAAGCAGATATGCTTCAGAAGGCTTATCGTCTGTTATGCCTGAGAAACTGATCACCTCAATAGAATTTGCTCAGCTCCCCAAGGTCTTCTTTCTCCCTTGCTTTTAGCTCTGTTGCCAAAAATTCTTATTAAGAATATTGGATAATATTTTCAAGCAGTCAAGTTCAAAATACAACATATAAAAAGTGAAAAGCATTGTCAGTTCAAGTTATTAGCACTAGAATGGGAAGAGATGGGCTCTTCATCATTGACCTTCTTCCCATATAAAACAAATTGGGGAGAGTGAAGAAAATGTGCTTGAGTCCTGTGTTGAAAACCCAGTGAAGGGTGGGGAGATGCAGTGGAATGTTGTTTACACCAGCAGAAGCCTGCCAGAGTGATCCCCTAAAGATGATGAAATTCATTTTATTTCTTTTGTTTCAATGGAAAACTTAAACATTATTAAAGAGAAGCTCATCTTGCCAGAAAAAAATATTGCCCCTATTTTCTCATATTTAAATTTCAAGGATTACATAAAAAATTCACATACATTACTGATCATAGCTGATGTGGGCATCTAGCTGGTGTGGGGGCCTCTGGGGCGTTTTACCGTCTCTACCTCCCATCTTCATATAGGAGTTCTTGGATTATTACTATGTTTTTCACCGTGTCTTTTATTATGTTTTCAGATCAGAAGTCAGGTTATTGGGCTTTCATAATAAACAGTTGCCTAATGAGCCGTTTTTCAAAATTCCCCAAATTTAGATTTTTAATGTTAAATGCCATATAGTGCTGATATACCAGGTAAAATACATTTTATGTAACATCTAAATTTTGCAATAAAACAAGATTTTTTAAAAGTAGTAGCAGTAGAAAGAAGAGTTACCATGAGGTACAGAGAAATGAGTGGCTACTCTGAGGTACCAAAGACAGTCTGGAGGAGCCCAGTGTCACTGGCTGAAGAGCAGATGAACACTGGAACTCCATCATGAACTGCAGGGTGACAGCTTTGACAGAAACTCCTGGAAGGTCTCGAAGGCTACAGACTCGATCAGCAAAGACTTAAGAAGTAAATTTGCATTTAGCTCAGGGTTAGAATGCTTGCCAAGCTTAAGTGAGACTCTGGGCTGCATCTAACCTCTGTTATGAATAAATAAATAAACAAACAAATAAATAAATAAAGACACTTCAGGTGCAGACAGTTCTTTCATTTGTTTTAACTTCCAGAAAATGTAGGATAAAACAATGACTGGAGGCCTTGTCAAATCTGATGCTTTCAAGGTTTAAGATGTTGGCTCTCCAGCCTTAGGACAAATCATAGACTGATCGTCCTCAAAATGAGGTTGGTGAATTTCAGTTGTGTTATAAATTCTCATTCTTTTCTTATTACCAGTGTTTCTATTCTCAACATGTGAGGTTAGAAGATTAAAAGAAACAAGAGTTTTCCTAGGTAGCTCCTGGGTCTGGTTTTAGCAAACTGCAGCCAATGTTCTGTGTGTCTGTTCTCAGATAAATGTATTCAAAATACTTTTAGTGGCCTAAAATCATATTTCAGATTTACTTCCCATTTACAGGTTTATGTTTGTGTGTATTCAAATATTATATACATATATAGACACACAAACACTCATACAAACACAAACACACTAGCACAGAGATGTCATCTCATGTGAGACCTTCCTTTATTCTCCAACACCAAGGCCTTTCTGGAATATTTACCCCTCCAAATGTGGAGCCCAGTAGTGTTGATTGGAAAATGTCCTTCTTCTTGCACTGAGAAAGCAGGGTTTCTTCTAAAGCTACCCTTGCTTGTGCTGAAAGGCATACAGTAAGCTCCATTATAATTAGAGTTGAAGAATTACATCATATATAAGCTAGCCAAAAGACTACAGAAACGCTAATCCCCCATCATTGCAGTAACTTTTGAGATAACTTTGGAGCAAATAACAAAGTGTTAAGAGAGAGAAGGTGAAAGCACCATTACCACGGCTTTTATGCTTTTTTCCCTTAAAATTGTTTAGCATCATTCATCTGAAAAGAGCCTCAAATTCACACCGTTAATGTCAAATTAGCATATATTTTCATTCTATGAACTACATGTAAGTTCTTTTTCCACAGGGTTATGGTAGTAATTATTATGAAAATGTATTTTATTCTATATGCCATGAAGCAAGCAACATCTTAGACAGATGTAGGTCAGTAACCATGGCAATAATGCACTCTATGGAATAGCATAGTAATAACAAGCTTTTCTTAGAAGAGACAGGATCAGGGACATGGAACTGACTGACTACTGAAAGAGAAGTGATCACATGATCTGAATGGACAAATGATGTATATGTCTTTTGGGGTCAACAAATGAGGTTCTTTCCACGGGACTGTCTTCTGCAAACACAAGTTAAAGTCTCAATGATGTGATCAGTCCAGATTTTACTGAATGCCATTTACTTCATCCAAGAAAGTGTGAGAGGAAGCTCTTGGAGAAGTGGGGTGTGGTTACAGTCATCCAAATATGGAAAGTAAATGTTCTTTTGTAACATATTATAAAGTATTTTAGAAAGTTGAGAGGCTTGATGTGTATGAGAGGAACAAATGCTGCAGGTCTCCTGTGCTGGTCCTGTCCCTGGCTTGTGCTCACTCAAAGGATGGTATGGCCCTTTCTTTTCTCTAAAGAGATACTATGACCAAGGCAAGTCTTATAAAAGAAAGCATTTAACTGGGGGCTAGCTTACAGTTTCAGAGGTGAGTCCATATCTTCATGATCCGGTGCATGGCAGAGAGCATGCCAGAAAGCAGATAGGCACGGTGCTAGAGAAGTAGCTGAGAGTGACATCCTTATCCACAGGTAGCAGGCAGAGAAGAAGACTGGTCCTGGCACGGTCGGTCTTTTAAAACCTCAAAGCCCACCCCACCTACACACTGCCTCCAAGAAGACCTACTTTAACAAGTCTACATTTCCTAATCCTTTTCAAATAGTACCACTTTCAGGTGACTAAGCATTCAAATATATGAACCTGTGGAGGCCATTCTTTATCAAACCAGCACGTGGAGTTTATAACGAATCAGGCAGGCTTTCACCATGCACTTTCTGGAATCATAAACTCCCTCCTCACTTCTTTTCTAAGGTCCAAGCAAGCATCTTCTGTTTGATTTAGATATGTGCACTTCTATTGTGTTAGGATGTGACTGTTAGAAGGAAATTTGGCTCCTTCTGCAGTTTCATTTGCTCTCAGTTTGACCTCTGTTCGCCAATGTCTCAGAATAATGTCGGCAGAATTTAAAACATCAGAAAATGTTACAAACTCTCAGCTGCTGTGGTTTTGGCTGTGGATTCCCACTTGGGGAAGAAGGACTGCTATCTCCAGGGAGTTAGAGGTTAATTCTATTAGCTAAATAGGATGTCAAGAAGCAAGGGACTCTAGTTCTTCAAAGCATGTTGATGGGTGCCCACTATGTACATTGTGAACCTTATCCAGGAATACAAGAGAGAATGGTAGGTTCTGAAAATTCTGATAACTGTTGATTTAAAATGAACATAAAGATCAGTCTTCCATTCTACAGTATGATTAATTGGAGACAGAAGATAATGGTAAATGCTGGTTTTTGTGGAATCACAGTGTGGTACTGATCAATATTAGTATGTGATCAGGAAGGGCTAGACCATTTGGAGGCCATAGAAAAGTCTTACAGAGAAGTACTTAGTTACTTTTTCCCATTGTTGTTACAAAAATACATGACAAAATGAAGTTGAAAAGGAAGTTGCTATGCTGGCTCACAATTTGAGGGCAAAAGCCATCATGACAGCGAAGTCTGGTCATACTATCATATTGCATCTTAAACAATGGGGCTGAGAGATGCTGATGGTGGGACTCAGCTCCCTTTCATTTATCTTCACTCTGGAATTCCAGAGCATGGGATGGCTCCCTTACACTCTTCCTGCTCCCCTGTCCAACATGTTCCTTGAGCCTTGGCTGTAGAGATTGAATTCTGGATCATCAGGTGGGAATGGTCACTCTATAGTCAGTTTTTCTTTGCATTTTAACCAGCTGTTGCTTTCTGTAATGGCCTTTATTCACTGGGAAAAAAATAAGCTTCCTTGATAAGGGGTAAGAGCTACACTTAGCTGTGGGAATAAGGATAAGTATTTAGAATGCAGATAGAAATTGTGCTGGTTTATTTCTGTTCTTAATGTGCAACAACAAGAAAATCAGAAATTATCTTTTAATGCCAGTTAAATTGAATGAAATGAGATAATGGCTTCGAAACATTTTCAGAAGTAAAAAGCCATAGAAAAAAACTTGTATGTCAATTTAATATCACAAAAGAAGCACCAATAAAACATGTGATTTATTGGTGCTGTGTTGATGCGTTTCATTTGCACTGTCTTGTGCAGTGGTTATGGACGTTGCTGGGATGTATCTTCCATTTCCAGGTAATTAAATTCCTCTTACATTGTTTCCCTCACAGAGTTGATTTTGTGTTCTGCCTTTCCTCATGTATTTTTTGCATTCCAATAAAGTGAAGACAATGTGCTTGATAGGAGGACTAGAAACCCAATAAAATTGTATCATTCTTATATAAAACAGTTCACTTTTTCCTCAACAGTGAACGGCTTTTTCCCCTGTGATTCAATTTGAATAAGAGATGAAATATAGGAAAACAATAAAGTTTACAGTTCAGCTTAATCCATTGGGGGTGGACTATTTTAAAGAGAATTGCATTTGACTACTTTCTGAATACTTTAAACCAAAAGCGAAGAAAGTATGAGTAAGTTAAGTTAGATATTTGCCCCCCCAAAATATTTAGATAATGGATTAATGATTAGGAACTTAGTTGAAGATGGTAAGAAATTAAAATGTAAAAACTATCATTTTTAGATGGTTAAAAGCATCATTTTTAAAAGCTGTTTTAAGAAAATTCCGTGAATATCTGCAAGATTTATGTTCTAAGCTTTGTGGGTTTTAGAGTAAGGCTTTAGCAGAATGGCTAATGGTGTAGAATAAGAAAGAATGAGCTGGGCAGGAAAGAGCAGCTTGGTTGGTATGGCAACGGGGCTGCATTATATATGGGAAGTTTTGGGAGAACCCTGCTCGTGGATCATAAAGTGTATCTTGCACTCTGACTTCAGAATAAGATGGACGAGTAAGGGGTAGCTAGAAAGAAGTCTATGCTAATGGATGGTTGCTTGATGCACCCATACCCAGGGGGG
This sequence comes from Rhabdomys pumilio, assembly GCA_030674055.1. Lineage (NCBI taxonomy): Eukaryota > Metazoa > Chordata > Mammalia > Rodentia > Muridae > Rhabdomys > Rhabdomys pumilio. Next base: position 15,258,944 of record JANHMN010000008.1, on the reverse strand, counting down.
ATCCTATTTTGCTAAGGATTATGTTCAGATGATAATAATGATAGTATATTGCACCCACTTACTTAGAAGATTCATTTTGCTTATAATTTTCATTATTCTGAGTGCCATCTTTGTCCAACAGTTGAGAACACTGAATAGCATTTAATGCAAAAATATAAGGAATAGCCAATGTTTTTCAAAAACCAGTAAGTTAAAAATGGTATTGGAGATGCCTTTTTCATGTAGGCTATCCACGTGGTAGCAAAATCAACTTTAGTCCTGCTCTGTTCAACTGCTTCAGCTAGATAGATGTGAGTGACCATGTCTTCACTTATCTTCAGAGACACAGAGGATGCTAGGGTTAAGCAGTAGGGTCTTGCACCTGTGGTTCTATTTTTCTTCCCCCTCCCCTCCCCCTCCTCCTCTCCTTCCTCCTCTTCTTGCTCCTCCTTCTCCCTCTCCTCCTTCTTCCCTCCTCCTTCCCCCATCTCCATCCCCCAAACCCTCCTCCTCCATTCTTTCTCAAGGAAATCTTCATGCAAGTTTTTCTGTTTGCATCCTTTCTGTGTTGCTTATCTGGAGACTTGTGATTTTGCTCTCTTCCTCATCTGCCCCTCCTAACAAAGATCTCCTACTTCCTCTTTCCTACCGTTGTAAGAGCAAGTCATGCTTATCATAAGTTAAAGTCAAGCTTACTGTCTCATGCAATTGTCTGTTAAATTACCCTTTTTTCAAAATATGCGAAATGTACATATTCAAACCTATTTCCTCATTTTAGTTTTGGACGTTTTTGTCTGTTTGGAAACAATTTAGGTTACTTCCAGCAAATGAATTCACACTCTTGTAAATTTCATTTGTCTTTATGCATCATTAGTTGTTTTAAGGCTTATTGAATTTATATACTACGCTGTGTTCAAACAGTATATTAGTTCCTTGAAAGCTGGCAAAATTTCTTTAAAAAAATTAAAGTACTTACATTGAATGAGTAGAGATTTCATTATATATTTAAGGAAGCAAAGTGCTGATGTATTTAACATTTTTTATTGAAGTAACAGCTGTCCCACTTGGCTCACAATGCTACCACATGAGCTCTACATAATACGTTATTGTTTTGTGAAAAAGAAAGCTAAAAATATTCGTCAGAAATTGCACTCTGTAATCAGGTGACTGCCTTTCCTGGGTACCCACATTTGTAAAGCATTACTTTGCTGTCGAAGATTATAAGCTGACAATGCAAACTTGTAACATCTCTACACTTTTTCAGATGTCTCAAGAAGTGGCTTGATAACCTCAGTCCCACTAAGAATTTATGCTAGTCTATGATATCAACTCTGCTTCTTCACGGAAAGCATCTTTAACCAGGCACCTCATGTGTAAAGCATGGTGTTTGCAATTGCAATACTGATGGGTGTAACTTAAGGTACATTTTCCCATAGGTAATGTGTCCACGACTTACTGGCAATAATTTCTTATCTGCAGTGTTCTCTGGAGACAGATATTCAAACACCTATTAGGAGTCATATGTTTGAGAACTAAAGAAGAGAGGAGGAGCAGAGATTGGAGGAAGGCCATACTGAGTGACAGAGACCTCAGATACTCTGTAGTCTAGTCTGAACAGATCTTGGCTAAGCCAGTGGCAGTTCCAATGACAAACTGCCTGTTTGGATTATTTATTGAGCACAAACGACTACAAGTTTATGCTATTTTTGCAAAGCCTGGTTTTGGCTTGGAAGCCATTGTGACTCTCAATGGACTTGCAAGGAGAGTCTGCCACGAAATCCTGCTTTCTTGTTTTTTTCACTGCTCTTTTCAAAGACATATTTTTTTGTTTGTTTGTTTCTGATGAAGAATGTTTTATCAAATTTAATTTTATAAATTATTTTGCTTGTATATTTAGAAAAATTCACATAGCTCAAGGCCATATCAGTTTTGTTCTGTGAGCTTATGTGTACAATGTTCAGTTTGTTGTGTTAATTCATTTTAAGCTAATATTTAAATTATCAAATAAAGGTAGGGTTTAAGGCATCTATCGATACATCTGTGCCTGAATCCTTTATAATAAATTTTAGTAGCATATACTGATTACAGATAACACTTTGTTTCCTTATATTTTCATGCATGTATGACTATAGTTTGATTACATTTGCCTTCTGCTCATCTTCCTCACTTTGAATAAAGACAGTTTTATTTATATTGCTTTATCTTTTATGCAATTCTATATTCTTTTCTTTTTCTCATTTGATTAGGTAGAATTTCCATTATTTGTAGATTTGTTTAATTTGGTTTTGGTTTGGTGGTGGTGGTGGCTGTGTGTGTGTGTGTGTGTGTCTATGTCTGTGTGGTGTGTGTGTGTGTGTGTGTGTGTGTGTGTGTGTGTGTGTTTGCTTATTTGTGTGTGTTTGCATGTGGATATGTACATTTGAGTGCAGGTGCCAGAGATGACATCTTCTCCCATAGTGAAAGAGTCATTAGCAATTGTGAGCTACTTAGTATGGGTGCTGGAAACTGAAGTTGGACCCTCTACCAAAGCAAGTGTTGGCATGGTACCTGTAGAGTCATCTCTCGATTATGCCAATACAAAACATCCTTAAAATTGCTTGGTACCAGATTAAGGGTATGTACCACAATGCCTGGTTCTGGTTACCAGTATGATGGTAAGAAAGATGAGTTCAGACATCCTTTCTGTGTTCCTGATGTAAGGTGGAGAATCCTCAGTCATTTGCTTGTATCAGCTATAGTTTGGCCATGAATTCTTTTATCAACCTTTATATTATTTCTATTCCCTGTTTGTTGAGTCACTGGCAAGAGATACATTTTTTTATTTATGATAATAATCTTACAGATTATAGTAATAGTAAAGAAAAGGAATGGGTCCATGAAGATTTCAGAGTCAAGCTTATTTTCTTTATTCTAATGTATATATATATATATATATATATATATATATATATATATATGTATGTATATATATCCCTATCTCATTTCCACATGCAAACCTTTAGAATTCTTCATCTGTATGTGCATCTTCAGTTATTCTGAGCAAAGAATTTCCCTGTAAATATGTCATCCTCATATTTAGATATGATGTTTATACTGAGTGGTATCATCAGCCTCCCAGATTTCCCATGATGCCTGAAGGGCCTGTTCTCTACCTAAGGTAGCAGTGCCCTAAAATTAACCTCTGACCTAGAAAGCTACTTTACGTAGAGCATGTAACTTTTCTAGAACTCTGAGTCTAATCTAGGGTGGAAAAGATTCAGCCCTCTTCCGCCTCAGTTCTACAGAACCATTTCTGAAAAAGCAGTCCAACACCACATTTTTTTTTATTGGATTAGTTTTCACTTGGCTATGACTGGTTACTCTTCTTACACATTTGAAGGAAGGTGACATATGAAGAAAATTTGCTGGAAGCTCAGAAACTTCACTGCTAACAGGAAGATTCCTGCACCACCCAATATGACATGGTCTCCCTGATCTTCTCTGTATTGTCTCTGAGATATCCTGTAGTACTTCTCTGACATAATGGTGGTCTTGAGACTATTCTCTACTTTTTATTTCTGCCTTGGTCCTTCTCTTGGAGAATAGACCACGGAGGACAATGGGAGAAGTATACAGGTCTGTAAGAGAGGCAACTGTATTATTCCATAAGAGATGGAGTGTCAGGACCTGTGGTGTTAGGAGGAAAGTAGACAGAGAAGTAGACAGATATTACAGACTGAACTTACTGATAAAAGTGAAATGTTTTACAGGCTACAATTTCTTGTTGGAACAACAAGTGTTGGCATCATTTTTATGATATGTGGAATGTGGTGATATCTCCACATGTTTGTAGTTCTATGTGGGAAATATGAATGGATATTTCTTCTTGCCATTTGCTTCTAGACATCAACATAGGTCTGGGTAGACACACACGTGCGCGCGCACACACACGCATACACACACACACACACACACACACACACACACACACACACGTGTATACTCTTTCCATATTTTAACTATTATCTCCCAGTTTTTAAAAATTTTACCAATAAACAAATCCTCAAATCAAATTTTGATTTTTAATCAAACATGTGAATCACTACATTGTGGATCTCATTGGACATGGTAATACCTGTGCATGTATGTGCTTATGCATGTAAGCATGTGCTTGGATGTCATTCCTTTTTTTTTGGAGACAGGATTTCTTTGTGTAAGCCTGGCTGTCCTGGAACTCACTCTGTAGACCAGGCTAGCCTTGAACTCAGAAATCCTTCTGCCTCTGCCTCCCAAGTACTGGGATTAAATGTGTGTGCCACCACTGCCTGGAAGGTGTCATTCCTTAAGAAAGACATTTACCTTGTTTTAAGGAGGAGTCTAACTTGTTTGAAACTTTGCTTTTAGTCTGGCTGAACAATTAGCCTCAACCTACCTGTATCTCCTAAAGTGGGGACTACACTCACATACTATGACACCTGGTTTATTGAACTCAGATCCTCAATATTACACAGCAAGCACTAAATTATTGATCCATCTCCCGAGACACCCACCTCACCCCTTCCTCATTTTTACTTACTTTCTTGGCTAAGAAAACTAGAACCCACATACTAATATATTTCTTTTGTCATTTCCTCTCATTTTCCACGGTAAATTGGTGCCCATGTATTGGACTCCTTCTTGCAGTCTGACAGTGGTCATGCATTGCTCTTGTCTGTACCAGTCTCGGTTCTCTTGATGCTCTCTGATGCATAGTTGCATCTGCAGCCATACTCTCTCCCTGCAGGACTGTGCTGTGTCACTCTTCCTCTTTGCTCAGCTGTAATGGGGTTTCTTTTCATGCTTTGGCACCTATATCACAAGAACTTTCTCTTGTAAGATTTCTGTCATTCATTTACACAAAGGAATACTATTTAGCTATTAGGAACGACGACATCATGAGTTCTACAGGCAAATAGATGGAACTAGAAAATATCATCCAGCGTGAGGTAACTCAGATACAAAAGGACATGTATGGTATGCACTCACTGATAAATGGATATTAGCCAAAAAAATACAGAATATCAAAAATACAATCCATAGAATTCAAGAAGATTAACAAGCAGAAGTGCCAAGTAAAGATGTCTCAATCCCACTAGGGAGAGAGAAGAAAACAATCACTGTGTGTGTTGATGGCGGGGCATGAGCAAAGGGAGAGAGGGACCTGGATGAGAGAGGGGATACAAGACTGGGAAAGAAGAACATGGTCGGGTGTCCAAGGGGAGAAGCAGGAGTGAAGACCCAAGGGCCAGAAGAATGAATGGAGACAGGCAACCTTGTGAGGTAGGAGGTGGGAGGACCCTCTAGAATGTACCAGAGATCTAGGAGGTGAGAGACTCTCAGGACTCAAACAGAGGGACCTTAGATAAAATGTCCAACTGTGGGGAGAGGGAACTTATAGAGTCTACCTCCAGTAAAAAGAAAGGGCATCAAGTAGAGGGGTGAGGTTGCCATCCTACAGTTAAAAACTCTGACTCAGAATTGTTCCTGACTAAAAGAACTGCGGGGACAAAAATGGAGAAGAGCCTATGGGAAAGTAAGTCCAGTGACAAACCCAAATTGGGATCCATCTCAAGGGGAGCCTTCAAGGCCTGTCACTGTTACTGATGCTATGGTGAGCTTACAGACAAGAGCTAGCATGGCTGCCCTCTGAAAGGCCCAACAAGCAGCTGACCAAGACGGATGAAGACACTTAGACCCATCCATTGTCCAGAAGCTGGGGACTCGTGTGGTTGAATTAAGAAAAGGCTGGAAGAAGTTGTGGAGGAGGGTGACCCCACAGGAAGACCAGCAGTCTCAACTAACCTAGACCTCCAAGATATCTCAGACACTGAGCCACCAACCAGGCAGCATACACTAGCTGGTACAAGGCTGCCCGATACATATACAGCAGAGAACTGGCTTGTCTGGATTCAATGAGAGAAGAAGCACTTAACACTTGAGAGACTTGAGGTCCCAGGGAGTAGGGTTGGGTGCATGGGGACATCCTCTTGGAGATGGGGGAGGAGGAATGGGATGAGGATCTGTCAGAAGGTAGACTGGGAGAGAGATAGCGGCTGGACTGTTTAAAAAGAAAAACGCCTTAAAGATAATTTTAAAAAATCTCTGAAGATAAACAGGGCAGTTGAATGAAGGGTACACATTCAATTTTAAGTTTTAAAGACAGGAGACAGAATATCCCATTGGACTTTGAAGACAGGAAACAGAACATTCCAACTATCTAACTCTTAAAAACTTTCCTTCTCTTCCCCAAAAGTGAGGTATGTAAATACTTGTGAGGGAGAAATTATGCTGTTCTGTGGAAATTCTATTTGCCCTCTTGTATATTTGGCTTCAGTTTTCAATTTACTGTTTTAAACAAGCCTCATTAGCTACAGAGTTATTTATACATCTTTTCATTGCTCTCAGGTATTTGTTTTTCAGAGTACTGTTTAAATTAAAAATAGTGACCACAGTTATATAACTTAAACAGAATATAAGAGATTTAGTTGAGAATTCCACCTTTTGTTAACTTTCATTTTGCTTATTTTCATAAATTGGTACTGTCTATATAGTTTCAAAATATTGAGGTTAGCATATTTATCTACTTAAACCCATATAATAAATTTTTAAGAAAGATGGCAATCTGGGCTGAAGAGGTGACTCTGTGGTTAAGAATGCTTGATGATCTAGACGACCTCAGTTCAGTTCCCAGGACTCACACATCAGTTGGCTCACCTTTGACCTGAGATGTAACCAACCTCGTCAAATTCTTTGTAGTATAGCTGTTCAGAGAAACCCATTGGATGTCAAGAGAAGTGGCCCACTTTGGGGGAAATGAAAAGTTAATCTTAAGGATGAAAAGTTACAAATAGGCACTTGTTACCTATTTCATGGGCAAAGGCCATAAAAAGTGTGACCAGGACTTCTGTCTTCCCTTTGTCTCATCTGTAGAACTCATGGTCTCAATTTGCAGTCTTCCTATGATTTGTAGTAGGAAGTCTTCTCTCCTCTTTGTAGAAGTGCAGGGTTCTCTGACCGTGCCATGTAATGTTGTTCTGCATTGTGTACACTGTCTAATCGGCTTGCTTACCTCCTCCATTCTTTGGAGGACTTATAGCTTATAGAAAACCACTTGCCCTTTTCCATGACCTTAGCATACTACGTCTGAGGTATCACTGGTGCTGGAATAGTAAATGGCTCTCTGCATTTTGTTGTCTTTTGAAGGCATGGGTAAGAAAAGAGTGACTGTATCTCTCAGGCTCCCTTTTCATCTTATTTGATGTTTTACGATGGCTTCAAGTGAAAAATAAAACTAAGGGCTTGCTAACTGAAAAAAGGGATGAAGATGCTACATGATTTTCAGCCACTTAGTACTGATTATGATAGTCAGTGGTTAGGGTGCAAGGCCCTTTAGTTTATTCTTTGTTGTCATGAATTTTACATTCTAGTTCATCTTTACTTAATTCAGTGAGAAATTTGATTCATACATCATCATAAGTTTTGATTTTTATTTCCTCCTTTTCTCGGCATGTCTGGAATTTCCATTCCAATTAAATATTATTGTAGGGCTCAAAGCAAAGTTTATTTTCAAAAGTGGTAGTTCAGTTGCCAGGAAACAACGTGTCAGTAGTAAGAAATAGAACTAGAAATGACAGATGGAAGCTGTAGATTTCCCACTTGGCCAGAATCTTCACTTTGAGATTGTCTTTCAGCTAGCTCATAAAGGATTTAGAATCTCCAGCCAGCCCTGACTTCTCTACATCTCACATGATATGCTTACTTCCGATATAATATTGTTGTGTGACTTTTCCTAGGGAGACATGAATGTCTCTTTACCCAGTACTGGGTACTGGTCACAGACCAATGCAATGGTTTTACCCAGATGTACCTTGGGAATTAATGGATTTACTGAGCCACATGCATGAGCATGAATGGCAGCTACATCATACTGTAGCAGGAAGGACAACTCACAAAAGAGTCATCCCTCCCTCACACTCCCTGCCTTCTTTTCAGAAAGCATCTCTGAGGAGGCTCTTTCCCAATTGTTGTTAATTGTTTTTGTAACCTTTGAAAGGAACCCTATAAAGCATATTACCTTATAAAATTCTTGAGATATGTAGGTCTTGTTAGCATTTTGAATACTGTGAACATCCTTCATTTCTCCAGTAGAGACTGTTTCAATTTAGAGAAACTAAAACCCATATAACAAATGTGTAAATGTTCACAAGGAATTATTCCATTGCTTGCATAATTGATCATAAAGATGAGGATAAAGAAAGACAAGGAAGTTTTGGTTTCTCTGTGCTTATTATAAAACATGTTATTATGAAAAATCTTATTTATGGCTTTTCTTGAGGAAATATAAAAATATCTATTTACTAGGATGTGAGGGGGCCAATGATGTATCACTAAAGACTCCATCCTTGACTAGCTTAGTGAGATTGTTGGGATTGTTTAAAAGAAGCTGTAATGCCAGGCAAGTCCAAAGTCCCCTGGGAACCTTTCTACACAAAGAAATAGTAATACGCATGGTTTTGTGACCATCTGACGTGGGTGGTCACAGCCTCTCTGGCTCAGGATACAAATGTTGTGTCTAAGCTGGAGGAAATGGCTAAACAGCAGACTTCTTCACACCTGTTTCAGCTGTCTGAAATGAAAGGATGTGTAATGGGCACTGCTGACACTTAGTCACACAGCTGATATTTGAGCATATGACCTCTAGTCTCCTGCTCAAAATTGATCTTATCTTTTTTTCTGCATTAAATGAAGTATTATATTAAAAAAAAGGTTTTTCCAAGTGGAGAATTGGTGATCATTATTGACTTCCATGTGTTTACTGAAATACTCAGCTTCATTTACTCTAACTTGCTTATTCTTTATTACGCTGATGTATTTCTAATATAACATAAGCCAAACGTATCCCAGAGAAACAACATTGGAACTGACAGATATACTTCATAGGATACCTAAGTCTTTAATTTAGTTTATCATATTCAAAACAAAATATTGTTAATCTACTTTAAGGTAAAAAGGAGTCATTCAAGTATGTGTTTCTTTATCCATTATTAAATAGGTATTATTAGATGCAGAATATTCTACCGAACCATAAGGAGAAAACAAAATATCATAACTTTGTATCATTAGCTAATGCTAAATGTATAGAACTTAAATTAAAAACCAAATATGAAATAGAATCCAGGATGTGTCAGATGGATCTGTGAATAAAAACATTTGACAAACAAACCTGAAATGGACCAACATAACTGACTCCAAAACTATTTCCGCTTTTCTCCATAAACTTGCCATGACACTTGTATGTGATCTGAAACAGGATTGGTGTAGAGGAAAGTATAGAGATCACATTGAATTGTGAACCTAACTGTAGTTTTCTGATTTCCATCACAGTGATGAAAGGGCTGAGATAGCTAAGTTAATAAATAGAAAAGGCTCACTAGGTCCCAGTAATAAAGATACTACTACAATCTCTGGGATACCTATTGCTTAATTCTGTAGTAGGGAGTCCAGATGCTGTGTTGGCAGGAGCTGGAAGATCAACCTGCTAACCTCATGGCTACAAAGCAATGAGAAAACTTGGACCAGAATCCCTAATCCTTCATCATTGTCATACCCTCAGCTATATAAGATTACCCACAAGGCCATACTTCCAAAAAGTTCTTCTAATTATAATACCACCACAAAGACCATACCATTGATGTGTAGATCTTTGAACGAAGATACTGCCAACTCACACAAATAACTTATAAACTCTAAACTTAAAAAAAAAAAGTTAAAAGAGCTGGAGAGATAGATTGTTGGTTAGGAGTTCTTGCTGCTGTGTCAGAGAACCCAAGTTCAAGTCTAAGCATCCACGTTAAGTATCTCACCTCTAGTAACTTAGAGAACCCAATAGCTTCTCTGGCTATGGTAGACACCTGCTCCCATGCACATACAACACAGTCTGGCACGCTAGTACTTGTAATAAAAAGATAAGCATGTCAATGGTTAATTATATTTTGAAATTGAATGAATTATGTTTTATCTTTAATTATTTCATTTATAATTTATCCTATCTAAAAAAAAAAAGACATTTTTCCTTTTTCATGTACTCAGATGTTTTCCCTCAATTTTATTTCACTTGTCTTTTGTTTTTGAACAGTTTAGCCATACTAGTGAGAATCTCTTTTGCCAGTTGCTTGGGTGTTCATACTTGATTCCTAGATGTTTGTCTTGTTTCTTGATTAACTGAAAGAAAGCTTTTATTTAAGAAACTTATATTAAAACGCAAACAATGGAATCAGTGCTTGTAATTTTTTTCAGAGCTATTGTGAACAAGCTTGCTGTCTTCCATGCTTGTCCTTGTTTGCATTCCTTTTGCTCTGATAAATAACATACCCAAAGACAACTTGAAGAAGAAAGGCTAAAGCTTCCAGGGTACAGTCTAGGGTAGCCAGGAGATATGTACAAGGCAAGGACCTGCTAACCTCATGGTCACAAAGCAATGAGAAAACTTGTACCTGAGTCCCTAAACCTCCAAGAAGGTCATACTCTTAGCTACAGAAGATTACCCACAAGGCCATGCTTCCAAAACATTGGAGAGGAATCCAAGCACAGTGCATGGAAAAAAAATGCTATTTACTGACTTAATATCTTGCTCAGCCACTTTTTTTTTTTTAAATCTAACCAGGCTCACCTACCTGGGATGACACTTCCCAAAGTGGACTGCACCCTCATGAATCCATTGGCAATTAAGAAAACACCCCACATGTTTATATCCACAGGACAATGTAATGTGGTTAGTTCCTCAGGTGAGGTTCCCTCTTCCCTGGTAACTCTGGTTTCTGTCTATTTGACAAAACCTAACTAGCACAATGGTGCCAGCTGAATTCAGCGAGCCTTTCTTATTCATTCAACTTAGTGTAGGAAGTTATACATCCTCTTTGAGTGCTGATAGAATTTTCCTCTTATTTAAATAGAATTCTGTGAACAATGGCTCTTGATTCCTTCTTCTCTGTCTTCCCTGCTGTCAGTCTTCCACATATCTCCTCATTTACATCAGAAATATCTCTCTATTCCTTCTTTCAATGGTCACTCTCATATTTCCTGGTTTGAAGCCCCTTTTTTTGTTGTTCTAAGAGTTTGTAATAGACTTCTCTTCAGCTTTATCCATACACTCTGACCCCTGTAGACACCTCTTCTCTGCAGTCTCAGCAGTAGTTAGGATATTCCTAAGGTATAGATCTTATAACCTGGCCCAGGGTGAAAACACAAGAATTAGTGGTGGTTCTTGGTTCTCTTAGAACAAGGCTGTGTGTGACTTGTCTCCTCTAGTTCATATTCATTTAGCAGGATCTCATTCAGATCATGATTTCAGAAAATAGCTATGCTGGACTTATCAGGATGCTTCTTGCATATGGATGTGTGTATGTATGTATGTATGTATGTATGTATGTATGTATGTATATATGTATATATATGTATGTATATGTGTGTGTATATATACATATACATACATATATATGTGTGTGTGTGTGTATATATGTATGTATGTATGTGTATCTTTCTTCCTAAGTAGTTAGGAGGCTCAAGTACTAGATAAGCCATGTCTATATTTACTTATTATTTTTATTGTTATGTGAAAGACTAGTTGTGAGAATAGTATGTAGTTGATTACTATCTAACATACCTTTGAATTATGAAGCTGATTTATTAAAGTTATATTCAGGGGCCTGAAGATATAGTCCAGCAGTAAAGTTCACCGTAGCTCTTACAGAGGACCATGTTTAGTTCCCAGCACCCATGTAGTAGCTTACAACTGCACATAACTCAGTACCAGGATATGTTATTCCCTCTTCCTGACCTTCACAGATTTCAGATAGACACATTGTCATAGACATATATGTGAACAAATTACTAGCATACATAAAATAAATGAATCATTAAAATATTTAAATAACAAAGTTATGATTCTGAACTAAATAGGAATTGAGCCAAATATATATATATATATATATATATATATATATATATATACACACACACACACACATATATATATATATAATGTGTGTGTGTATTCTGTATATCTTCAAGAGTTGCTAAAATATTGAAGTTTAAATTTAATATCTGTTTAAAAGATATCATGTAGGTTTATCACTGACCCTGAAGAATGCAATCATATAGCTAAAAATGTATTATACTTTTTCCATCTTAGCATTGCTGAGGTGCCACAGTGTATGTTACTAGTTATATGAAGAGAGAAAATAAGAGTTGAGTACCACTTTTCCTTCACCTTCCCCACTCAGTGTCCCAAATATCACCAAGTGCTCTGAGTTGATAACAACCTTAAGACCAGATTTTATATTTTGACTTTCTTGGAGATATTTTTAAAAGTGTGTTTGTCCCTGCAGATTAAATTTGAAGACTTCTCAGAAGCCCAATATCACTAAATTCAGGAGAGTCATACCTAAAAGAGAAAAGAAATTAGATAAGATACCCAAAGCATGCAGGGGAAATGAAAGCAGGCACATTCCAGTGCTTATCTTTTCTAGCAATCTGCTATGCTCCAAGTTCTGAACATCTGAGAGACCAAATAATGTTGCCGATATCAGATCGCCCCTGGAGTTTACTTTTGATGCTGATAAATGTTGTTTTCACAACTTTGCTCCTGCCAGATACTGTTTCTCAGAATTACCCACAGCCAAGCATCATCTTCGTTTCTTCTCCTTTTTTAAAATTTTATTTTTCAGTTATGCCTTAAGCATGGATCACCATAGTTAGAAATAAATTTTAGAGGTAGCATTAGTCAATAAATGATATTCCCATGGGGGTAATGTGGTGGCTTTTAAATTATATGTTCAGTTATTTGTTGAGAGCTTCATATATGTCTAAAATAATGTATTTTCATCATGTCCACTCCTGACTCGTATTTTACAACTCCTTCCAGATCTCTCACCACATTTACTTCCCAACTTCATGTCTTTTTTTTTAAATAAATAAACTTTGAGGACAATTAGTGCCATCTATATGCACATGGGTATAGGATGGACAACCAACCACTGGCCACTCTCCTGTATAAAACTGGTTTTCCTCCCCTGGAAGCCATTAAAGACTAATAGCTACTCAGTTATGGGTGGGATTTTGATAGGCACTCACTCATCTATCCTGGAATTTTGACTGGCTTCATCTTTTGCGTGTCTTGTGCAAGCAACTGAGGATTTACAAGTGCAATTGGTCTGTTTTATCCTGAAGGCAGTCCTCCCAAACCTCTGGCTCATATTGTTTTTTCCATGACTCTTAGTGTTCTGTAAGCCTTGGTGAGGGTGATGTGGTTCATTTATTCCTGAATATTCTGCCATTGACACTTATTTTCTGTACTTTGACTAATTGTGAATCTTTGCCATAACTTCTCCACTAGGAAAAAAATATTCTCTTATGAGAACGGCACTAATCTGTAGGATCTATAGGTCAATAGATAAGTAGTTAGAAGGCAATATAATACTAGGTACATTTAGCCAAATAATGGTATTAGGTTCTCCTGTAGGGCCTTTGCAGTGCCCAGCCAGTGGTTCCTTTTGGGGTTCTCCAGAATGAGAGGATAGGATTGAGGCAAAATCAGTGTCTCGGGCAAAAGAACAGGTGCAAGCTGACAGGGGAATCATTGCTCTTTCGAAGCTGCTGTACTTAGAGACAGCTTACAGTCTCTCTCTCTCTCTCTCTCTCTCTCTCTCTCTCTCTCTCTCTCTCTCATTATCTTTCTTGTTCTTTTGCTCTCTCACTCTCTCTCTCACTCTTTAGCTCTCTCGCTCTCTCGCTCTCTGAGTTCACATCAGTCTTTTATTGGTTACACTTTCTTGTTATACAATAACAATCAAATGGATTTTCATTATTTTCTCAAGCCATTAGTTTTTTCTGAAAAAAAAATAATAATAACATGTAAGTATGTTACCAGAAAACACAGTGCACACACAGAGTCATAGTTCAGTGTCTGCTAAAGCAAGTTATACCTTAAGTTTAACTCTCAGAAAACCTCCAAATCTCACATCATCTGGGTAAAAACTTGGGGTTATAGCATTAGCATGAAAACCAAAAGGAGCTAAACAGGTCAGGGTAATATTAATTTTTTTAACTTGTATTGAATTTATAAAATCTCTGTATCAAGTTTACCCGAATGTCTGTTTCTGCAGTGCTTTTGAAACTCTTTTCCTCATGCAACGTCTGATTCCTCTGGGAACTTCCCCAGGACTTGTTCCCAAGCCCAAATGTTTTAGAACCTTTACCCTAATTTCCTTAGGCAGGCAATACCAGGCATCAAATTAGGATGTCTGAATCTTCTCAGTAAGGTCACTGATTAGTTCACTAATCCAATGGTCACTTCAAGAGGTCCAAACTCTTCTACCCATACCTTATCTTTTTCATTATATATGTATCTTCCAGTTACGCACAATAATATTTCTGGATTAAACTTTCTATTATTAGAGAGTAAACAGAATAAACCTTGTGGGGTGTCTAACCATAGCTCACCAATCCAGTAGACCTAGCTATTTTTATCTCTGTCCTATCTCTTGTATTTTCTATGGACATCCCTGTTCTTAGTAGCCTGGGCCCAGTGTTCCTTTTCCTTGGGGTCTTCAATTCTCCTAACTACTAAAACTTCAGGTTTCTCAAAAATATTTCCCACTTTAAATATTTCCTGGTACAGCTTAATCATCATGACTTGGCTAAAATTTTCCAGAGAACAATTGAGCCAGTCAGCTTCCACATCCAGAACCCCTTGACCCATTATGCCTGGACTGCTTACTTGAATGGCCAGGGCCAGAGCAGTTTTTGTTTCTAATAGATATCAAAATAATGCCCTCAATCCATTTCCCAGAATTTTTTTCCAAAGTTGTTTTTGAGGATAAATATGATATTGAAAAAGGCAAAACACAAGCATACAAGAAAAAGCAACACCACCATACAGAGAAAGCCAAAGATGCCTAAACAGTGTTGTATTGCTGCATTCACAACCATGTTGCACCTGACAGAAACATCTTCACACACACACACACACACACACACACACACACACACACACACACACCTGCCATGGCCACATAATCATCCCCACCAATAAACCCTTAGTATACAACAGGTCTGGCTACCCCAAGGGAGAAACTGACATGTGGTGGCAGAGGAAATCCTGTCATCTGGTCATCGCTATTATTCCCAGAAGTCATAGCTAGGTATTGTATAAATAATTTTAAGAGCACTAACAATCAACCTTAGTAAGAAGCAACAATTTGAAAATGGTATAACTGTGTCTTATACTTCCAGATTATATTGCGAGGTGTGTCTGAAAGTTCTTCTCTATTTCTAACGTCACCATCTTCTCTAAACTTTGCCTATTTTTTCCGCAGACAGCTGAATTTTTCTTTGTTGTTTATTAAAATAACAATAAAACTTAATCTAAATACCTTCATCTATACTTATTGGACGTTTCTTGTAAGATAAATTGAGACTGTACACATATCTTCTGTGTTCTATTTTTAAATGTATGCTAAATAACTACTGTGAATCACATGTAGGGGGCTGGTCTCCTGTTTCTGTGTATTCTAATACTAAATACTGGCCCTCAAGATCTGCTTGCCATCAATGATGCAGATCCTCTCATACACCACATGATGCTATGTAAAGTTTGCTCCCCAATTTAAAGCTACTGTTAAATAAAAATGGCTACATGCAATCACTAAGGGAGAATAGAAGTAGATGGTGTTTCAGTTTCTGGACTGGGGGTAACAGGTAGGCACCATCAGGAAGAATGAGAGAGGATAAGGAGAAAGCAGTCTAGGAAAAGGAAGCATGAGAGGACAGAGGGCTCCATTAGATGTGATGAACCGACAGCATGTTCCAGAGTGTAATGGAAACTGAGCACAAGCTGATGGAATGGAAATACCCTAGAAGCCTAAAACTGTAAGTACTTGGGGGAGCACGACTGGGGAATTAACAGTCTAGCATTAGAAAAAATAGATTATGGGTAATCAACTCTCCCCCCAGGAATTGTGCCGAAGCTAAATAAATAAACCATAATCTAAGTCTCATTCATTTGGAAGGAAATGGGGATAGAAACAATTCAATTACTTTACAATCATAAAGATGCATTCTGACCCTGATATACCTCATAAATATCTAAAATATCAATTATTGTCATGAAGTGTTGTTTTCACATGTCATTGATACTTTATTATCCTTAGGTTTTGGTTTTGAATTTTATGACTTCGCATTTTTTATATATTTATCATTAGATTATTTCACTTTTATTCACCTTTATGTATAGAGTTTTATAGCAGTATGAATAACATCAGACAGCAAGGTTTTAAGGCTGGGACTTGTGTCACTATGGGCCACTGTGCCACGTGTCTCACTGAAAATGTGGGTGCACGAAGAAGGTGGCAACACTCAAAGGATATTAAATGTGTAGTAAAAAAAAAGATAATTCAAAACAGAACATAATTCATCTGAGATGCTTCTGGCATCATTCACCATATTGCATCCTGTGACTTGTTTGCACTCTTGGTTCTGAACTCAGCACAGGAGCCCTGGGCTCAGCACATGCCCTCACACCATGCAATGCCAACGACAGCTGCCTGAAATGCGAGAGGAGGCACTAGCATGTTGTATGTTATGAACTTCAGTGTTTTCACTGTACACAAAATTTTCAGCTTTTATTGAAATAATAATTCAAGGACAGAAAACAGAGACTGTACCTCCTTCACACTGTACTTCAGTTTGCATTAAACTGGTATATGTTTGAATGGCATTTTATTAGAGTGCTTACTTATAAACGTTTCTGTTTCAATTGCTGAGAATATCATTTAAAAATCATTCAACGAAGTTTTACATGAGATTGGCACAGAGTTTCCAACAATATCTGAAATGGTAATAAAGATATTTCTGCCAGTTAGTACTTAGAGTTAAGTGACATTAATAACATTGGTGATTATTAAATTAAAATATTGATTAACATGGAAAAGCACTAAAGATACTTCATAGTCTATAGTATTTAACATTCCATGAAGATTTAATCCTTCATGTAAGAAAATAAACAAGCATGCCCATATCATTAACTTGCAAGTTTGCATCTGTCTTTAACAAATAGTAAAGCTATATGTTTATTAAAATTATCTTAGAATGACTTTATGACTTGTCATCTGTCATCTGTATTTGATTTTGATTTGTATACCTATTACACACACACACACACACACACACACACACACACACACACACATATATATATATATATATATATATATATATATATATATATATATATATGGATCACATTCTTGGCCTCTTACAAAAATGTATCCATCAAAAACAGGTCACAAATGCAAGAAGTTTTAAGTAGCCTGAGCTGGAAGCCCAAGAATTGACTCACCAGCCAACAAATCATTAGCATCATTACTTGGTACTTACTTAGCTCTCTACGTCAGTGTCTTTCTTTATAAAGTGAGAATAATAATAGTAATTATCTGTTTAAATGCATTAAGATACACTAAGCACTAAGAAAGGTTTTTGCCATTAAGACATGCTAATATATTGATAATTCTGTAATTACCACCACCATACTCATTACTCTGATACATTCATTATCGAGTGCCTACTGTATGTTGAGCATTCTCCTGGCAAGGGGAGACACTGATGAATGTGACAAAAACTCATCCTACCCTGTAAGTGCTGGAAGCCTGATGAGCAGGGACAGATGATGAAAAATCAAGCAGCACCCAGGTGATCAGTGAAGTGACTTTAAAAAATGAAGTAACTGTGACTTTAAATAACAAGAGAGAGATATGCCTCCAAGCATGGACAGTGAGCACAGATCAGAGGTGGCTTTTTTATGGAATCTCAAGGATGAGAGAGACAGATATGGCAGGAACATGGACACAGCCACATCCAGATAGATGAAACATCCTGATCATGAAGGCTTTTAACAAGAAGACATGTGTGTGCTTTACTGTATTTTAGGTCAGCTGCAGATGGAGTTAGAGACCCAGTTTTTAGGGGATATGATATACGTTTCTGGCCTCCACAGACGCATGCAATCATATACATAGTCACGCACGGACACACAGATATACCCATAAATAAAAGATAACAAAAATAAATTCTTGAAGTGTAAGTTCTTTATTTTTGTACTATACCATTTAATATTTTGGGTGTGTGTTTAAACAGGGGTAATTAAAATTACAAAGACTAAAGCCACAGGGGATGGAGACTGTTGCTCTTTATGCTCTAGATAGTATGACAGAAGAAAAATACTTTATAACATGCTGTTGAATTCCTTGAACTAATTTTCCTAAAATATGAAAAGTTGAGTTATTAAAAAATATATCCTGGACACAAAATAGCATATATGTTAGAAAAAAATAGATGTTAAATATGTTTAGTGCGTTTCTTATTCTGAGTGTTGGTAATAACTGATATAAAGTAAGAAGAAAAACAGAATTGCGGGTTGAGTCTCTGACATTCAATAATAGACTATCTACACAATAACATAATAACCTAAGTATTATTTTCCAAGACAGTGTTACAGTCTGAAGCTGACTTGTGCTCATAAAAACTGAATCATGTTCAAAGGCGTCTTCTCCAGCTGCAGAACAAGAGGAATACAGTGCATCAGAGGACAGTTTTATGCTGAAATACAGTATGGCTTCTTAGTACTCAGCCTCACCCACATTTCCATTGTGTAATTCTTGATATAATGAACAGTTATCAAATTCTCTTATCTAGAGGTTTGGCCTCAACCATATTAAGAGCTTGCAGGCTCCCAGACCACATATAATACTTCAGTTTATATTCCTAAATATTCTAGGACATCAGGAATCCTAAAATGTCCAAATGTACAACACTGGACCAGGAGGATGGCACATTCAGGAAAGCACTTGCCTTGTGGTTGTGCCTGATCATAATTCTAGTGCTGGGCAAATGTGGATAGGTGAATACCTACTGCACAATGGTATGGTGGCTTAGACTGCTTTCAAGTTTCTAGCCAATGAGAGATGTTACTTCAAAGGAGATAAGCATCATTTGTAAACGTGCACATACAGGGTATGGGGGTGTTGGAACTAAAAAGAGTCGGGAGGGGAAGGAGAGGGAGACAGAGAGGAAGACAGAAAGAGAGAGTACAGATTATCATATATATCTGCCCAAAGATACCAGAGGCTCTTTTTAAGGCACTTGGGGATAAAATTCCTTTGGCACAGAGTCTGTTTATGAACTGTATGCTGTCCCCTTGCTGTATGGACAAAGTTTTTCTGTTTGAATCTTTCTGTCAGAAATGATCCTAAATGACTTTCAAAGGTCACTGTGGTGGTTTGAATGTGCCTGGTCAAGGGAGTGGCATTATTAGGGGTTGTGGCCTTGTTGGAGTAAGTATGGCCTTGTTGGAGAAGGTGTGACATTATGGGGGTGGGCTTTGAGACCCTCCTCGTAGTCAGGTGGGACTTGCCTTCCTCATGGTGTCTCTTCACAGCAATGAAAATCCTAACTAAAACAATCATAGATAACATCCCTTGCTCATTCCCATCTCTACAACAAGTCAACATTTTATTTTTCATAATGTCCTTCTTTATTATTTTTCTTTGTTTAAAAATGTAACACAGTTATGATAGAGAACTTCAATTTGAGTACTGTCTTAAAGCTGTAGTGGCACTGTAAAATGCACCATCTTCTAAACCATATGTTTAGAAATATGTGTTTATGTCATGGGCGGGACTAGCTGTCTTTACTAAAGAGAATAGCTGTGACAGTAGTTTAATGACAGCTAACTATCATCCACAGTCAGGATGTAACCTAATTATCTCTTTCACTAAATTATAACAATCTTTTCACCATGCTAAAACCTTGCCCTGATAAGCCTGAAGATATTTTCAGATTTGTTTACAAGGAGGAAATAGAATCATTCCTTTTACCAAAAAAAAAAAAATTAAATGATTAAGCAAAATAGAGTAATTTAGCCTTTTAAGTTTGTGTGGGTCAAAATGACATTGATGCATGACTTTCACAATTTGGCACTGAGAATAAAAGAAGGCAAGAATCAATTCCTCACATTTGAAATTAAAATCATTCAAAGACAAGCCATCTACATCAGCTCCTGTTCCACTTACCCTGGTTTCATATGCTAATATTTTGTAATACACACATGCTTTGCTATATCAGGGTTTGTGTTTTCACATGGATCAGGATTTATAGACAGTTGTGAGGCATCATGTAGGTACTGGGAAAAAGATTCTTCTAGACCTCTGCAAGAGCAGCAATTGCTTATAACTACTGTGCCATCTCTCCAGCCTTTCATGCATGCTTTCAAAAAGGCACTTCATATGTTCTTGGGACTTAACATGCCAAACATTAAGAAATACATAATAATGACAGTATGAACACATGCTACAGTATAAGTAATCTATTACTTCCTAATTCAAGATTTTGACTGCAGTGTTTTTCAGTGTCCCCCAAAAGCTGATTCTAGACAACATTCCAAGTTGAAGTCTATTAGATAGGACATGGCCATTAGATAGGACATGGTCCTACAAAATCCTGATCAGACCCTGGAAATAGACACATACAAGGGGCAGAATGACCTCAGTGATTTCTCCATATAATTGGGGACTTTGAGAATACAGGATATAACAGGAGCAAGAGTTTCTGTAACAACATCTTGAGAATGACCTTGGTTATATCATGCAGGACAAGGCAAAGGACTGGGCATGATAGTACCTGCTCCACAGTGGGCATGGTAGAGGGAAGAAACTGAAGGCCAGTGGATACATTAACCATCATATTAATGCAATTTAAAACTACATTTACATTCCATTTCATTGATGTCAAAACAACAGTATCATGAAGACAAATCCTCTAGTAGACTAGAGCAAAATGGAATCTCCTAATCACTGCTCGTAGGAATGCAAACTAATCTAGTTACTATGGAAATTGGTGTGGAGGTTTCTCAAATACCTAAAAAAGACCCAGCAAAACCACTCCTGAGTATTTACCTACAGGAGTATAAGTCAGCATACCAGAGAAACATGCTGACTGCGTGGTTCTTCTCCATTGCTAATGTAGTTGAACTAACCTAAGTGTTCAAGAACAGAGGAATGGGTAGAGAAAATGTGGTTTATACTCAGTGTATTATTTTTTTTCAGGCATACAGATAAATGAAACTATGCTGTTTACAGGGAAATGAATGCAACTGAAGATATTCACATTAAGCAAATAGTCATTTTCAGAAAAAATATCAAAACATAAAACAAACACAGTATCATATACTTCTCAGTGATGAACTCTAGGCTTAACAGATATCCAAAGTCACATATGCACAGAGGCTTATGAAGTAGGAGGAACCCCAGGTAGGAGAAGTAAGGGAACTGATGGGAAGGGTACTTATTGGAGGGTGAATGATAGATGCTCAAAGTCCATTGTACACTTTCATAAAAATTGCCTTACATAACCTAAAACAATAGAATTGTAAAGAGAGCCATTTTGAGCCTCCCAAATGGCAATGTTTGTCGTACAAATTTTACTAGGTGTGGTGCTGGCTCTCTTCCTCTGTGAATTATTATTTAACATTAACCTGTACTTGAAATTGGGATCTCCCCCCACGAAGATCATAAAAGCAACATGGCTCCTCACCTGAGGTGCCTGAAGAGCTGGTCTAGATGCAGGAAGCAGAAAACTCACACTCTAGGCTTCCATTCAAAATGACAAATGCTAGCTGTTAAGGGGTTGGCCCTGGTGTTTATGGAGGCCACAAATCGGATGAAAGCGGCATGGTTCTGATGTGATGCCCCTTCTTATTGCTGGGTATCAGCACTTCCCGCAGAGTTTACCCAGTAGTCTCCAGAGATGTCGTGCAGAGGCCCCAACATAATGAACACAAGGTCTGCCAAAGTATAGGATATGTGCCTTGCAAATATTAGCAGATTAATTCATGATGACTAAGAAAGGAGCTGGCATAGATGTCTTGTCTATGAATGCTTTCGATTAAAAATATGATGAACTGTCAGAAGATCACTGCTCCCACCTTCCTTTCTTCTATTCTCAATACAGAATTGTGAAAAATTCCATATCGATAAACATATATAAACTTTAATGATCCAAATTACTACACTTGGCTCAATTTTTGAAATAAAAATCATTATGCATTTTTTTATTTAAAAAATTACAAGTACCTCTCAGTAAATTTAATTTTTAAAAAGATTTTATTTTATGTGTTGTTTGTACATCAGAGATCAGAGAGAGAGAGAGAGAGAGAGAGAGAGAGAGAGAGAGAGAGAGAGA
>JANHMN010000008.1:15206324-15222829 GCA_030674055.1 Rhabdomys pumilio | reverse complement strand
GACCATACCCTGCTTGACATGAGTACTGTGAATCTGATATCCACCAAACCATCTCTCTAGCTCCTTCTGAATTTTTGGTTAAGCCAAGAAAGCTGTCTTGTGAATACTGTGAGTTATAAGAGATGACCTGTGCCCGTTCCTCGGTAGGTGCTCAGTGCTTCATGTGCTCTCAGAAGCATTCATTTTAATGTAGATTTTGCCTTAGAAAATACTGTCTTTCACCAATGCTGGTCCTCAGACGGAAATTTGATTGTGAATTTCTGACCTTTTTTCTAATCATGGGTTTGAATCATAAGCACCCTGGGGTGAAATGCATATTTTGCCTTTCATATTCTTTGCTGTTTCAAAAAAAGAAATGCTTTAGGATTTCTCTCCTTTTGTAGCAACTTTCTCTGTGAAAAGAGCAAAGGAAAGAGACTGCCTTTCCTGGCACCCACCTTTCTCAAATATTACAGTTGTATGATACTTCCTAAACTTACATACTGACTTAAATACAAATAAAAAATTAGCGGGGAAATGAGATTATCCCATTATGAAGTTCAATAAATTTGAAACATGACTGAATGTTTCTCCTTGCTTCAATATGACTTTATATAAGTTCAAGGAGAACCACAGCAAGCTTTCTTTTCTTCTTCGCAACATTTGCTGATTAAGAGAAACTGTGACTTGCTTTGGTTTCAATGCTCTAATAATATAGTCGGAGTCACCAATGTCACATTAAGGGAAAAAATTAAAAGCAACTCATCTTCGAATAATTTATCAAAGAGTAATTTAACCCAGATTTAAATCCTCTACTTCTCTCTGTGTCTGAATCTTGTGTCTTTCCATTTTTTTCTTTTGTTTGATTCTGAGTCTGTGCCTACCTGGAGTCTGTCTTGTAAAGATGTCTGTCTCTATGTCTCTGTAACTATGTCCTCCAAAAAGGAATTTTCTTCTCTGTTTTTGGAACAGCACAGAAACCATCATATGGGAAGGAATGAGGGAATACTTCACATCAATCTTTATCAGGGTTCACAAGGGATATAACTCTTTTGTTGCATCTGCCCCCAACTGACCTAAATAAGAAATAGTTCTGCAACCTTCACTGTCAACAACTGCATAAACCCATAGCTATGTACCTTCCAATATTTATGGCATCTATTTGTTTTCAACTTATTTGCTGTTTTCAGCATTTTTACATAACATGCAAGCACACATGCATTAGTCTGCATTTGTTTGGGCCCTGGAAGAGTACACCATTTACATTTACGATTATAGCTATGTGTTTTTCCAAGGTTGTAAAAGTTGATTACATGGGGAAGGGAGATGAGTTGTTAAGTTGTTCTCTTAAAGGAAGGTTAAACAAGCAGTCTGAGTACACGGTAGAAGAGCAGTCCTGAGCGACTTCTGGTGTGATGGAAAAATTGGTAATGAGTCCAGCAAAAACCGTACTCTCTTAGAATGGAAGAGGTATTTTCATAATGACGTATCACTATATTGTATAACAGGACTTACATGTCATGAGCAGAGAAAGTAACATGTTGTAATTAGGGCTTCTATGCTGGCCAACCTTCTAGGTGAGGCAATAAAGGAAGACTCACATACACATAGGCAGGGGTAATCCCACATCAGTACTGGCTGGGACAAGAACAAAGCAGTATTCCTGGGAGTGACTTGTGGAAATGCCTTAACCCCTTCCTCCCTACTGCATTTATCTCTTCTTCCTTCCCTCATCCATCCTTCCTTCTTTTTTTCTCTCTCTCTACCTTTCCTTTTGTTTCTTCCTTTTTCTTTCTTTCTAGTTTGATGTACTCAATAGACCAAATAAACATATAGATGCAGTTTCAACTTCTAATCTCAGGCCACTGAGGAATAGGTGGATAGACACTTGGAATGGAATGAGCAGATGTTAAGGGTTATTTCTGAAGCAGGGTTTCTAGAGCTAGCTGACTTTAAATACTCACTCTGCTACTTACCACACAGTTGACCTTGGGTAAGTAAGCTTCTCTTTCTCTACTCAGTTTATCTGGGAAAATTATGACAAGAGAGTATTTTTGCCATCATGCTCACCAGCTGTCAGGCCTTGGTGCAGTTAATGTTTTCTGAGTAGAACTTGGGACATTTTGACCTCTTAAAAAGACAGTAGTTATCAAAATTATTAAGAGAGAGACCCACTTATAACCATGTTATAATACTGAGACAAATGCAAAGGATCCTACAATGGAGAAAGTCATTAAGTCTATATACACAAGAGCTAATGGGATTTTTAAAGCAGAAGAAACAATGAATCCCTTGGTAGGGCCAACTCCATCTTCATGGAACCCTCTCACAAAGTTATCCATGCATTTGTATAACTCAGAGGTCTTCAGCTAAATCAATGTCTTATCAATGGATCTTTTCAAAACATCAACCAACACGAGATGCTTCTTTGACATGAGAAATGACCTAGTCCCAAACAGCAAAGAGTGGGTATCAGGGAAAGTACAATTTCTGCTCATTTATTTTGTTTGTTTGTTTTGTTTTCTCCCCTTCTGCCATTTACATATTTTGGTTTACTTTATAACGAGAGACGACATTTTTACAGTACGCTTTGAAAATGAGCCAGATGGAGCAGAGTTGGGTCCTTGAGTGCTATAGGACTGCCTTAGCATTTTACAAAATAGGCAAAAGGGTAAAACCTTCAGAAGTTTCACACCGACGACTCAATTTCTGTTTCTAAAACATTTTAAAAGCACATGTGAATATTTAGTAAATTTAAAAAGGGAATAGCTGTCTAATAAAAGAATTTTTTTTTAAGTCAGGTTTTAAGTTTAAATGGTGCTAAGCTTTAGAAGCAAAACAACAAAAGATGCTCACAGTGATACTCAGTTACCTGGGAAGCGTGGGCTATGGATACACAGTTGAGCATAGATATGAAGTGACATACATGATGACTATAAACATGAGGCAATATGCATGATGAATATAAATGATGAAGCATAATGACAATGCACAGAAATGAACACAGCAGAGGCTTGGGAAGAGGAAATGTCTATCCCATTATGTAGTGCAAATACTTGAATTGACCAGGACTTAAGGAAACTCCTATTAAATTATTGTAACTCTGTAATCTTATTTTATTGTACAAAACTTTATTGCTTGTAGTTGTCGCCTTGTTAAATATTTCATATTTTTTCAATAGTCTTTCAATAGCATTCCCAGTGCTTAGGAAAAGGACACAAGAGGACAAGGAGTTCAAAAAGTTATTCTGTCATCCACAACAAGTCTCAGGTCATCCTGGGCTACAGGAGACACTTCAACAAAGAACAGAGGGAAGTAGGGGTGGAGATAGACAGATACAAAGACAGAAAGACAGAGACACATTTAAGACAACGAAAGATGGAGACTTTTGCTTCTTTTTTTCTCACCTTCTTTAAGAGTTCTGTGTTGGGAAAAAAAAGTTCATTAACTGTCAATATTTTGTGTAACTAGACAGAGGGAAAGAATGTAATCAGTCTAAATGCTGGCAAAAAGACAGATAAGAACTGTCCAGAAGGCAACCATCAGCAGTCCCCTGGTTATTGGTCTTAAGTTGTGAGAACTAAGAATATTCTTTTTAGTGCCTTTTAGTAGTCTGTGGTTTTGAGGCTTCATACAAACCAACTATTTACTTAGTAATTAAAATGTTGCCAATGTATATTTGCATATCAGCAGTGTGAAGGGTCATTGGAATGGCTCTCTCCTCTTGGCTCCCTGGGCAATTGTTCATTGTTACCATGGATACTCTGCAATGCTTTGCAGCTTGCATTTTTCTTCACATTTTTTCATCAGTTTGAATTCAAGAATTCAGACCCTTGAATGCCACAGCTGAGAGCATGCAAAGAAAACTGCATTAAACCCTCAGCAAGGCAGGTTGGCAACCACTTGTGGTATTCACCCTATTTATATCCTTGTGCTTTCTGACCCTCACCTCACGGTTGTCTAATAGTTCATTGATCAGATTTCTAAAGAGTGCTTGTCTTACTTGCAAAATACTCCCCAAACAATAACTCGTGTTCTTGGGCCATGTTGGATTATGATTTACTTCCTACATAATTTTCCTCCTCCTCAGAGTCTTATTTTCTCCCTGATACCCTTCTGGGCACTATCTCCATGGTTCATTGTTCCAAATGTTTGTGCATATTTCTCAAGATTATTTTGTTATTGTTCAAAGCAAATAACATTTAAACATATATACTGGTGTAAAAATTTTTTTAAAAAAATAGCTACACAGATGTTTATTTCCTTTTTAAAATTTTTTAATTAAAATTCATACATGCAATATAATGTATTTTATTAGAAGTATCTATCCTCTTTGTTCCAATTCTCCAACTGCCTTTCTTTCCCAATTTATTTTCTTTTAATTTAATGCTTTTAATTCAATATTCTTCAAGTCCATTTAGTGCTGCCTGTATGTGCATAGGTGAGGAACCATCTACTCTAGTACAGGGAATGACAGTTGGTTTTTTTTGCTTTTGAGCAAGAAGCACAAGGAACTAGATTATCCAAAAATGTGTTTCCAATCTGTAACCAACATTTCAAAAATTCTTATTGTATTGAGAAAAATCAAGCAATGGGGTTGAAACCTGTATTAGTCATAATAATCATTAAACCATTAGTATTAGTTACCTTTTTATTGCTGTGGGGAAAAAAATGGCAACCTAAAAGAGAAAAAGTTTGCTTTGTCTTAGGGCTCCAAAGAGACACAGTCCACCAGGGAAGCAAGGCATGACAGAGGACTGACACAGTAAAGGCACAGACAGAGGAGCAAGAGGCTTGCTGACCATATTACAACTGCAGACAGGAAACAAAGTGTGTACAGGAAGTGAAGTCAAGCATTGAACCTATCCTACTTCTTCCATCCAGGCTCTATCGCCTCCATAACCTTTCTTAGGACCTCCAGCTGAGAACCAGCTGTTCAAACACATGAGACCCTGGCGGGCATGTCCTATGAAGCCACAGCAGCCCCTCTTATAGGTAAAGGCTTATGCCAAGGTCTTTGACTGTATCCTCTTTAATTTTAAGTGTAATAACAGTCTGCGTGTCAGATAACATTATTTTCACTCCCAATTTATTTGAGGGACAGAAATATCATGAACTCACAAGCACTGAGCCCATGTAATTAGTACCAGCTGGAGTCAGAACCTGGGCCTTTCTGATTTTACGTGCCTATTAATCATTTCTCAAACCTATTTTTCTTTTTAAATCATCATACAGGTTATCATATGCCACTGTGGTATTTTCAAACCAAATATATTTCACTTGAATTCCCTCCCACTCACACACCCCTCCTTCCTGACCGTCTTTCTTCTCAGTCTCCTTGATCTCATGTCACATGAGTCCTTGGATCTTGGAAGTGAAATATTAATTGAGGTGCTTAAAACTCGGAAAGACAAAAGCTTGCCTGCTCTCTCGCATATGCAGATTTCACCTTGTAATTCATATTTTACATACACACATGGCTATAAATAGAAATAAAGCCTTTTCACCTTTAATTCGTGTTAAAATATATGGAGCTCTTAGATCGATGTTCCTGTCATAAGCTTTTACGTGGAAGAATTACACATGACTAGTTGCTTCTAATCCATCACTCTTGTTACTTTTCTCTCCAGCAGGTGATGGGGCCTTGGGGAGATAAGAGTCTTCACATGTGAATATGGCTCTAGTTAGATCTATAATCAAGTACCTGACATTGAATATTTTCACACATATACACATATGTAACCAGCAGATCCCAACCCCTCTCCTACACACTCTTATTTCTCAGTTAATTATTTCAGTCTTATAGAACATTGGTTCCCTGAGAAAATAGCTAATTCTATCGTGATAAACTTGCCTATCATTTTGTAATATAGATTTCCGTTTTGTCCCAGTAATCCTAAAGCTTCGTGGATATAAGACACATTAGTGTTATCGCTGATTTCACGTCGGCCTTCCGCTGGAATTTCTAACAACGTGAGATCATTTGTATCTGCTCAGAATGGGCTTTTAGTTTTTAATTTAAAGTGAATGAAATTACCTGTAGTTTATCTCAGAGTCCTCTCAGAGCTCAGCCTGGTATTTACATTTAAAAACTTATATTTTCTCAGGGGAGAGTGATCCCTTCCCCTCCTCTCCTCCTTCCCTCCTTCTCCTTCCCTTCTTCCCTCTCTTCCTCCCTGCATCCTTCCCCTTTCTCCTTTCATCTGCCTCTGTTTTTCTTCTGTCTGTTTTCACTGCTCTCTTTCTTTATCTGCATCTCTGTCTCTCTTTCTCCCTCTTTTCCTTCTCCCTCCTAGCCATCTATCAGACCACTTACTGCCAGTAACAGTGACTGAGGTTGGGAATTGGAGGGCATCTCAGAGTAGTTTCCAGGTTCTTGTGTCTCTAGAAAAATATCTAAATAGAGAGCTGCAGTTAACCCAGAAGCAGAGACAAATTTTCAAGACATGTAGGAAAATGATTGAGCATCTTGAGGCCAGGCTGTCCTTAGAGAAAGGGCTTTTATGTGACCTTAGTGTTTGCTATAGCATAGGCCTTCCCACTCAAACTCTCTCTGTTACAGTAAGTTCTACATACAACATTGACTTATTTATTTAGTCTGTTGGGCCGGGTACATGCACATGTGCCAGAGCACATATGTGGAGATCAGAGAACAATTTTCAGGGGTTTGTTCTCTACTTCTACCATATGGGGTCAGACTCATCATCAGGTCTACTGGCATCCACCTCTACCCAACTGAGCCATTGTGACATCATAGTACTTTTTTATTCTTGCAATGCTGGAAACTAAACTCAGGATAGTATTTATGCTGGGCGGGTGAATAATTTTCAACTAAGATACAGTCTCAATCCCTTTGTCTTAATCTCCATCCAGGGGTGTGTGCTTAATATTGTAAGCTAGAAGTTGCTTTTAGACCCCCTGGAATGCCACTGTACATTTTAGTCAGCCTTTATTCGCAAGTGTAGAAGATCCATCTTTGCTCTTTGCCAGAAGGGCTTTCATGTGTTAATTCATGTTTCACATGAGATTTTCCCACCCCTACCTCTCCATCCTGACCTCCTGCTTCACCAGTAGGATCTATGTGTGCCCCGGATTTATTGACTAGAACTGCACTCCGATACTCTGTTACCCTTTGGCTTTGACACACTTTTGGTCACCATGTGGCCTGCATGTGTGTGCAGTGGTGTTACATGATGTTATCCTGATCCACTGTGAATATTTGAAGTGTCATTTTGGAGTCCTCTGTCCTAAGAGTAACCCCAAGTTAGCGTTTTCCTCTCATACAAGGTACAGCTCACCCCGGTTTAACCTGCAGAAACTAGAATCATCTAAATAGATTCCCCCCCTCTCTGTGTGTGTGTGTGTGTGTGTGTGTGTGTGTGTGTAAGAGAGAGAGAAAAAGTAAGAGAGAGAGAGAGGAGAGAGAGAGCACAAGAGAGTGAGAGAGAGAGAGAGAGATCTTACATTCCTTTGAACAATAAAGTTTATTCTGTAAACTGTGACTTCCCATTGATACCTTAGACAAAGTTGTTGAGCTTTCTCTATGGTATTTGCATTGGGGATAATGATCTTTCCAACTACAATGAAAAGAATTGATATTTATTGGCTTTTTTCCTGCCTGCTGGCTGGCATATATATATATATATATATATATATATATATATATATATATATATGCAATGACTTTTTACTTTGTGTGGCTAAGAAAGATCTCTCTCTCTCTCTCTCTCTCTCTCTCTCTCTCTCTCTTTGTGTGTGTGTGTGTGTGTGTGTGTGTGTGTGTCTGTGTGTCTGTGTGTCTGTGTGTCTGCCAAGTGGGGGACATGTATACCAAATAATCTTTTGATAATTGCAGTCTCTAAAATCTCTGTTAGGTTTTCAAGGGTTGTGTGTTTTTAAGAGTTCTCAGTTTTACAGGTACAAAAGTTAAATTTTTGTTAAAAGTTAAAAGTTAATTTAACAAAAGTTAAATTTTAACTTTCTCCTAAGAAGTTGTACAGCCTAAATTGTTTCCTTTTGTACTTCTACATACAATCCAAGTTGGAAAATATACTTTGTATATGTGATATAGCATCTTTCAAGGACCCAATGGTATAATACGTTTTCTTACATGCCCATATTCTTTAACTGGAAATCAGACTGCTATGAAGGATGCAAGAACTTTAACACTAATTGAGAGAATTACAGGTGATGTTGACCTGCATGTAAAATGATTGCTTTCTTTCCACTTGTGACTTAGCATAAATGACAGAATCTTCATAGCCAAACTATCATTGGTTTTATATAAATTGGCTGGGTTTTTCTTAAGAAGAGAACCATTATCATTTCTATTAAAGCATCAAATGAACTGCTTCGTCTTTAATCAAACAATTATTTTGGTCCTATCAACTGCACTTCTTGAGTTTATTGAAGGTCTTCTGTCTTTTATGCTCCACTCTACATAGTTTTGTTTTTGCTTCCTGCCAGCTCTTCCCTGTGAAGCAGATGTTCATCATGAATACAGTGTCAGGCTTGCCATGGTTAACGTTCTCTTTTTGCTTCCCCCTTCTTAGCATCCCTTTAAACGTACGTGTATCTGACTCCTGTATCCTTATTTGTCAATCTAGATTCTCCTCACAAAATCCACTGGCTGTATTTTAATGACCTCAGTCACATCGCCACCCACTTTATATGTGGATCTTTTTATATCTGGTTCAAGCTTCACCACACTCTAACCTTAACTGCATTTGTCCTGCTACCTAGTTTTGCTTTCCTAGTCAAGTCCCCTTCAGTTGACTTTATGTAATATGGATGACCTATCTTCCAAGAATAAAAGTCGATTAGAGTCACTTTTCTTTGTCTCAATGGTACAATGCAAATCTCTTGCACAGTGTGGTGTGGCAGCCCCTTTTCCATAATACCCTCCCATGCAGCCAAAGCTCCTAGCACTCAGCCTCAGTCGCCAGGCTCCCAAGTCTCACGCAGTGTTCATCTTTGTGCTCAAGTGGGAAGTCACCTTTCTTTATCACAGTTCATAACCCTCTACCACTCTCGTGCTAAATGTGGACATCCCTAGTTTCTCTCCATCATCTTAGTTCTTGCTCATGCATATGGCACATCATAGCTGCATTCTGGGATGTCTTTCGAAGCCTGTTTTCTTGTGAGACAAGGAACTCTCTAGGACAGAATGGCTATTTCTAGCCATCATTCAAATTCCAAAGCCCTTTTCAGAATGCAGCAAGGGTCAAATGTAATCCAGTTTTCTAATTGTTCTCTAAAGAGGAAGCGTCAAGAGAAGGTTGCAAGCATGGACCTTGGGTTTTTTTTTTTTTGTGTGTGTGTGTGCTGATTTTTCATCTTGTTAGCTTATCATTTGTGGGCTATTTTCTTTCTTTCTCTCTCTCTTATCTTTTTTCTTTCTCTCTCTCTCTTTCTTTCTTTCTTTCTTTCTTTCTTTCTTTCTTTCTTCCTTTCTTTCTGTGATATGGTCTCCCTATGCAGGCTCACTGGACTAGAATTTAATATATAAATTAGACTGACCTCAAAATTGCAACTATCTTCCTTCTCTGGCCTCCTAAATGTAGTTTTTAAAAGGTCAGTGTTAAGTATCTGTCCTTCATGGTGTCCCTGCTACTTTTTTATTGTCAACTTTACACAACCTAGAAGCCCCTGAGGTGAATGAACCTGAATTGAAGTGAAGCGGTGTCTCCCCTACAGCTTCTCTCAACCTGCGGGTCATGACCCTGTTGTTAGTGGAATGACTTTTTCACAGGGGTCACTTAAGACCATCAAAAACCACAGATTACTTATAATTAATAACACTGACAAAAATCATACTTATGAAGTAGCAATGAAAATGATTTTATGGTTGGGTGTCATCCAAACACAAGGAAGTAAATTAAAGGGTTGCAACATGGTGAATGTGGGAAATGGCTGCTATATTAGATGGGCCTCTGGGCATATATCTATGAGGAATTACCTTAGTTGACAATTGATGTGTCATGGCCCAGGCCCACTGTGTGCTGTGCCATCCCAGAAGATAGTTCTAGGCTTTATAAGATAACTAGTTAGGTATGCGTCAGACCACAAGCCTGTAAGCTGTGTTCATCCTTCACGGTTGCTGATTGGCTTCCTGCCTAAGTTCCATGTGCTGACCTCCCTCAGTGATGAACTATGTCCTAGAAGCATATGTGAAAGAAATCCCTTTCTTCCCCACATTTCTATGGTCATGGAGTTTATCACAGCAACAGAAAGCAACCTAGAATAGTTGGGCTATGTCAGTCATCTGAACCTGTTGTCTAGGAATTGGTTCTGGCTCCAAAGAAATAGAGAGATAGGAGAGTTAAGCTGAAAGTCAGTCAATTTATGTTGTTAGATTAAATGAATTAAATGACTTTCATATTGGTGTTAAAAGCATGATTTTATACCATAATGTAAAATAATACTTTTTTTTTTTTTTTTTTTTTTTTTGTCCATCAACTCTGTCCAGGCATTGGTAAGCTAGACTTGAAAGGCCCTCTATGATACGGGCCTTTGAGAGGTGCCAGCATTGCATGACATCCATATTAGCTAGTCACAGATCTCACAGCTCCCCATGCTCTCAGCATCCTCACTACCCACCCACCTCTCTGTGTTTTCCTGCAGGTGAGACAATGCGGATCGCCTCCTCAGAGTTTGCTGATGACCCTTGCTCTTCAGTCAAGCGTGGCACCATGGTGCGTGCAGCAAGGGCTCTGCTCTCAGCTGTGACACGCTTGCTCATCCTGGCTGATATGGCAGATGTCATGAGACTTTTATCGCATCTGAAAATTGTACGTATGAAGACTTCACAGAGACTTCTGGATGGGGCCGGGGAACAGCTAGGAAGAATTAGATACACTACACTTACTTCTTACAGATAGCCTGGTTAAATTTGTCCTCCAGGGTACCACCAAATTGTTCCTATAGCTCCTTTATAGCCCATAGTGTATTCAAAGGCTAAGCTTTATCTGAGTCATCGTCCCACCCCAAACATAGAGCTTGGAGTACATAGCCTGACATATTTAGAAGGGTGAAACATGTCATATGCTAATATATTTGTACATATGTTAATATATTTGTACATATGTTAATATATAGTTTTTGAGCCAGCTGTAGCCTGGCAATAAAGCAGTGCCCCGTTTGTATAAGGCTACCATCAGTCTCCTTGCATCATGCCCCTGAATTGAGCCTCTGGGTTTCGGTGTCTCCGTCAATACATGGAAGCCTCTATTCATACCTTGCTCTTGTCCACGATTTCTTGTAATTCTTTTGTTTTCTAGTGGGAGTTGACCCTTGTCATGGTCACACACTTTCCCCAGATCAGAGAGTGAGTTAACTTCCTTCATCTGTGACCAAAAAGCTTCCCACTGTTTTACTGTTTGCTAAATAGAATTGTTGTTGAACTTTTGCATCAAACAGGAGAGAGAGAAATGTCTCTCCCCAGAGACACCTGAGTCCAGCTGTCACAAACTCTGAACTTTATTTTTGAGTCTTTAGATGAAAAGGCGTGAAGCACAGGGTTTTCCTGAGAAGCATATGCTGGCTGGCTGGCTGGTTCTCATCCTGGGACAACACTAGCTCATCCTGGCCTGGATTTGATGATCTTATGTTGTTTTCCTGTCAAAAGGACGTGTTGTGATGGGAGGAAGAGATGCTGGAGATGATTAGGGCGTGCTTATTCCCCTCACCTGTTTCAGATTTGTTCAGGTGGAGGGATGAGGACACCTTGTAAGTCCTAAGTATTACCTGTTACAGTATTTACTAGACTGGATTTCTGCATAAAGCTCAAGATTCTTAGTTTATGGGCAAACTCCTCGAAACTTTTGCTACCTCTCAAATTCTGGTTTTCTCCTTGAACTCTGTGACCTAAACCTTAAAACAGGGTGACACATTTAATGTTTTCCACCAGATCTCTGAGAAGGCAAGAGACACAAAACAGAATATGCTTGGGGATTCTTGTCGTTAAATTTTTCTCAAAAGAGTAGATCCTCGAATGCTGTGGAAGACTGTTGCAAACTGCATAAGGTCCACAGCTCAAGAAAGAACTCTACCTTTTCCAGAAAGATTTGGGGAATAAGGCAATGTTAAGAGGAACTGTTCGGCCACTGGATTTAAACTAACACGGTTTAGCCCAAGAGTGTGCTTTCAGCTTGCTTGCTTTTTGGCAGGAATGGTGCCTTCTCATGCATGGTGATGTCCCTGGAGACTTCCTAAGCTGCAGTGCTGGCTGGCTCCATCTAACCTCTTTCTGCTTAATGCAACTTTTGTAGTACTAATAATTTATACTCAACTATACTGGAAGATAAGGTTTACGATCTTTACACACTGCACAGATATTAAAGGCAACATTTTATGCAAAGTTTTTTTTTTTCTTGCAGGAAGTCTTTTTGCACAGTGGGTCAATGGGACTGACCCTAAATAAAAATGCAACCCTATTTTCATATAGGCAATGCTGTTACCCAAATACTTAGGCCATAATAGTGAGTTAAGTATTCTCTCTGAATAGCCCACGTGGTGAACATGATCTTTATTTTTTTATATATATTTGCTTATTTTTGAGAATTTTATATGGGG
This sequence comes from Rhabdomys pumilio, assembly GCA_030674055.1. Taxonomy (NCBI): domain Eukaryota; kingdom Metazoa; phylum Chordata; class Mammalia; order Rodentia; family Muridae; genus Rhabdomys; species Rhabdomys pumilio. The sequence goes on along the minus strand of JANHMN010000008.1, from coordinate 15,210,277 downwards.
ACTCTATTTACGTCATTTGTATCCCTCCCTCTATACATTCCACCTCCCCTCCTCACACAGCTTTTCAAATTTAAGACCTCTTCTTTTTATTAACCAATATACATATAACAAATATACATATATATTTGTTAATATAATATATTAATATAATATAATGTGCGTGTGTGTGTGTGTGTGTGTGTGTGTGTGTGTGTGTAGATAAATAGAAAGACAGACAGACAGACAGACAGACAGACAGACAGACAGACAGACACTAAGTTCCTTTAGTGCTATTTATATCCAGGTCTGTTTAGGGCTAATCATTTGACATTTGCTATTCTATCAGCATGCAAGTCCTTGGAGAAGACCGATTTCCTTAAACAGCCACACTTGCCTGAATGTTTTCACCTCTGGGCAGGATCTTTTCAATTCTTGCCCATTCATAGGGGTTATCATTCTCAGATGCAGGTCTTGTTGAGGCAATCCTAGTTTTGTGATTTCAAGGGTACCACTTCCCTGTTAGATAGTATATCAAAGGAGATGTCCTCACCTGGTCCTCTGGCTCTCATAATCTTCCCTCTCTGGAAACATCCAGCAGGAATCCTGTCTCTGGTCTTCTGACTTTTTCCTTAAGCTCCCTGAGGTTTAGGTAGAGGCTGCAAGTGTATCAGTTGGTATCAATGCTCTGCATTTAGCTGAGTTGTCCATCTCTATAGTCTCCATCTGTTGAAAAAAATAACTTTATCTGATGGTGATAAGAGTTAAACTTAAGGGCTTGAGAGATGGCTCAGAGGTTAAGAATTAAACTTAACTGCGGCTATAAGAATAATTTAGAACAGAGTTAGAAATTGTACTAGTCTAGAAAAACGGCAGGTAGCTAGGGTATTCTTCTGAGGTCTGTGACTACTCCATCAGTCTGTGTCTGCGTGCTTTGCCTACGGTTCAGTTGATATGAGTACTTGCCTAGTGTACACAAAGCTCTGGGCTTGCTCCCTAATACCACACAAACCTGCCATGGGGCAAAATTCTTAGGGGTGGAAACATGAGGATCAGCAGTTCAAGGTCAACCTCAGACACATCAAAAGCTTGTAGCCAGTCTGGAATGTGTAAGACTCTATCTCTAAACAAATAGGTGGATAAATAACTACAGTTAAGTAAACAAGTTCAAGCCTACAACACTAGGGACTGTCTGTGACTGGGCCTCTCTATTTCTCTTTCCTCTCTCTCCTCCTCCCTTTTGCTCTTCTCCTACCCCTCCCTCTGTCCCCCCTCCTCCCTTCATCCCTCCCTACCCTCCCCCTCTCTCTCTTGCTCTTTTGGCCAGTGCTGCAGCCCCTTTGTAATGTTAATTGTGTTCTGTCCTCCACACAGCAGATTGAGGGAGGTTAAAGAAAAGAATTTAGCACAAAATCATGCAAAGGTCAACGCAGCAACATTAAGTAGGCCAGTCAAACTGTCCGTAGTAAAATTAAAAATGATTGTAGACTAGATATTGCATTTGTTCTGAGACTACAGCAACAGAAAAGGTGAAATATTGCCACCTCGTGGACGCGGCCGGAACTGCAGTTTCTGGAGCTAGCACTGACTTGGCGTGATGGGTTGTGTCCCATCTTGAGTTCCTATCAGTCCTGATGTCATTGCATTAAACGACCCTCTGAAAACAAAGCTCTTGCCAAAAGTGGCATATAGAAACTAAAATCACTATAAATATACATGGCGTGTTTGGTCTTACCCTGAGTAATGTTAGTGAAAAGCATAGCCTCTGGAAATATTGCATACACCTATTTATTTTACAAATTTAAGATCAAAAACAGGAGAAACCGTTGTCTAATGGCTGCTGAGGGAGAGCAAGGCAGTTTTCTTCACACGTAGACCCTGGTGGATTTTTCCATGTTCCGATGTATCACTCGGGAACCACACACAAGCAGGTAGCACCAGTTAGACTATGTGTTTTAAAACAAGAGTCCGTGCAAATGGGCGGACATGGTGGGGGAGGTCTGGGAGGATGCTGAGGGAGGACTGACAAGTAGATGTGATAAAATTATTTCTAAATATGTATAAGATTCTCAAAGACTCAATAAAAAATATATTTAAATACAAAAGCGCACGCACAAGATTAGCCAAAATCTCAGAATGGAGGGCGGGGCATAAAATACCATGCCCGGTTCAGGAGATTTTGCAATGGAATGCCACCAGGGAAGACAGCATCAGTTATCCTCAGGAATCAGCCATTTAGTCCAGTAGATCATTTCATACCCATGCAAACTATATGGACTCTGCCTTTTAATAACGGGCCCATGAAATCAGAAAGAAACATAAAATAGGTTGAGAATAGAGATTAGAGAGTAGGGGAAATACTGCCAGATTTGATAGAGTACACTGTAAGCATGAATGAAACTCTCAGGCAATAGGAAATGCAAAAAGCAAAACAATATCACACACACACACACACACACACACACACACACACACACTCATACACACACAAAACAGGACACCAGCATTTACATGTGTTAACACAGCAGGTTAGGAACTATCAATCTGGTTCTTTTTCACTTTTCTTTTCCAAATAAACGAGTCTCTTTTGCATATAATAAGGTGAGAAAAATACCACCAAGTTCTTTCTTGTTTTGCTGCTGCTGCTGCTGCTGCTGCTGCTGCTGCTGCTGCTGATGATGATGATGATGATGATGATGATGATGATGATGATGATGATAATGTGACCAAATGACTGCAAAGCATCCACTTAAGGAGGGCAAAGATTTTTTGGCTCATAGTTGGAGGGGATATTGCCCATCATGAAGGGGTAGTTACAGCCACAGTTGACTCCACTGTAACAAGCATGTGCAGCTGTCAAAGGATCTCTTGGCCTCACTGATCTTGGCCTTTTGGCTAAGATCAAGTGTAAGATCTCTTGGCCTCATATCTTAGAATAGGAAATACAGAGTTGGTAAAAAACGGAGACAGGCCCACTCCCTTGTGACCTCTTCTTTCAATAAGGCCCTACGTTCTAAGGGTGCCACCACCTTCCAAAGCACCATTGTTATCTGGGAAGTAAATTTCCTAACACAGGAACCTGTAGGACAATTCCCACTGTAGCCACAACAGGGTTTCCTCACAATAGTTAAGAAGTGATTCCATTCCTCTGTTGATTCAGAACTATGGAATACCAGCGACCCTCTGCAGTGTTTCCTGCTAATGGCTATTTTACCTCAAGAATTACACATTCCTTTTAGGCTATGTGCCATATGTGTTGTTGTTTGTCCTTTCCAGGTATAGATTCCTTTCCTGCACTGGTAACTTACGAGAACAGAGAGGAAGTTAGCTTCCCATCAGAAATTCCTATTCATGTTTCTCTGTCAATAGTTTACTAAGTAAATGAAATATAGTCAATTTATTTTCCTAAAACACCCTAGTTCATCTTCTGCTTTATATCCCAACATGTAATTATTGGAAAATGGAGAGATTGTGAGCAAATGCCAGGCAAGCCTCTAAAAAAGAATGTATGTATGTATGTATGTATGCTCCGTGTATATGAATATGTATATGTGTATGTGTATGTGTATATGATGTATATGTATATGTATGTGTATGTGTATGTGTATGTGTATGTGTATGTGTATGTGTATGTGTATGTGTATGTGTATGTGTATGTGTATGTGTATGTGTATGTGTATGTGTATATGATGTATATGTATATGTATATTTATATGTATATGTATATATATATGTACTATATGTATATAAGAAAGAGAGAGAGAGAGAGTCCTTTGACTTCAAATACAAGCATTTTTATTGTCCATAGTAAGTTCTCTATTCTCTAATGCAAATGCCTGCATGTTCTATTTTAGTGCACCCTTCACTTCCTGTGTTGTATTAAAGATTTATAAGGCTGCAGAAAGGTTTTGTTGCTGCTGCTGCTGCTGCTGCTGCTGCTGCTGCTGCTGCTGCTGCTGCTGCTGCTGCTGCTGCTG
>JANHMN010000008.1:15194798-15206314 GCA_030674055.1 Rhabdomys pumilio | reverse complement strand
TGCTGCTGCTGCTGCTGCTGCTGCTGCTGCTGCTGCTGCTGCTGCTGTGGCTGTCACTGCTGCTGCAGCTTCTGCCCCAGATTCAGGAGGGCAGTTGTAATCAGCGGGTTCCAAAGCTCAGTTAGCACCCACATGAGGAATGGCTATGCCCAGCAAGCCAATCACTTGCTCATCAGACACTATTGAAAATACTCGGTAATAATAATCACTTCTGTTGATGAGGTTGCTGGGGAATTCATCTCTTAGCCAGACACCTGGCATATCATGGAGTCAATTGACACTGTCAGGGTGCTATGTTGACATGTGGCGTTTTGGGATTTTTAAAGGTAATCTCACATTTTAATCAGCGATGGCGAAGAAGTGCAGTGTCTTCCCCAAGGCTCTGATTTAATGTAATCAGTTTGCATTGTGAAGTTGTTTGAGTGAGTGATAGCCTTGTACATCAACTCATCTAGACACATGAGCTGCAGAAAAACAAACACTTTTTCTCTTGCCCCAAATCTCCTGTCTCAAAAGTTAAGTTCTTAGCTATCAAATAATTTCTTTCTCAGACATAAAGTAATAAACTATAAAATAGAAAACATTTGTTCATTTTTCTCTAGAATGTTCCATCTTTTTCATTCATCTCTACACAGATCACAACTGTGAGGAACAAAGGATGCTTGGCTGAGATGCTCCCACTTTAACCTGTGCTGTAGGAGAGGAATGGAATGGATGTCTGTTATAGCACAGATGATGAGGGGCCTTTAATGAGGAGAAATGGCAGCTGCTACTAAAGTACCTTAATTTCTCTACATTCCCATGTCTCTAGTCTGATACATTTTGTTCCCAACTTACCCCTACATTGGTATCTTTGGGCAATAGGAGGCTCAGCATTCCTAGAGGAGCTCTGAGAAGCCCGTGTCCTCTCTGCACCTTCATTCCTACCTCCTGGTTCCCTCACCTGTAGACATCTCTGGATAAGAGGAATTTTTCTTTAATTTATGGGTTCAAGCCCAAATCAATTTGATCCTACTTCCACAGCCTTCTCCATACCTGCATATTTATACTGTTCATGGTGAATCCTAGGCAGGGACTTGGATAGAGTCTCTATCCCTTGCACCATATAAGAATTGCCCTTTACTGAGCTGGTAGCCCAGATCCCCAGAGGCCAATAAATATTTGAAAGTAAAGCTTTTTTTTCCTTTGGTTCATAGGAGCCAATATTATTTCCCTAGTCATCCAAAAATTTGTCTCTTCTCAAAATTAGCAACATATTTTTAAGTAATTTTGAGTTGACAAAAAAAGCTTAGTCTCTGCCTGGCTCTTTCTATACTTCACATTTTTCCAGTTATCATTTATCTATCTATCTATCTATCTATCTATCTATCTATCTATCTATCTATCTACCTACCTACCTCCCCTCCTACCTACATATGTACCTGTTTATCATCCACCTATACATTCTCTCATCATGGATTCCTGGTTGAATCAATCTACTCTTTCATCCCTCTTATCGTGAGTATTGACAGACAGACCCATGGATCAGACTTTGGTCCCCATTTTCCCCATTTCTATGGAATGTGGTAAATGTTTTGAGCAGGATTCTTCATCAGACCTCGAATCAGTGAAGTTTCAGATTATAAGACTGAAGCCAACCCCCCTGTACATGAACAGACCACATTAGTGGAATTTTTCCCTCAAAATTACTTCATTGAATTGTAAGTTTCATAATTACTATAAATTCTAAAGGGCATCTGAATTCTTCAAAGAAAAGAAGTAAGAGGAAAAATATGGATAACACAAGGAAATAAATATTCTAAATTGGGCTGTCTCAGAACTGGTAAGAATCCTGGGGTGTAGTATTAGAAAACCATTCCTGGATTTAACACCCTCTGTGATAATTATTCTGTTCTATCCCTGAAACCAGATTTTAATGTACCAAGAAAAGATTTACATCTTCCATAAGCAGCAGGGACACCCAGGCTGCCAAGAGGGTCCACTCCATGGTGCTGTTGATGGCAAAGTTTAAATGATTATAAATCTATTAAAAAGGAGAGGCATTGCTGACTCATTATTGTATAGATTTGAGACATGAGCTCCTCATTAACCTATGGCAACATGTTAAACAGGCCATTCCATGCAATAAAATGTAATTTGCTTTAAATGCCTAAGAAAACCCTACACAGCAACCTCTGTTTACCTATTCTTAATTCTTTTCCTTGGGTGTTTTTAGGGCCTGGGTAGATAAAAATGTGACTCTGATGAGGTTAATTATCATTTTACATGTTTGTAATAAGAAAGGCAGTTATGAGGAACTGCCATAGATAAAAATGAAAAATTATTTTATATTTTTTAGTGTCCAGATTGAAGAACCTGCTGGTGTGCGTGCATTTTTATGAAAAATTGGTTCGCTCGCTGCCACGTTTTCCTTACTGAATGAGGTTGTCTGTCAGGCTGACTGATACTCCTTATCACTCGCTTATGTGCAGTCTGTTGTTCCTGACACGTGATCAGTACTGTGTCTCAGGTACCTGGGTGTGAGAGCATTGGGCTTAAACAGAACTGAGGCTCCATTACTCAGAATGGAACACACCTTAGGGCCACCTTTTTCCACATTTGTATCTCAATATTATCAAACCACAGTCTGTTATACATACTGTGACTTGACTCTAACATATCCCTACAGCCTGCCAGCATTCTGTTCTGGGTTTCCTCCATTTCTCATCCATCTTTCAGAATCCCCAAGCCTCTCTTAGGAGCCTTCGTTTGCCCTGACTTCGGTACCTGGCTCTTTTCAGATTTATAACAATTATATTTTTTTACTTATTATACATGACAATGTGTTTCATCATGACTCTCATTCAGTGGATCGCTAGCCTTTGTTCTCACCCTGCAATTGTCCAACCAGACTGGGCTCTTATTTATGTCTTCCAACCTTTTCCATGCATTTATCTCATATATATCTCATTAAGTTCGTTGTTCTCTCTTCCCATGCTCCTTTTGACATTTTCTCCTCACATGGTCATATACATATACATACACATACACATATATATGTTAATTTGAATATAGACCCCTGAATATTAGGGAAAATATGGGATTTTATCTTCTTATGTCTGGGGTGTTCCCTGGGTATAGAACCAATTAATTCTAAGTCAACATCTACAGAGATACATACCCATGCTTACAGGATACTGCTTATAAGAGCAAAGATATGGAACCAGTCCCGATGTCAATCAATAGACGGTCAGATAAAGAAAATGCAAGTGCATTCACAAAATAGAATTTTACTCGTGTGCAGAGATGAATGAAATTACATTTGCAGGAAAATATATGGAGCTGGATATTTTCTGTTTATACAAAAGAAAAGCAGACTTCATTCATGTCTAAAAACATTTGACTTGGCAAAGATGACTCCTTTCTGTGGTTTATTCACTATCAGATGTCTTCTTATTGATAAGAATTGTTTCCATTGATAAGCTTATTTCTACAAATACTCCACAAGACAATGACTTTGTAGATTATCTCATAGATCTTAAGTTTTTAAATTTTAAATATTAATTGGTAATTTTGTCAATTTAATAATATATATATATATATATATGATCGGTTTTTTATTTATCTACGTTTTAAATGTTATCACCTTCCTAGTTTCCTTTCCACAAACCCTCATCCTCTCCTCCATTCCCCTGCCTCTACGAGGGTGCTCCCCCACCTGCCCACCCACTCTTGCCTCAGCGGCCTAACGTTCCCCTATCCTGGGTCATCAAGCCTCCACAGGACCAAAGGGCTCCTCTCCCAGTGATGCCAGATAAGGCAATCCTCTGCTACACATCCAGCCAGAGCCATAGATAGCCCCTGTGTACTTTTTGGTTGATGGTTCAGTCATTTAATATATTTTATCATGTACACCTTCATTATCATCTCTTGTCTCCCTCACAATGAACACTCCTTCCTAACTACCCCTACTTCTACAGCCATGATGTCATTCTTAATGCATATGTCTGACTCACTGACATTCAAGTTGTTTGTATGGGCATAGTGAGGGGCAGTATTCATCTGAGACTGCAATTTACCAGTGTATATGCAGCTGAAGAAAACATTTCCCCTTCTTGAGTAGCCATTGGCTGCCAGTCAGGAAGGAGACAGGCCTCATGAGTGCTTTCCTTCACTCATGGCCTGACCTTGTGCAGGAGCTGCAGATGCCGTTATGTTTATAAGGCAGCACTATGTAACAGCTCTCCTTCCAATCTTTGAGGTCTTTGAGGTCTTACATTTTCTCTCCCTCCTCCCCTTCAATGTTTTCTGAACCTTAGGGCTGTAATGCAGTTTTCCTGTTTAAGACCAGCCAACTAATGTCCACTTATTCTCAGCACCTCATTTTAATTGACTCCACATGGATAACATGCAGACTGGAACCAGTTGTGGAATTTTCCATATCATATTAAAGTTCAGGTTGTTTAGTAAGTGTGGAGACTTTAGTGCCTCCAAATACTTCACACACACACACACACACACACACACACACACACACACACACATACACACATATTAGTTGTATTGAAATTGATAGTTCAGATCCAGTGGAACTAAGGAAAAACCCACTGAGGAGGCTGTGGAAATCCGGAGGCACACACATCATTAGTCTAGTATAGCTGCTGTCACTCAGACCTTTCTACTCCCATTCTACTCAACTGGACATCACCTGCAAGTGACAACAGAATTTGAATTCCACTTGCTTCCAGATGTGTGCTGTCTCCTTTTTACATGACAATGCCAAGGTGTATAACTTCAGCCTGAGTTCTTGGTTCAGAGGTCTTGACAAGAGTGGGTGATAATTCTGTCCTTCCAAATTTTTCAGCAGCATGGGTGTTTCTGCATCCTGGGAGAGCTAGGAGGATTTGTTTTCAAATTCTACACTTTTCCCTTGTGTATGTGTGCTTTTGTCCTTGGCATTTCTACTTTACAGTGGAAGTTTATATTGCTTATCACAGTCATAATTCAATAAAATATATCTTAGAATGGCGTTGTGTGTGCACTTTAGAAGTTCAGCCTCTCATTTGTGTTACATAACATATTCTGTAAACCTTTAAAATACATTTAAAATTGTATGTGTGGGTTCACATAAAGGCATGTGAATTCAAGTACTTGTGGCTTCCAGAGTTGCCTGATTCACTGAAACAGGAGTTAGAGGTGTTTGGGAGATGCCCAGTGTGTGTGCAGGAGGCAAAACGTGGGCTCTTTAGGGCAGTATCTGCTCTGTACTCCCAACTCATCTCCCAGGGCCCTGTGTTCTGTGAATCTTGGAAAAATGCTAATTGGCTATAGGCGATTATTAGGTATGCTTTCACTTACTGTTCCAATATGAATACATGTTCATGTTTTCCTTACAAGTTACCACTTATAGCATGTTTACTATTTAAATACAAGATTCTTATTAATACACTGTGTATTTTTCTATTTCAGGTCGAGGAGGCCTTGGAAGCTGTCAAAAATGCTACAAATGAACAAGACCTTGCAAACCGCTTTAAAGAGTTTGGAAAAGAGATGGTGAAACTGAACTATGTAGCGGCAAGACGTCAACAGGTGGGACATTTTGGAAATGTTGCTTGGGATGAGCACATCTAAGTAACTGTTGCTTTTGCCTGCGATTAAATGCTCCAAGAACCTAACATTTAAAAGACTTTCCTGTTTTGGCCATTGGTGCCTCCACATGAGGACTCAGGTATTGTGTGGTTGTTGCCTGTAGATCACTACTTTTCACTGATGAGATCAGGGCTCCAGTCTCAGGACCACACGTGCATGAAGAACTTCAGGTCAAATGAAAAGAAAGTGTCTGGGCTGTGGTGCTGTGCACTTTCTGGATGCAATTGTTTACTCCCAAACCAAATCTCTTTTTTCTGTGTACACCAGAAGATGCATACCCAGGATGCACTGCACACGCAGAAGAACTTTTATAAAAGAGAGGAAGGAAACATGGACAGGGTGTAGGGAAGAGAGAGTAGGGAAGGGAAAGAAGAAGGAAGGAAGGACACAGGTGACAAACAGCCACAACAATGGAGATGGATGACCTAGGATCTCCCTCATATCCCCTCTGTTGAGAGGTAGACCCCTCAGTTCTAGCTGTCCATAGATACCTTTGGAATTACATTTCCAAAGAATATAATTTTATTCTTAAACAAAACAAAGCCAAAAAATCCCTTTGTATATGGAAACATCTGTTAAAGTTGTCCTCACCAGGCCCCTCGACTGTTCCCAGAATTCTTCACATTTGAAGGAACACCATACTGTCTTTCCCATGTTCTAGTCCCAACAACAGTTGATTATATGCTCTGTGCTTTGCCGAGGTGATGCTGGAATTACAAATGTTTCATAGGCAGGAGACGCTTAAACTGGATTTTTGTTTGTGTTATTATCTTTAATTTTACCTGAATAAGTCTTTGTTGTCTGTCCACTGTCAGTCCATTGGATAATTATTACATGAGTGTTTTTGTGGAGAGCAGGGTTGGCTAGATGCCTTCAGCAAAGCAGCTGGATACAATACTTGGATATCAAAGGGCTAAGGGGGAGTCAGGGAAGTGGGAAGTTAGAAATACACGCAGTCTTGTTATAGAGTCTGGTCTGTTATTTAAAGCATGTTGTTAAAGGCCAGTACCCATGTCTAAGATTTCTATTTTAGCATCATTTTAAACATTTTGCTGCTATAGAAGCAGGGTTGAAGAGGACAGTAGGAGGGTAGAAGGAGACTGGATAGAAGGCAGCAGTGGACTCCATTATTGAGAAACAATGAAGGTGGGTGAAACATATAGGGAGGAAATGTGTTTCGAAGAGCTATCTTCATTTCAGAGGTGAAAAGTGAGAAGTATTTCTCTGCCAGTGAAGTGAGCCAATGCAAGCCAGGTTAGAGTATATAAAAGCAGGTTTATTGGGGAAACTGCTCTCAGTGTGGGCTAGTTCACTGGTGTCAAGAAACTAGCCAAGGAAAGTCGCCATGGGGAGGGAGACAGAGGAGGGAAAAGAGAAAGAGAGAAAGCAGGGAGGCAGAGACAGAGAGAAAGGGGAAAGAAAAAGAAGTGGGAGAGACTAAAAATGTCTGGATTCTATAGGGAGGAACCCCAAGGGGAAGAACAGCCCAGCTCCTGGGCTGAAAAGTTCAGGGTTGGGGGCAGGGTATGCTGGGAAATGACTGAGAGATTCTGGGAGAACCTGGAGGCCATGTCTGCTTTGGTATGTACAATATTCACCTAAGTCTTTTGTCCTGAGTCTGAAACCCAACAAGAAGTGTCTGATTGACAGCAATGAGTTTCCTTCAGAGCTCTGGTGTAAGCAAATGAGTAGAAGGCAGTAGTTTGATTGATGTGAAGAAGACTGAATGAGGCCCAATTAGGGTTAGAAATCAATATCCGACCTTTGCAGGCATTTTTGAGATGCTTAAGACATCCACACTGAAGCTTCAGGTGAGAGAGAAGTATCAGGCTGGAGACTTAAACAGAGCCAGTTAGTGAGGAACTCGAATCAGATCTGAGGATAAGGACATTCCTATGAGAAATCTGATAAATACAGCTCACTCAGTTGGTCTCAAAACATACCTTACTTTTAATTGCCTCCTAACTCAGCTTTCTTCTGTAAAATTTAGCAAAAGAGAATTAAAATCCACACAAAGGTACATTGCTCACTTAGCATATGGCTTTCCTCCCTCGTTTTAACATAATCACCACAACTCTTTGAGTGTTCCTTTGTGCACAGCATTATTTACATGCATCTTTCCCCCTTGGTCTTGAACAAGCTCCGGCTTCATACATTCTAGGCAAGTGATCAATCAACATTTACGTCATGGTTAGTACATGTAAGAAACAACTTAAAGAACTGCAAAGATGGCTCAGAGGCTAAGAGAGCTGACTGCTGTTTTAGAGGTTCTTAGTTCAATTCCCAGCAAGCAAACAATGGTTCATGACCAATGGATAATGGGCGCTGATACCCTCTTCAGTCATTGAGTTGTATATGTAGATAGAGCCCTCATATACTTAAAATACATAAATAATTAAACAATCTAAAAACACAAAGGAACAACTTACTTGCCACAGAGTGGATATGCACAATACTGTTGAAATAATTAGTCAATATTTCCTAATTCAGCATTAGATGAATTCCAGTTTTATGAATAAAAAACATTGCCTTAAATATCTTCATGAAGAAACATTTTTACCCTGATTATTGAAGATATTTTTATTTTATACATATACATAATTATAGATGTAAATGTATGTATACAACTACATATATATATATATATATATATATATATATATATATATATATATATATATATACATACATACATACTTATGTATATAAACATGTACACTCAGGAATAGACTTTATGGCCCAGATACTGAGGAGTTAGTAAGGCCCTGTGTGGCTCTTCATGGGATTCTGCTAATTCTAGGGCTCACACTATTGTGGAAAGGTTCTGTTCACTGCAGACCACAAAGACTGCATTGCAATCTTGCAATATTTGTTACCTAACTTTTTCATCCTGGAGGCTCAAATAATCCTTTTTAGAGACTGTGTTTGCTGGCATGTATTGAATCATGCTTAAACAAAAGAGTGCATAGTTTAGCTAGTTGTTATTAAGTGTTAATTAGTATTGACTACTCTAGATGCCACAGTTTTCTCTTCTCAGAATCATTTTGTTCATAAAGAATAAAAGAGCTTGTTATTTATTCAGGACCACCTATGTGTTACCTATAAAGTGAGCATACAAAGAGACCCCCAGTGTATCAAATACCATTTCCTGAGGTTTAACAGCTGAGAGACTCTTCATCCAGACATACTCAGTTGACAAACCTACTTGACTTGCAGCTAACAGCGTCTCCTTTAGCATTAACAGAAATGACAAGGACGATATCTCAGATGTGCTTTTAAAGGCTGAAAGAAAAGCAAATCCCCAGTGGTTTTTATTTGAGAAAAACAGATCACTGTTGGCCTATTATTTTTCTAATCTTTGAATTTGATGTCTTATGGGACTAGTAAAATGGTCTTACAGTTAAGAGTACTTGCTTCTCTTCAGAGGACCTGAGCTCAGGTCTCAATACTCATGTCAGATGGCTCAAAACAGCTTGTAACTATACTAACTATGGCTAAGAGATTCAATCAGCTTTTCTGGTCCCCAAAGACACTAATAAACATCCTGTACACACTCAAAATGCAACATGCACTACACATCCAAATAGAAGTAAATCTTTGAAGATGATGATTGACTTGTCATTAGAGAGAGATAAGCAAAAAAAAAAAAAAAAAACCTTCTGCAAGTGATAGTGAAATGAAGCTGACACATGAAGCAATAGTTACCTTTGACTTCCCTTGTTAGTAAGTACACTGTAAGTAAACAGAAGCAAGCATGGTACTAGGGGTCTGATTTCAGGTTTTCCATTTACTAAGAACAAACCTTGTGGTTGCTATCGCCTGCTTACCTCTGTGGTGTCCTGGCGTTTGCAGTCCTTTAGCAATGTTTGTTTTTTAAATGCCTCTTAGCTGAAAGATACTGTGCTGATGACTAAAGAGTCAGCAATAGACCATGATAGACAGGGCCCACAGCTGATACGAGGAATCCTATGTAGGAGTGAAGCATCCTTACAAGGTCACTATAGCGATACCTGTTGAATACTGATGATAGGGTACCAAGTCTTGTTGAAGAAGGCACCTGGGTGGGCTGGTTAGAAAATTGGTTTTTAAAAGATGAGCCAGGAACGTGGATTCTGTCATATGACAGTGTAAGTTGGACATTAGCTATTGACTTACACATTTCACAAAGAAAGAACAGTTTTTGTGTAACTCTGGCAGCTAGAAACAGTACAAGGGAGAAGAGGGTGTTCCTAATATTCACAATATGTTCATGAGCCTGGGGTTCTAAGTCTCCCTGCAAACACTTGCTGCAAGCCTTATGTGTATGTTCCATATTTCCCACAGGAGCTGAAGGACCCTCACTGTAGGGATGAAATGGCTGCTGCCCGTGGAGCCCTGAAGAAGAATGCCACCATGCTGTACACAGCCTCCCAAGCCTTCCTCCGACATCCAGATGTTGCTGCTACAAGAGCCAACCGAGACTATGTATTCAAACAAGTCCAAGAGGCCATAGCTGGAATCTCCAGTGCTGCTCAGGCCACCTCACCCACCGATGAAGCCAAAGGCCACACAGGCATCGGCGAACTGGCAGCAGCCCTGAATGAGTTTGATGTAAGCACCAAGCTTATACATATAGACTGTGCACTGATCACACGTGTGTGTGCATATGTTATATATTATATATTTATATATTACAGTATACATACATCTGTGCATGAAGAATGCCATAATAGTATATATTGATTTTCTTCTCTCACAAGGTTTTGACAGGAAGATAAACTATATGGAGTATATTCCTCTTACTGGAAAACTAAAATATTGACAGAGTCTAGTATACTTATCTTAAAAGAATACAACAACCATATTTAAATGGGCCAGATCTCTCCCAGGTAGAAAGAATGGTCACCTCCAAGTCATTCAGATGATCAATTTCATTATAAAGGGAACAAACATTGCAAGCAGCTGGGATTAGATTGCATCTCTACTGGGTCTCAATGGAAAACTGCCCTTCATAGCTTCTGTTTAAGTCAGTGACAAGCAAACTGCATAACCCAAACCCCACCTAGGAATGTAATCTTTGTTTGAGTGCCCCTGTCAATAGTACCAGTTGCAAGTTCCATAAAAGACAACCTCCTGCATCTGTTCCTGATGATTGCATATCCTAGAGGGAACTCGGTAGGAGGGAGACTTTCTAAGCCTGGACCATTGTTTAGCCTTGTAAGTGCGTGAGAGGGTACAGTCAGCATCAGCTAAGGATGAAAGCACATCTCCAAGATGCAGCTATGGATGGGCTCATCTGTGTAGGCATTTATTCTCTATCACGTGATCCTTCATAACCTGTAAAAGATAAGAAGACTTATAAATACCCAGGCTTTACCTTCATGGGTATTTTGTGGAGATGGGAAGAAGTAAAAAAAAGAAATAGAACAGAATTTAAGGAATGAACGAAAGGAAGAAATGAAGGATAAAAGGAAGGAAAAAAGAAAAGAAAAGCTATGTGACTTAGAAGTTTCTTAGAAATATAGAGTTTACTTTTCACTCTTCAGAGATTGAAATGAGGTTTTGACAAGAAATGTTTAGGTAGGGGCAAGAAGAGAGGATCCTGAGGAAGGCAATGGGTGTCCACAGTGAGATGAAGAATATAAAGAAAGGAATAATTATAATAGTGTGTATTCTGGGGTGTTCTGAGATATTTTCTTCTCTTAACTAAACACTGTGAGTGTTTATAAGCACACACTTATGTATCTACAAATATTTATAAGTACATACATTTGAACTCATGCCATATTGTGACTTGATAAGATTTTTCAAAAGCACTTATTTTTATTCATGTATATGTCTCTCTATGTATGAGAGAGAGACAGAGAGAGAGAGAGAGAGAGAGAGAGAGAGAGAGAGAGAGAGAGAGA
>JANHMN010000008.1:15073226-15179077 GCA_030674055.1 Rhabdomys pumilio | reverse complement strand
CTCTCTCTCTCTCTCTCTCTCTCTCTCTCTCTCTCTCTCTCTCTCTCCCTCTCTCTCTCTTACACACACACACACACACACACACACACACACACACAAATACACCTACACATCATATGTACACAAAACAACAGCAACAATAACAAAAAGTCAAACTCATATAAACAAGAGCCAACTGTGTAGTTGGGATGAGAAATTTCAAGTATCTCAAAAAGTGTAGCTCAGGAAGAAAGGTTTGTACACAATAGAGGGTAATTTTCTTTGAGTAAGGTCACCATGAGCTTTAGAGAAGCACCAGGAAGGAAGAGGACGAGACTATTTATAGAGTAGAATTAATAGCACAGCAATACATGAAGGATGCTGGATGTAGCAATGTAGTCAGAGCCAATTAGCAAGAGTCAAAACTGTCACAGGTACAGATCCTGGAGACGAGATTTTTGGAGACAGAGACTAGAGTAATCTTGCTAAGCATCTGGCAACATGAAGTGAGGTGGAGTGGGATGGTATTTCTTTCAGCTCTTCTTGCTGAGTGAATCTCATTCTGAGTTCTGGGTGGAAAACATGGACCATTATTTCTTCTTTGATGAGTTTTGTCATTGCTTGCAGAAAGAATGTGGTAAAGATGGAGTTGTAGTACTACTGAGTAATATCTTAACTTACACAATTCCTGGTTGGAGATGATAAACTATTATAGGATATTAAGGAGCTACTGAAGTTGGAGTGGGAACAGCCAAGCACTTGCCTTGCAATCGTGACTAAAGGGGTTCAGATGACCAGAACCCCTTGAAAATAATAAATTCTAGATGGGTTCAATGATGTACTTGTAATTGCAGTTTTAGAAAGGCAGAACCCTGGCATGTTGGCTACTTCTGTGCTTCAACTTGACACAAGCTAGAGTCGTCTGACAGACTGGTGCCTTGAGAAAAATTCTGTATAAGATGGGGCTACACACAAGTCTACAGGGCATTCTTTTAATTATTGATAGGCAATAGCCCAGAGAGTCCAGCCCATTTTTGGTTCGTTCTACTGTTTGAAAGTGGCTGGAGATCCTAGGTTCTTTAAGAAAACAGGTCAAGTAAGCCATTAGGAACAAACTAGTAAGCATCACTCCTCCACGGCCTCTTCCCACAGCTCCTGCCTCCAGGTTCCCGCCATGCTTCTGTTCTTGTCCTAACTTTTTCCAGTGGTGAACAGTGATGTGGAAACATAAACCAAATAAATTCTTTCCTCCCCAATTTGCTTTTGGTCATGGAGTTTCATTGTGGCAATAGAAACCTCAAGACATTTAGTTATGTAGATAAGTCATGGATCTGATTGAGGGACCCTACCTCAGGAAATAAAGTATGAGGATATTAGCAGTGGGCTTCTACACACACACACACACACACACACACACATACACACACACACACACAGAGGCACACATGTACACATGCAAGCACACATGAACCCACAATGTGTTCACAGATATGTAAAACCTGTACACAGAGAGATAGACTAAACAGATTTTAAGAATGGCATGTTAGAAGAAAATAGCTGAATAAGTAAGAAGGCTGATTTGGACTTTTGATGATGAAGTTAATGTTATAATGTAGAATGACCCTGGGATTCAACGAATGAGAAGAAAGCTATTTAAAGTGATTTGATCACTAATATTTATTGCTCACTCTGCATCTTGTATCAGTGTTTAGGTGCATTTACATTTCTAAAGAACTCAGGAGTACAAATATGACTAATATCCCTCATTTTCCCTGAGGTGACCAAAGTGCTCAGGAGTTAAATCACCAGAGCCCTGGTCCCCATACACCAGGAATCTTCTAGGCTGGGCAACTTTTAATTAGCAGAGTGTTTCTTCTCAGAGATTTAATAGCTATGACATTTAAGATGAGCTGCTGATGTGTTTTCTCATCTGGTGAGAGCTGTCCTCAACCTACAAGAAGCATGCTCTATTGCTACATCCTATGGAGAAGGGAACATTTTATTTCTATGAAGCAGTAGGTGGGAAGGGAAAGCAACACAGTGCATACGTAGCCTCCTTTATAAAGACTGTGTCACCTGTGAGAGGGCAAAAAGTCCCAAATCACCGCTTAAACGGGCTCTTATTAAATTATCACATTAGAGACATCTGAGGTTTGAAACAAGCATTGTTCGAGGACAGCACATCCAGCTTCTACCATATAAAACTGTCCTTATTCTAGCTGTGGATTATGCTGATGTTTGTCTTTCAACAAGAAAGACCTGGGAGTGAAAAGCATTGTTTAGTTTGTGCCATGAAGCTTTCTGGAAGCCATTTGTGCTGTCTGAGCACTGCTTACTTCATATGTAAGTGGAGGTGTCCTCATTTCTCATTTCTCGTGTGCAGGCCAAGGCACCGAAGTAAGTTTATAGGTTCTCATTTTCTTTCACAACAATCAGGGACTTAGATGCTATTGGGAAGAGAAGGGCAAGGAAGCTCTTCTACATGCTGTCCTAGAGGTGGTGGTATGTCACCCCTCAAGTAATGACCAAAGGGTAAGATAAGTGGCAGTTGATGTCTCAAGAGGGTCTGAGGGAGACATGACATTTTGTGTCTCTCGCAAGTAGGCAATGACTAAAGTGTTGGAGTGGCTGAGCTCTCAGATCTGAGAAAACTACAAGGATAAAGAACCAAACCTTGAAAACTGTCTGCATATAAGAATAGGTGGGATCAGGAAGAAGGGCCCTCATCTTTCATCTCTCACGAATCTTATAATGCACCGTTAAATTTACCTTAAGAATTGGGAAGTAAATTGCGATAAGAACACAGAGACCAGGGTTTGAAATGAGTAAGAAAAGTGGTCACCAGTGTGGAGAATTGAAGAAGTCAAGTGATTATTTTCTCAGGAAAAGACCATAGCATTTCCTCTTCGTTAAACTTGCACGACTTAGTTTGATTAAGTTTATTTAGACACTGGCTGATCATCCCACAGTGTGAGGCTCAGGATTCTATTTTGTTGTTGGTTTTCATTTGTTTTTTCAGAATTTTGTCCAATGTCTTTTGATCATATTCATTCCTTTCTCACACTCCTGTCAGACCCAAGACCCCTTTTCTGCATAGCTCGCTTGCATCCTCCTTTTTCTTCTTTCTCCCCACCCCGACTTCATCAAGTATACTTGGTGTTGCCCATATACTGCTGAGTGTGGGGCCAACCATTGGAGCATGGACAACCTTCCAGTGGCAACAACCTTAAGCCAGCCTCCTCTCCATCTCCAGACAGTTCTCTGTTGCCATCTTCTCAGATAGAGGGGGGTCTTCCTGTTCACCACTACCTCTATTCTGTGGTTTTGACTGACTTGAGTTAGCATAGTTCTTGTTCATCGAATTTCAGGATTTTGAGCTACCTTGCTCAGTTAGAATTAGTTATAAAACCATCTTTTTCCAGGTGCCTAGAATGTATTCAAGACACCATGGTAACCCACTGCATGCTCATAATCACTTACAGGAATTTCAACTGGCTTCTATAATATTTCATAATCTAATTAGTATGGTCAGAGGGGAAGGCCTTCAGTAAGGTTATTCCTAACCTTTGACAAGCAACTGCTTTCTGCAGTCTCCTTTCCTCTTCTAAAGTGAAATTAATATGGGCTTGGGTAGATACCACTTTTTACAAGAATTAAACATGGATAAAAATACACTTTAATTACCAAGCCATTATCTTTGTCATTTAATTCCAATTAAAAACTGAACTGTGTAATTACAAATAATATCTTAAGTAGGTAAGTGGCATAATTAGTTGTTTTTAAGTACATAGCTCAGAAGAAAGAATATGTTATCAATATGGCAATTTGCAATTTTTAAAATTAAGGCAAATTTAATGATGTTTAGAGTTTTTTTATGCAGCTTCATAAAATAGATTATTTTAACTCATTATTTTTCATTCCAAATGTTACTACAATTAGGTCAAGGCAAAGTTTTTGTATAAAGATAAGAGATTCCTGTTGAGGGAGCTTGGCTCAGAATAATAAAAGATGAAGAGATATGTATGCTGATTATTATATACCACTGGGAGAATGTTTAAAATTGAGCAAATAGCATGCTTTTGATTTGGACACCTTAATTTATTATATCAAACTTGATTTATGTTCTTATATCAGACTTCAGTCTTTAAAAGCACTATTTAAAGCATTCACCCCTGAATTAGGATCGACCCTCATTGTCAGCAGGAGACTTTCACTTTCAATTTTCATTGTTATAAACCTTCTTTGTTTAGAATTATTTTTGTCTTCCTCTAGCCATACAATGGGAGAGGATACTCAAGGGTTATTAGTAGTGTACTTCAAAGAGGGATGGCAGACTTTAGATATTGTTAATTTTGCTATGACTTATATTGGTGCCTGGAAATAACTCAATGCACAGTCAAATACCTTCTCAAACCTTGATCTCACTGGAATCTGCATGACTGTCATGACCTAGGCAATTTTTAAAAGGCCAGATCAGCAGGAAGCCTGATGCTAACATCTCAACCTCTGCTTAGATCTCTCTGTTTCCATGCTCAAATAGTCAGATTTCACTGAAGCAAAGGCACCATGCCCCTCTGAAGTACCTCCTCCAAATACCAAAGAACAGAAAAGCTTGGATTGTTTACTGGGGAGAAAGGAGAAGCTTGAATGCTCAAAGCCTGAGCAGTTCTATACATCCAAAATAGTCAAGCTGGAATATTTCAATATTCAAAAGTAAACAGAGTTGGAACATGATGATAAAGAAACAAAAACATGCCCACATTATCTCTTATTCCCAAGGAAACCTTGGAAAAATATCTCTTAACTTGAATGCACACTGTTAAGTGGGGTTATGGGGCTTCTTCGTTTCAGTGACTGTTTCAAAGGACATATTCCATTAGAAGAGTGTGTTTAAGTGATGTGAGGTTCTATGAGGTATTTTTGGTTTGAAATCTTTAAAATAATGGCAAATATATGCCTGTGAGGGTGTGGTGACATTTACTCTTTTCTTCTGCTTGTTCCACATGGAATAACTATGCTGGACAGCAGGTAGTGAAGGTCTGGTGGCTATAAGAAAACAACATTATTCCTTTCTTACTACCCTGAACTATGAAAGTAGTAAAGCTTCAGGACACCTTTATTTTGCAGGGTTATAACGAACAAGAAGAGAATCCACAAGGTTTTCTGACAACTGCCTTTTAATTTTTTTCCATGCCTATAAAATTTTATGTGGATATGCCAGTTATCAATTCGGTCCATTCTTCCTATCAGCCAAACATTACTTTGTTGTCTTTTTTGACATTCTATATATCCAATGTGACTCAGCCACTCTCTGCATGATCCAACTAACTTTGAATGTCACAAAGCATAAACATGAAGCAGAGATTTCTCTCCCTACTCATTTTGTGCAAGCATCTCCTCACTCATCATCATCCTCAAGTATGCATAAAGGGTTGTTTAATTTTTTTTTAAAAGTCCATTTAGTACTGACCATATGCCTGAGCGTGGGACCATGGACAACCTACCAGTGGCCATGTCTGCCCAAAAGACTGATTCTCCTTTATCTCACACTTGTTGGTTTTCAGCCACTTCTTAGTAAACTCAAAGCATTTCAATAATCAGAAAAAATTTAATATCAGAAAAAAAACCAGGACTGTCCACATTTTCTACTTCTGCTTAGACCAAGGGAGGGAAAACAAGAGAAGGTGAGAAGGAAGCTTCCTTCCGCCTTTCAATTCTTGTATCAAGCGTTATCACACTGTTGCGAACACTAATTTGTAATAAAAGATGCTAATCAAAAATTCTATACCAGTCAAATCATGAGAATAAAATTAAGTAATATAGGAAGTTATTAAACAAAGTTTAAGGATTTAAAAAGATAAAATGAGATCTGGCTCATAACTCTTTCATGTGAATAAGCCTGAAAATACTAGAAACACGAGGTCAGATATGTAAAGGAATGAGATGGAAGTGTAATCTGTGTGAATTGACGTCAGTGAAATTAGAAAGAGAGAAAATCGTCTCAGTGAAGCATGTCTGTCCCTTAAAGCAGGGCTTCTCAATCAGCCGTCCAAATACGCTCTTCATGATGTGGTGACCCCAACTATAACATTATTTTATTACTAGTTCATAACTGTAATTTAGCTACTGTTATGGCTTGTAGTGTAACTATCTGATGTGTATTTTATCTGATATGCAACCCCTGAAGGTGTCGAGCCACAGGTTGAGAAATACGTTTGAAATGCCCAGTCAGCAGTCTTGGATGGGCCCTGTCATTTGCTGGTGCTACTTTGCCAATTTGGAGTTAGAAGAAGAACAAGATCCTGAAGAGTGAGAGAAAAAGGAGGGGAGGAGTGTAGAAGGGGAGTATGGTGAAGGAACTGTTCTTTCCAGCAGCTAGAGGGCAGCTTCACAGAAGAGTGGGGATGTCTAAGCAGTAGGGGAGAAGGGAGGTTACAGGGTTCCCAACTTTGGGGGTTGTTTTTGCTGATCAGAGTTGATGGAGAAGTGTTTTAGGAAAGACAGCCTACTTAGGTCCTTCCTTCTTTCCTCTCCCACTCTGCCTTCTCTCCTCCCTTCCTCTTTCCCTCCGCCCTCCCTCCCTCTTTTCTTTCCTCCTTTCCTATATCCCTCCCTCTTTTTTCTTCCATCTTTTCTTCCTTTCATCTCTTCCTCCCTTCCTCTTTGTCTTTTTTCCTCCCTCCTCTCCCTCCCCTCCCTCCTTTTTTTCCTCCCTCCTTCCCTCCCTTACATTCTTCTTCACTTCCAAATAGTGCTGTGCTTTCATTCTTTGGAACTTCCTCACTCAAGATCAGCTACAATTTTTTTTCTTTTCTTTTTTGGGAGCTGTAGACAGATTCTTCTTAAGCTTCTGACCCTCTAAATTCATTCAGTTAAGTTTTTGGTTTTGTATGTTTTCTGTGTTATTATTTTTCTCACATTCTAGAGCTTGCATAAGATTTATTCAGTTGTCCAGTTGTCTGACCATGGACATATACATGCTTATTTCTGTTAGTGTGTATAACCTCTATCTTCCCAGCTACCCAGAAAAAAAGTTATATGCATGCACACATAGAAAAATATTCAGAAGGGGGAAGGGAGAGAGGGGAGAGAGAGAGAGAGAGAGAGAGAGAGAGAGAATATGCATTTGGTATTTCATATATACATCTGAGCACATTCACTCAAGGAGGGAATATACATATACAGATACAGACACACACACACATACACACACATATACACATTTATGTGTGTTTATGTAGACTATAAATATATATTAGAACATACATATGTATAGAATGTAGAATATATATATATGTATATATACATATGTATATATACATATATATATATATATATATATATATATATATATATATTCCCATTCTAACATAAGCTTTACTCTATGTCTTTGAGTACATATACAAACCTATACAATACAAATACATACATATATATGCAGAAAATCCCACCCTTCAGAAGCACAGTGATGTAAGCAGCACCCTTTCCATGCATACATACATATATGCACACACATGCTTGCACGTACACATGGAAACACACATACATACACATAACTCAAAGTCATCTAAATCACACACACACACACACACACACACATATATATACATATATGTATATGTGTATATATATATATATATATGTAGAGAGAGAGAGAGAGAGGGAGAGACACTATGCTTTATGCCTTTGTGCCCTGACTGGCTGCTCCCCTCAGCCATTCTCATCCATCACTTCAGTGATTCCACCCACACCTCCTGTATTGATTAGAAACTGTAAATTTATTGTTCCTTTTCAATTTTCTTCAAAATTCTCCCCCTTTGATCTATAAATTATGAATAATTCCATTAGTAAAGTAACTTTTATGCAGAGTTTGTCAGGCTGTGGTTTTGCACTATTCTCATGACAGCCATGAGCTGAGACAGCAGGGCACTCCGCGGCTGACACTGCAAAGCCTCTTTTCCTATATTTGCCTGTTGTTTCCTTTAGAGTCTCAAAGATTATGTGGCTATTTAAAGCAGATTTGTTTTACTGAGATTATATGTCTGTGTGTGGGGATGTGCAGATGCCCACAGAGGCCAGAGGAGTCAGACCCCTTGACTTGGAGCTAGAGGTGGCTTTTAGTGTCTGTAACATGGAAGCTGGGAACTACACTATCATCTGTCAGAGCAGTATGCAGTTTTAACCAATGAGCCATCACTTCAGCCCCTCTGTATATGTCTTAAAGGGTTAATTCTCTGTACTTAAAAGTAGGTTTTGGAAATGTAACATTGAACATGCTCTGATCAGGCAGGACTCTTCAGAGCATTTCAGATAACTTGCTCTGTGTCAGGCTGTATGTTCAAAACCTTTTTGGTCAAGTAATCTTATTTTTGCGTTGGAAGATCGTGTCTCTAAGGGAAGTGTCTCCTAAGAAATACTTTAGGAATCAGTGCTCACATTTAGCATAGCACTGTCCTTGCGGAAACTGCTTTACAGTTTTTCCTGTTGAGAAGTTCAAAATTTGCTTCAGCACATTCCCATAACATCGGCTTTTCTTTAGGGTTTTCAATGAGAAAGAAAAGAAAAAAAAATCTATCCTAGGCTCAGAATAAATACATTTTATGGTAGTGCATGTTAATATAACTTCCTGTAAAGTACATCTTGGAAAATCAACCCCTAATCTTTGTAAAGAAGATAGTCTAATCATATTTTGACCAGGTATTTCTTTAATTGGAATGTCGAGGTTAAGTGCATAATCATCACATATTTTATGCAGTGATACAAAGGCAGGACAAAGTCATGGAGAAGAAGGGAAAGGAGGAAGAGGCAGAGGGCAGAGAGGGCAAACAGGAGAGACTGATTTTACTGTAGACACAGCACCACACACAGAGACACAGCACCACACACACAGAGACACAGTGAAAGATGGAGCAGGAATACCTGCCTCCAATTTTGGGTTCTTTCTGAAACTTCCTCTTTTAAAGGTTCTCCACGTGACTTTTGTAGTCTTTTGGGCAGTTCCGCCTAATACTCTAGGACATGGTGGGCAGATACTAAGTAGCACATCTGGAGATTATAACCATTTATTTTCTTTCCTACCATTTGTTTTATGAGTGAGCAGAGAATACAGATGTGAAGGCCACTTTGTCAAAGGCTGTAGCAAAGTGTCCAGTCTCCATTGGCAGATGGCAGGCATTTACTTTGTGGATAAAAGAGGGAGTTTGGGAACAAATAGCAATTTTCTAGGAAATACAAGGTTTGTGTGGATTTGAAGTCCTGCTTCTCCTCTTTCTCTCTAAGAGCCTGTCTATATCATTCAAGTCTTTGGGATTCTTGGACTCAGATCACTCTCTACTGTTGAGATTTTCCTGTTTTAAATTTAGTTCTTCTTTGAGAATTCCATACATGCATCTGATGTACTTTGGTTATGTCTTCCCCTTAACTCTTCCTCCTCTTCCTTCTGGATTCCATCTTCTCATAATTCCCTTCCCATTTTTTTGCCCTCCTCTTGTTCATTCACTAATTTCCTTATGCTTATAACAAACTAAATATAATTAATGCTTACGATATGAATATGAATGTAGGACCACCCACTTGATCCTGGACAGTCAACCAGGATGTACAACCCTAAAGAAAACGGACTTTCCTTCTTCTAGCCACCACCAATTACCAATAATTCATCAGTCAAATGTGGGAGCTTGTGAGCTGCTCACATATCCATACTGGAGTGTTGGCTACCTTGATCATTTACAAATCTTGTCCAGGTAGCCAAAGCTGAGGCATGTTCAAGAATACAATCACTTCATCATTTTGTCCTGTCCAGAAGACACTATACCTTGGCAATCTTCTCTCTGTTCTCTGGCTGTTAGAATGTGTCTGCCTTTCTTCCCTTGATCCCTGAGCTCTTCTTTTAGGCTCTGCACTTTGAACAATTGTGGATCTTTGTATTAGTCCCAATCTGCTGCAAACAAAATCTTCTCTGCCAAGTAGTATATCCGTTACTATTCTATTTCTCTGATAAAACATGATGGCCGATGCAACTCATAGAATAGAATTGATTTCAGCTTACAGTTTTAGATTCCATCTTGGCAGAGAATTATGGGAACAAGCCCACATGGGGAGTGGAGCAGCCAGCCAAGAGCTCACATCTAAAACTATAAGCATGAAGCACAGTGAGTGAGCTGGCAAGTGGGAACTGTCAGTTAATTGCAAGGGAACTCAATATGCGTACATTCTGGGTCATATTTTGTAAAGCCTACATTTACCATAAAGGGTATTAGTTCCTCGTAGGATGTTAATTTGTTTGCCTTTTGCCTAGGTATCTAGGGACATCTGTCATGAGACTCTGCTGTTCCTCTGGAGAAGGCTCTCAATACAGCTAATGTATAAATTGTTGATTACAAGTTGTATCTCACATATCAATCTTCCTAATTTTCCAGTGTTCTCTCCCTGAAGGCCACGAAACCAGTGTCGTTATCTCATGAGAAAATGCCTCCCCACAGATGGCCTTAAACAAGAACACAGGCTTCCGATAAGCTTTCCTGTTCTTAATCTGTAGATTACATTTACAGAGAGTAGGGGGAAACCTTTCTCAAAAACGTCACAAATTTTGTCTTAGTATCTGGTTTCTTTCCAGGGGAGGGCTTTCCTGTCCAAGCTTCAGACAGTTTCACTAAGAAAATAGGCTGAGGCAGCTGTCTCTCTCCTGCTCACACTTCTCTTCTGATTTCTTCAGAATAAGATCATCCTGGATCCCATGACGTTCAGCGAGGCCAGGTTCCGGCCATCCCTGGAAGAGAGACTGGAGAGCATCATCAGTGGGGCTGCCCTAATGGCGGACTCCTCCTGCACACGGGATGACCGCCGTGAGCGTATTGTGGCCGAGTGCAATGCAGTTCGTCAGGCCCTCCAGGACCTGCTAAGCGAGTACATGAATAATGTAAGTGCTGGGCTCCCAGCCCTTCTCATCTCCATGGTTTGCCGCTCTGTGCTCTTGTGATACAATCAGGCATAGCAGGAAATGATGACGAGTGTTCTGAAAAAGAATAATGTTTCACCAAAGGACCACTTTGGGGGAAACCTGGGTTCTGACTCTGTTTCCATGTGCATGTTCATGATGGAAGAATTGAGTGCAGTGTAAAGTCACAGAAAATCTGTGGTTTACTTGAGTGGTGTCTTCTTGGTCATTTTGATGGTTGCGGTTTGATTTAAGTAGGAGTTCAGTTGGTGAAGGTGGATGATTGATGGAATCAAGGGAGGCTGTGCCAACTGGTCCTTTACTAAGTGCATTTTCAAAGCTAAGAATAGCAATAGATGCTAATCTTCAACTCTGAAAGGCATTAATAAGCACAGCAAGTTTAAAAGTCTCCTGCAGGTCCAATAAAGTGGGAAAGTTCTAACCGCCCACAACCTTGGAGCAATTTATTAGACCAATTCTACAAGTAGGAATTCTAATGAGTGAATTTTCAAATAAGTGTGACTGCAGTCTCATTGTGGCTGACACACTCAACACCCATTCTCTCTACATCTTATAAATTGTGACCATTTGTGTGTGTGTGTGTGTGTGTGTGTGTGTGTGTGTGTCTGTAAAGTGCAAGGGAATCTATATTCTTTGCTTTGAAAGGCACTGGACTATAGCTGTATTCATTTGCTGCATTGGTTTAGATAAATGCCCAGAGTTTGTATTTATGATTGATCAGTGCTGTATTCACGTCTTTGAAAGGATGGAGTACAAGTTGGAAAAAGCTGTCAGTTAAGTCAGCTCTTGGTTCATACTATGTTGTCAAGAGTGGCCTTTATGGTACTGAGGTACAGAGATGCTGAGAAACCTGTCCACATCCTTTGCATCACAATGCAACATCCCCAGGCAGTGCTGAGACTGAGCAGCCTCCCAGTACCTAGTGACTAAATTCTGTCTTAAGTAAACACATGCAGCTTAGTAAATCAGTAAATCAGCAGGGTAAATTTCAAACAAGAAGCCAGCATTGGCAGTGACAGTCTTTTCTGTCATTTGAGAAACAAGAGGAAGTATACTGGGAATAGCCTAGAAACTAAACTGCCAGACTTTTTTTTTTTCCTGAGCCAATGATATAACTGTGCAGGAGAAGGTGCTTGTAGCCATGCCTAAGGATCTGGGTTAGATCTCCAGTATCCAAATGCTTGAAGGGGAGAATTATTTCTGAAAGCTGTTCTCTGACCTCCACCTGTGTGCTATAGAATGTGTGTACCCTATTCCAAAGTAATAAAGAAATGTAATAAATAAAATCATTTCCCTTTCCATGAAGCTTCAGGTGGTTTGATTTTAAGAAAATTTGTTCATTTCAGCAGAGAATGAAATGTGGATGTCTGCCTAGACATTTGTGAAGAGGTCTCTATAGGACCCTGGGTGAGCAGTGCATGCTGTGATTTGGCTACATAGATGTAATTTAGGGTTCAGCTAGAGATGTTGGTGGCCAAAGGCTCTCCCACCCTAAGCAAATCTTTTGAGTGGCAGACTTATGGAAAAGAAATGGTCACATGATCTGGAGCTTGCTGTATTGTACTTACAAAATTTTAACAGAACCTGGCACGGTGGGTATGCTATTGACATGTCTGCAGATTTCAGCTTTATCCTTAAGGTACGAGGATTCCCATATATGAACAATTATTATCAAAGGAGGTAGAGAAAGTTACAAAAATAGTGATGATCATAGCCTTAATATAAATAAGTCAGAGTAGATTGTGTTTCTGTGTATAGAAGCCACGAGCTATGATTAAAAAAAAATAGGCAATGGAAATATGATGTGTGGTTTTCATTTCTTATCTAGAATACTATCAAATCAGGTGGGTTACTTTTTGTGTTTTCTTACAAAATCAATATGTTTATTTTGATATGGTATATATTAATTTAAAGATACTGGTATACATCCATGGCTTGTTGTAAGCTTTGGAGGCTGTAAACGCTGACTCAGTCCATCATTCCTAAACATTTTTTTCTCCCCTTTCTGTAAGCCATGGGAGTAAATGCATTAATTATCACATGCATATTTTGTGCTAATGTATTAGTAACGTTAAGATGAGAAGATAATGAACCCAAATAATTAGAGATTGAAATCCTGGAGTAACAGTCATTTCTAAATTCCAAAAATATTGTGGTTGGTCCCCAGTGAAGTTTCAACTTCTAATATCACATTGGCATCCAAAACAACCGTAAGGTGCCAGAATGATTTACCAAGTGCTATGGAATGTGCATGGAGACTGCAGAGAGCTGCTGGGAACAAACTGATGCAAAGACCAGTCTTCCTGGGGGATGTGTTGTGCTTTGCACATGTAGGTATTGCTTGCTAGATATTGCTGTAAATGTATGTGTTTAATGAATCTATAAACATATAATTTGAAAAGGCCACAGAAATTGTGCTCTTTAAAAGGATACTAATATGAGAGCAGCTTATGTATGGATAAGATACCAGAGACTAAAGCTGGGATCTTAAAGTAGCTAGGAGTAGAAAAGAAAAAAGGGGTTTTCAATGGCCCTAGGGAAGTTCTCAGTTAGCAAAACCTTGTGTTGTTCTATTCAGTTTCAGAACCATCCATAAGTGAAACTGTTCTTTAAAACTTCCAACATTGATAGATTGCCATAATAGTACACATTGGTCTAAAGTAGAGGCTCTTTCTCAAAAAGATACGTGGTCTAAGCGTGTAAGTTGGGATTGGTGCTGTTCATTTTATTATTTTAGTATAAATTATTCCAAATTATAGGAAAACCAAAAACTGGAAGGTATTTTATACACCTTAGTTTGGAAGTATTAAACTTTCTTTAATAAACTATTAAATTTAAATTCAAATATCTACTAATGTTAGCTTATATGTTGGAGGAAAAAATGGGAACTTTGCAGTAGAATACAAAAGGGCATGGTATTTTACAGAGGAGAATTCTATAGTGGGTTGACAGATTCATTCAAGAAATGTATAAATGCCTCCTTTGTGCTAGGCATCACATTAGAAAAGCAGGAGTGATCAGAGCAGAGCCCTCTGCTTTCACAGGGCTTGTGCTCCAGAGAGAGATGATGGACATCCTAACCATGAGTGCTTTGAGCATGAACTATTTCAGATAATGATGAGCCCAGAGTCAAAATAGAAAACCCCAAGAATGGGGAGGGAAGGAGTGCTATTGAGTCCTGAAGATACAGGCACATGAAAGGATAGCAGATCAAAGACCTTCTAGAGGTGAGGGGAGAGAGAGCATATGAGCCACAGGCTTTGCTTATGAGCAGATTTCTAGTATACCAGGACATTTATGAAGAGATAATCACAGATCTATACAGGGCCTTATGCATCATTGCACAGGACTTGGCTGCCAAGTTAATGGGATGAGAGATCATCTGAGAGTGGGGAACAGAGATTCAGGAATCAAGAACAGGCTGTAAAGGTCTAATATTAGTAAGACCGATGGAAGAAGGTCAATAAAAGCTGGATTCTGGAATAATCCATCTTAGCATGGTGTCCTTAGACAGAGGACAAGAGGAGGAGTGAACTAAACTGTCCGCATTCTGACTGTAATTTTAATAAAAAATTTCACATGACATATAACATAGCTATTGAGAAGAATATTTCTGCTGTATAAATGTAATATAGACATCAGACATCATGAACATTTACAGACATGTCAGAAGTCCTTATTTGATTTAAGTTACACAGAGAAATCTTACTTAACTCCAACATAGTAGCAATTTGTAAATAGCTCACTTGGCCACTGTGCCTGCATACTTTGATAGACAGAAGGGATTTGAATGGGTAGTTAAGTAGAAACATTATGCTTCAAAACTCTGTCACCAAAAACAAATGCCTTTAAGTATGCTTTTCATTCTTATATAGGACTGAAAAATAGATTCTGCGTCCTAAATACTAAACTACAATTCAGAGCCATAAGAAAACTTTAATCCTTATCCTAGGTACTAAAACGCTAATCGTGAACACTGAGAGGCAGTGCGCTGTTTACTTCTCCATGCACAACTCACTGATGAGCCTTGGTGAGACTATGGAATGCTATGAGCCTGGACCATGTGTACTGTGGTGCTGTGCGACCTGATTGACTTCTATGTGCATACACTCTTGTATAGCTCTAAATCCTTTATTGTTTATGTGTGTATACATGTGGATATGGGCATATGAGAGCAAGTGCCCATAGAAGCCAGAAGAAAGCTTTGGGTCACCTTAAGCTGGGATTACAGGTGGCTGTGAGCCACCCACTGTGAGTGCTGAGAAGTGAACTTGGGTCTGCAAGAGCAGCAAGCACTCTTATCCATCAAGGCATCTCTGCAGCCCCGCTACATGTTTTAAAGGATGGGGCTAGGGAGATAAACAGGTGAGTAAAGTGCTTGCAGTTGAAGGACTGGGACCTGAGTTCTATCTCCAATACTCATGTAAAAGCCAGGTATGCCAACATGTGCCTATTACCCTTCCTCAGTGGAGCCAAAACAGGTAGATCCTGAGGGATGGCTACAATGTAATTTAGCCAAACTGAAAGAAGCTATTCCAAATTCAACCTCCAGTCTTCACATGTGCCTGCCAAAACACAGTAACACGTACATGTGCACAGGCATATGTGTGTGTGTATGTGTGTGTGTGCACAGGCAGACATGCATACTTACATGCTCATACAAATAGAGAAGTCTGCACAGCAAAGCAAAAAATTTTTTTGATTAGATTGTCTTGGAGGTCTCTGCTATGTTAACTATAGCAGGGTACTTTTATTTATATTTTTTAAAAAAATAAAATTATATATAAAAAATGAATCTATGTTTTTTTGTCCCTGTCCTTAATTTACAAACTGCTATTATTACACAGTAATACACTGATGTTGGGTTAAATACATATATTAAGTTTCTGTAAAACTGGTGTCCCATCCTTAGCTCCATGGGGTATATCAGTAGCTGTGAAAAATATCCGCAATGAAAGAAAAGTTATAGAAAAATGGGTATTTTTTCTTTGTTTTGGTTTCAACATATAGCTCCAGAGAGGTGCAGTCCATCTTGGTAGAAAGGACATGACAATTGAGAAAGCAGAGAGATCACGTTTCATGCATTCACAGGAAGCAGAAGGAGAAAAAAGTGAGACCAAGCTTTAAAACTTAGAAGTCCTTCCCTAGTGATGGACTTCCTCCAGCAAGGCTCCTCCCACTGACGATTCTAGAATGTCCCCAAACAATGAACTGGAGATGCAGTGTTAAATGTAGGTGAGCCTATGGGAGCTTTCTCATTCAAACCACCACAGAGAGCTTCTTTACAGGACCTGTTTACAGGGCTCTGAGGATGCAGTAAGGTCCATTAAGGTCATTTCCAGCCTTATCCTGGGGTCTAACCACAGCCATGTTTAAACCCTTTCTTGCTGTTTAATTTATTCAAGTTTAATTTATTCATACAAGCCATGTTTTATATGTGAGTGTCTTCCCTCCTAGACCCCACCCTCCTGCTTCTTGTCTCTCTTTACCCCACCACTCCCCTTTTGTCTTGTCAACAAGTCCACATCTTGTTCATCATCACTTACAAACATGCAATTTTACACATCGCTAGAAAACCTTCCTTCTTGAAGTTGTATGACATAAAAATGAAATGATATTCAGGGATACAGGACCTCAGGAAACAGTGGCCTTTCTATTGTTCTTACTTCATTTTGCTTTTTGTATTATGATATGCATATGCAATCATTGTTAAGAATAACAAGTGTGACGCATAATTTGTCATCTTATTCCTTATATACAATTACTGTTAAAAGTTGGGTGTGTGCCTTTATAAAGTTTATAAGCTTTCAGAAACAGACTATCTGTGCTAATACACACAAGCTTGTGTTATAACTTGATTTTTTTAAAAAAACCATATGATTGTCCTATAAATAGTATTTTGTAAGCTATTTTCTTTACTCAATATTTTGTTAATATGTTTCCATGCCAATAAATATTCTCTAATCAAAGGCTTCCTGACTGCCGAGTATTTTGTTACGTGACTATGTCAAAATTGACTTTGAAGCCTTTCATTTTGAGTATACTGATAAGTATAGAGATAGATGTTGAGAAAGGCAAATACAGAAGCCTACTTGTCTAGGCAGTAGAGTGTGATTTATAATCAAACTGTGACTAAGTAAAAGATTCTGGAAAGGTATGAGTACAGACTTGAAGTTTAGAAGAATTTTAAACTCCTGGGAAATTTTAGGCCATCAAATATTTGCACATTAACAAAATGTAATTTCCTCTGAAGGCTTACATTGGCCTGAACTCAAGGCTATGTTCATGTCTCATCCTTAGAATGAACATCTAAGTTAAAGGTGAGTGGAGTAGTTGCATGCATCTGTTACAACAACTCAGAAGCCTGAGGCCTGAGGATTTTCTGTTCAAGGGCAACTTGCGTAGCATATGGAAAGAAATTACAACTTCAAATAAATAAATGAAGACCAATAAATCCTTTCCTTAAAAATTACCTTGAGTGCATTTCTTTTTGTTTTTTGTTTTTTGTTTTTTTTTTGAAAGAGGTTAAGTTTAATTTTGTTTTATCTGAAAAAAAAATCAGATTTCCAGGAGATACAGGGTTATACAGCTAAAAGAGTCCATACATCTACTGGGCAAGCCCACTGCCAGGGTGGACTTCCTCTCCAATCTTTTGAATGTACAGATAGATGTCCAGAAGTTTAAGGAGATTGCTGTGACAAGAAGTGAAGAATGCGAGGCCAGCCTGGTCTACAGAGTGAGTCCAGGACAGCCAGGACTACACAGAGAAACCCTGTCTCGAAAACAAAAACAAAAACAAACAAAAAAAAGTGAAGAATGTTAAATTGGACGTGGACCTGTGCAGTTGTTTTAGCCTATGCTTGGGTTTCAAATGGGGCATCCAGGCAAAAAATAGAACACAAAGTCTGGAGACCCTTCTAGATTGATCTAACCAAGGATGTTAGAAGAAAGTCCAGGTTCTCAGATACTAATGGCATTGGAGCATGATCTAACAAAATAAAAATTAATTTCAGAAAAGTGAAAATGAGAAGGATAGTATTTTATCTGTTAAAGAGAAAGATAGAAAATATCCCTTCTTGAAGAACTTAACACTAGCCACTGGTCACTTATTTTTAGGGCTCAAAACTGAATAATTTCAGCATGCCCAGTTATAGCCAGAAAATACTTCGAGACTATTCTGGTCTACTAGTCAGGATACCTGGAAGAAGCCAATATCATAGTGTCCAGAGACCCTGTCTCAGTTTTTCATACTTTACTTTTAGAAAGTTCAGGCTCATTTTAATTTTTTGTTTATTCACAATTTCATACCTGTGCATGGTGAAATTGTATTATATACAATCCCCATTTCCTCCCCCAAATCCCCATATATCCCAACCATCTTGTCTTTCTCCTATTTCATGTAATCTTTTTTTAATATTCCACTAATTCCAATAGTACTGCACACATGTAAATGAGAGTGGAGCCATCCACTGGAGTATAGTTACCATACCAGTGGCCATGTCCTCAAAGAAGAATGCTCTTCTCTCCCTCAGCAGCCATCAATTGCTAATAGCAAGGAGCCACTTTAAATCTGTCTTAAAGTATTTGTAAGACTGAAGTTACAACAAACCTAGTTGAGATTTTAGAACCACTAAAACCCAATTCAAGGAAGATATCATAAATTTAGATTGACCTAAATGACTAATTATAGGTTAAGCCTCCAATGATTCTAATTACTAGATTGTGATCGTAAAGTATTTTAAAGAAAGTGAAGGGAACATTTGGGAATATGCTGAAGGATTAAATGATTGTCAGACTTTCAAAGGCAGACATGGAATGCAAGATTGTGAGTTGCGATGAAGGAGAGGGTATGATGTATTCAGGGGGTTCTTTGCTACACGTTAAGCCTGTACCAGTGAAGAGGAGATGCAAAGTAACTGAGAGTAAGGCAATCTCTGACTCGCAGAAGGGTGATGCTTACAAGATGTTTCTAGGGAGCTGAAACTAGCAACCCTAAACTTCAGTGTTACTCAGCTAACTGTGGCTTCTTTAAGTAGCTCTTCTTGCATACAGAAGGAAAACAGTATCAACTAAAACAGTGAAAAATAAAATTTATTCCAACAGCAAAATTTCTCAGGGTTCTAGCTAGCTTCTCTTCTGAAACAAACAAAACAATCTCTCAGAGAGCTCTTGAAGCCTAGTGTGAATCATACAAGGTCAATCAATATGATGAGGAAGAGTTCAAAGCATTATGGGATAATCAGGGATTGTCTTTAGCTTCGTCAATGAACAGGTGAACAGGGTTTGCTGATAGCCTAGCCTGCAAAGTCATCTGATTGGTCATCATAGCTAAGGCAGCTGAAACAGCCCAATCTATCAACTGATCTTCTCAGGAGAACCTATTTATCACCAAACTGTCAGAGAGATTAGAATGCTGTATTCTTTTATCAAACATATGATAAGCCCTTCCTCTAGATCTTCAAAGTACACTGCATGCCTGGAACTGGAGTTCTCACTCCCCAACATTTTGTTCCAGAGATAAGCTTTGAAGCCTTCTTTGTTTAGGCCTGACACTGCCTTAATCTCACAATGAAAAGTGTTGCTCTTGATTGATTAGGAAATAACTGCGCTCTTAAAAAGTATTTCAGTGGTGATAACATATCCATGTCCAGGGACAAACACTCTTTCAGTGACTGTACTTAGTCATCCCTTTTATTGCAGTGTTCTTTCCCCAAATCTGATGAAGATGACTTCTTCGTTTCTAAAATTTAGCTGGAATGTGTTCTCCTGATTGCTTTAGCAAACTTAATTCGGTAGTTATACCTGCCATATTCCAATGACATCACCTCTGTGACTTGTTATCTTGCATTCCACTGTTAGAATTTAATTCTCTTTAAGAGGAGCCAGATATAGTGCATAATCCCCAGAATTGAGAGCATCTATGTAGCTTATTCTTGCACAGGGTAGGCTATATAGAGACATTTTTAATGAACAAGTGGGTTTCACTTTATCTTCAACATCAACAACAACAACAACAACAGAATTATGAGTATAAGGAACAAGAGGAGAAAGAAAGGAAGTACAAATTCCATGTGTTTTTAGCACAGTAAGTTTTATATTTTAGGACAGTGGTTCCTCCCTGTTCAATACTCAACCAGTTGATGAAACAAGTTTATGAATGAGCTAACATGAACTCTGTTTGTGAAACATGAAGCTGTTTCACATTGCTGTATTTAGCCAGTTCTTTCTAGGTCTAGCTTTTTTATGGCCCTAGGAAAGTGTTCCTTCAGATCTTTTTAGAAAATCTTGAAATGAGTCCAGTAATTGTGCTGTTGTCATTGCATTGCTGTTCTGTGAGGCAGGACCTTATAGCTCATGCTAGTCTCAAACACGACATCTTACCAAGGCTAGACTTGAATCACACTGATCTGAACCTCGGGCTCCTACCTGCTAGCATTACAGACCTCAAAGAGGAAAAGGAAGTACATCCTAGCTTGCTCGTCAGTTCAGAGATCTTCCTTGAACATCTTCTCTTTGGTCATATTAGGACAGCATGCCTGTCTGTACATGTCCATAGAGATGAGTCCCAGGAGCTAAACAGAGCTCTTACTGTCAGTAACTAAGGATTTTACAGGCTACAATATGGACACTGAAAGCTATTAACCCATTGCTTCCTGAAAAAGACTTTCTTTAAGCACCCCTAAATTGGCACAGAAAGCAGAGGTCACCACTGAGGCATTCTCTGAGTCCTCTTCCAATCTGCACACGGTGTCCCACAAGAGGGATTTTCATTGCTAACTTGATCAAGTGGTTAGAAAACTTTTTGTTTACATTCTATTGCTATCTGTATGTATGCATACTTGTGTGCGTGTATACATGTGTGCTGGTATGCATTCACATCTGTGCACATGTGTAGACCAGAAGTCAATGCCAGCTATCTATTTTCTATCACTCTCCAACTTATTCTCAAGGCAGAGTTTCTCACTGAAGCTCACCCATTTAGCTAGAGTGGCTACCCAGTGAGCCCTAAGGATCTTACTATCACTACCTCCCCATATCTTGGTTACTTGTGTACCTCATCACATCCAACTTCTTGTATAATGAGTTCTGGAAATCTGAACTCAGATTCCTCTGCTTGCATGACAAGCACTTGGTTGATTTAGCTCTTTCTGCAGCCTCACCCAGATGATTCTTATGCTTGGAGAGGGAACAATTTAAGACAGTGGGTTAAATCAAATGTTCATTTAACTCAACAGAAGTTTAAAACAGGTTTTTCTTTTTTATCACTAGGAATAAATACTGTTGTAAAAAAAAATAAAATAAAAAACTAAGCAAAATACATCTGGCAAAGTATTGTTGACCTGTTCCACCCAGCTAGGACATGCAAAATATATGAAACTGGAGCTGGCTGATGTCTTCTTTGAATCTGTAAGGACAAGACAAGTAGGCCTGTACCAGCATCTCACCCTCTGAGCTGCTAATTGAAGGGTAGCTGTTTGTTCAAAGCTTCAAGCTGTCTAGCCTTCCGCCCCCAGACACGCCTCTTTCTATACATCATCCTACACAACTACTCTGCCATTTGTAAGAAGACAGTTTGTCATCCTTGAACGGACCAGGCTCTCTCCTTCAGCACTACAACTGAAATGTCTGGGCAAATGGGTTATTCAAATATCATTTCTTAACAGATCAATGTTAACTTCAGATATCAGTGTTCTTAACAGAACATTGCTGGCTACATTTTCTGCTAATTTCCATGTTGGTTACAGTTGAAAGATTGAGAGCTTCCTCCAGAGTCACCCATTACTCAGTTTACCTGGAGTTTTTGTTTCAGATACTCTGTGTAGGGGAGGATTCACATGTGTGCACCGGGGGACCAGAAGGAAAACCCAGGTGTTGTTCCTCAGGAATTGTCCACCTTATTTTTTGTAATGGGATCTCACTGACCTAAAGCTTTGCTAACAGGCCAAACTGCTTAGCCATTGCCAGAACTTGATTTTCTTACTTGGGTTCTATAGATCAAGCTCAGAACCTCATGCTTGCAAGTCAATTACTAAATTTTACAGACTAAGATTTTAAATCAGCCATGTTCTAGATTTTTTTTGTCAATTCTAGAGCAAGGTATTTCAGAAGAAGCAGAACTCTGTGTAGACTGTTCTAGAAATTTTGAAATTTTCACTCAATGTAAATTTGGGTATCAAACCTACATGAGGAAGTAAAAAGTGTAATTTATAGAACCATAAAACAGTCCTAAATCAACATATATGTAAAGCCAAGGAAGATAACTATGTGTAAAATGGAATTCTCCTGCCTCTAGCCCTTACCAACTGCCTTAATTTCAATTTTACTGCTGTAATAAAAGTATGTTGACAGAAGCAATTTAAGGGAAAAAGGGTTTGTTTTAGCTTTTAATTCCAGGATACAATCCATAATTTGGCAAAGTCAAGGAATTTGACTCAGATAGCCAGATTATGTTCCTAATCTAGAGCCCAGAGGAAGGAAGGCAGCATGCCCAATGCCTGTGATTAGCTGGCTTTCTCCACTCTTAATTAAACAGTTCAGGATTATCTCCCTAGGGAATAGTGTCGCCCACAGTGCTTATGTCTTCTTGCTCCAACAACATTATCAAAAGTATCCCACACAGACATGCCCACAGTCCAACCTTACTGAGACAAATCCTCATTGATCCTGTCTTTACAGGTGATTCTACCTTGTGTCCAACTGACAATCAAAACTAACCCCTCACTTCAAATAAATCAAAAGAAGGAGACAGACACAAAAAATGTCATGAATATTTGTAATATTTGGATGTTGGACTCAATAATTGGGACCTACAGGTGCTATCTAATTTTATAGTATTGGTCCCTACAAATAAAATGGACACACAAATCCACTGGGAAATGTGCTTTCCTTTATATCGGAGCTACTTATGCACAAATCAGTACCCTGAATTTCATCTTGTAGTAAACATTAACCTCTTCCTTGATTCTCTTTGCCTGGTTTCCCCACTTTATAAAATCTATAATTCAATATCTCTATTTATATTATCTTCAGGATTTTTAAAGGGCCACCGACCATTTTTATGAAGCTCTTGTTTCTGATTTCAGGTCATTTAGAGAGAAATGAGCAACAAGCTATCTGCTGACAAACAAGTGGTCCATGATCCATAACTTCATGTGACCAGATACAGTTCAATTTGAAGCTCAGGTCTTCTGTCCCTGTCATTGCCAGACTTTGATTATTGGCCTTGATTCCTGTTTTTTATATTAATAGATTTAGATACAGCATAAGTCTTTTTATGTTCTTTGCCTATTAAATGCTCCACATGGTTTATTGACTGCCTTATATGCCATCCTTCTGGTCTCTCAAAATAAGTGGATTATATACTATTCTTTGTATAAGCCTGAAGGCATCAGAACAGACAGAGCCTAGTAGAAGTCCAGGGGGAAAGCAGACATCAGAGTCTAATGGGGCAGACATCTGAGTTCCTCACAGGGAGCCTCCATTGTCAAGAGGAAGGTGTGAAAGGATAAAGAACTGGATCTGGTTTCTCTTTGAGAGTAAAATCTCCAATGATTCAGTCTCTAGGTAGTGTCTCTTCACTTTGTAGGGGAAGCAGGGACCATATCCATAGCAACATTTTATATGCCAACTTTCTCATAATTCCTAATGTTCAGTTCAATGTCTCTGTGCTCAGCTAGGCATGTCCTTCCAAAAGCCTGATTTCTACCTTTTCTGAAAATAAATCTTTAGTTCCTTGCAATTTGAAATAGAAGGGGTCATGGACTCTCTTTCTTTTTATGCGTCTTCCTCAGTGAGTGTGTAAAATTTATATAATTGATGAATAATTATATATCTTCATAGGATATAGTATCACGCTTTAGTTTGTGGACAGATGAAAGCAATCTAGGAAATGGATCTGTTATCTTCCTCTTGATAAGGACATTTAAAATCTCATCTCTAGGCAATTTTGAAATAAACACTATATTATTACTGACTGTAGTCACCATGCTGTGTATTAAACTAAAACTAAGTCTTCGTGTGTAGCTGAAA
This sequence comes from Rhabdomys pumilio, assembly GCA_030674055.1. Classification (NCBI taxonomy): domain Eukaryota; kingdom Metazoa; phylum Chordata; class Mammalia; order Rodentia; family Muridae; genus Rhabdomys; species Rhabdomys pumilio. The sequence goes on along the minus strand of JANHMN010000008.1, from coordinate 15,155,112 downwards.
TTTTGCAGCCTATTTTCCCACCTTAACCTCTAGAAGCCAGAGCCTAGTCTTTCTATGAAACTGATATTTTACATCCAATGTTAAGACATACTGTGTGTGGTAGAAGGTAAAATTGGTATAGCTCTTCTACCTCCTTTGAAACAGGTCTCATTTTGTAGGCCAGGATGGTCTTGAATTTATGACAATCATAAGTTCAGCCTCAGCCTCCCAAGGTCAGTTATGTATTTCCTGCCTGATAATAGTAGTGTTTTAGAGAATATTGTGGCACCTCATAGGAATACTGAAGCGAGAAGTATCACATAACCCACCTCCATGTTCCTCTGCATATAGATCCAAAGGAGTGGAAATGGGTGCATTGAGAGGATTTCTGCATGCCTATATTCATGACAGCACTGTTCACAGTAGCCAAGACAAGGGACCACCAATCCACAAATAAAGGAAAATTGAATGTTTGCAGAGTGGAGCCCAATATAACCATAAAGAAGAAAATATTTTCATTTAAAACAGTCTAGCTTTACCTGTAACTCTAGCTGCCTTTTGGAAAATGGATCAACAGCCATTGCCATCTTTTAATATTTTCTTTTTTTCTCTTTTCTGCAGAAGTGGCTGCTTCAAATCCCTGCATCTTTGACAGTTTTTAGTGTAAATTGGCTTGTTCTGGCTTCCACACATCTAGCTAGGGAATGCATTTTCTCGGTGCTCCTAAATGAGCTAGCACCTTTTCTTTGATATATGGCTTTCCAAATATTGAAGCTTTTTATTTCTGCTACCAATGCTTTTAAAAGAAAACTGGGTACCTATAAACAAAAATTACTCCACGGTCATCTTGACAGGGTTTGAAAAAATAGCAGTGATAAATACCTGTGCTGAGACTGTCACCGTCAGCTGCGCCTTGTTTATTTTAAAGCTGAAATGCAATGGCCCGTCCAGTGTTCAATACACAGACCTGCAACTTAACCACAGAAATTCAGTTAGCATGATTAGTATACAGTTTCATAATGAGCACAGAAGTTGCAGACAGCATGTTAGAGCTGTTGATTTCAACTCAAATAGTAGCCATGTCAAATAGCTAGCCATGCTGAGATGTTCACATAATAATAAATAATTATTCAGCAACTTAGTTTTAGAATCTCCTTCATCCTGTCTTCTGCTGAGCCAGGGGCCAGTTTGAGTATCATCAGTCCTACTAGTTCCAGAGAACTGAGCACAGGGATTCTGTTTTACTGTGTAATTAGACTTTGCTGGTTTGCAGTATCCCTTCCGATACATGTGGGGGCTTCAGGATCTTACAAGTGGAATCACTCTCTTGCTTTCTCAAAGGTTGTTTTTAAGTAATATAAACTCATCCTTTATGTTACTGGATTTTCCTTCATGACACCATTCTCTATATAACTCTAACCATTTTTCTGAAATTCATTAATGCCTATTAATTGTATAAAACAATCACTTCCATTCTGACATTTTCATGGTTTTTTTTTAATGTTTATTTATTTGGTATCTGTGCACACATGTGCATGCCATAGAATGTAGTATAGATCAGAAAACTGCAGTTGTTGGGTTTTCTCCTTCCATGATGTGGATCCCAGAGATTGAAACCGGCTTTTAAAGCTCAGCACCAAGTACTTCACCTGCTGAGCCATTTCTCTGGCCCATCATCAGATTTTTCACACATACACACAGTGGACTCCCAGCACAAATCTCAGCTTTATCTGATCATTTCTTTTTAATATTTCTGCTTCTCCTCTAATCTTTTTTGCTCTGTCCCGATCACACATATGATAGAAAACATGTGGTTTTTATGGTTCTTAGTCTGGTTAATGCTAGCTGATACATCAATTTCCAGTTCTTGCATTCTCTTGAAGATGACACAATAATGCTCCTCTCTGTGGCTGAGAAACACTCCACTATGTGAAGAGCACGTCCGCACTCTCTTTTATCGTTCTTCCAGATACAAGCATTTATCTTTGATAGTCCTAAAACTTTATCAATCATATTGTCTAATGGTTTAATGTATGAACAAACAGATTACAATAACTATCCTTCCATAATGTTATCAAAAAACAATATTGAAATATCAAAAACAGTGATGAGACAAATATGTGGGTCATTTAACATGCAGTACAGTCCATTGGAAGGCTCCAATGATGTATTACCAACACTGGGAATAGCAGTGAGACACTTCATTAATTTCTCTTACCAAATTAATATATCCAAGAAATAATTCTCACTCATCCCAAATTATTTACTAGTAAAATCTTATATATTTTGAGACATCTGTATATTTAAAGGATAAGGAAATAATTGGCATCTTTTCTGTGTATGCTTTAGCTCTATTTCTCCAAGTATCGAAGCTATAGGTGCAACCAGGCTTTCCTGGGGATAAGTAAAGGTCAGGCATGAGCTCGGTTTCCCACCCCTATTCTCAGATAACTTCTCTCCAGATAACGGAACAAAATATTTGCCTTTCATGTAAAATGAAAACAACTCAAAATTCATGAATTCTTGTTGACAAGACACTATGAAAAATAAATGTTTATTTTTACATAAAATTCTACCTAATATTTTAATCTATAGTACCCAGGTCATTAACAGAAATGGATTGTGAAGCATAAATCCTTTCAGTCTGATGCAATGGATCTGAAGATACTGGAAGAAGCCAGGCTCTTGGAAGATTAGCTAACCAACTTGTTCTGAAAAACCCAGGTGACTGAAAATTCTGATCCCTGGCTATTAGTTTTATATATTGACTGGATAATATATGCCAGAGAAAGTAGAATGGATCTGACTGTATCTGAGTCCCCATGCTGAATTTCTAGGCAGCTCTGTTCAAATCTGTCCACCCATAAGGTTTCTCTCCCATTCCTATGCATTCTTTGCCTGGTGATAAGCCAAGAACAAAAGTCTAATTACAATACTGCCAAAACTTTTGCCCTGAATTGTGTTTACCATTTGCAGAGTGTATTGTAATTTTTAGTTTCTTAGAATAATAGAAATATGGTATTTGGCAGAGAAGAGAGTTTATGATGAAACATCTCCATAAAGTATTTTGACTGTTTTGTTCATGCGTGCTATTTTCTTTTCCACCGTGACAGGAGAATGGGGCCTTTTCTCACCCTGTAATGAACAATTGAATTATACCAATGCAGTTCAGCAGAACTAATGCTTACTTGCTGGGTAAATCAATCTGTTTGCTTTCTTTAACACAAAAGGGAAACAATCACAATGTTAACAATTTTACTTTATAAATTCTTACAATAACAGAAATTAATCACTGAAGCCAGGACTGAAAATCTTTTGTTAACCTAATCCAATTTTATTGGAAAAAGGTATTAGAAATTATTGAGCGCTTAGGGGGTTATTCAAGGATACCAAAAGACAATGAATATTGCACAGTTGAATGACTAACTATTTTGTAGCTAAATGTTGCGAGTATCAGACTTCCAAATGTGGTGTAAAAAATATGTAACAAGGCATCTACAAACCATTTAGTGGCTCCAAAAGAGGAGGTCAAAATAATGGGCTTAATACTTGATATGTTTGGAAGATGCCTACTAGGTAACCAAGACATTAAATTAGGAAAAAAAAAAGTTTATATAGAAGGAAAATGTAGAAGAGAGCAATGGTGTATTTAAAAAATGATCATTATAAATAGTCAAGAGGGAAATTCAAATCAAAAGCACACTGAAAAAAGATGTTGCTCTAATTAGAATGATTATCATCAAAAGATAAAAAAAACACAACAAAATAAATGAATGGTGTAGAGTTGCAGAATACTGAGGGGTAAGGAATTCTTGCAGACTATGGAAAGTAATATGAATTACAGAAAATTATATGACAACTCCATATGAAACCCAAAATAGAACTATCCGACAGTCAACACTCACATCATAGGAAATCGTAGTGCTGTGTGTGAGGGGCACCTGAAAAATAATGTCTCATGAAGCCTGTACAGAGCAAACAAATTATGTAAGCAAATGCTTACCAGAGGTAAACCAGTCCCGCCACACATACACTCAGTGGGATGCTATACATCTCTAAAACTGTACAGAATCTTGTCAATTGCTACAGTATAAAATAGATATGGAAGATATTAGAGTATATGAAGTTTAAGACAGGCTTAAACAAACTCTAAATGGTCTCCTCATATGTAAAGTCTAAAATAGTTATCTGACAGAATTTAGAGATTGAATCTGGTTTCTAGAGGCTTGAGAGGAATTAGGAGAGATAATGAAGAGGGCTTATCAAATTAGCCTAGTGTTAGAGTTAGATGGGGGGAATAAATTCTGATATTTTATGATACAGCAGGGTTAACATAATTAGCAGTAACACATCGTATGTCTCAAAATAGGTGGAAGTTTTTAAATATATCTTCATCACAAAATAATCAAAATTTAGGGAGAGGAATATGTAAATTACCCTGATTTGGTTATTATCCAATGTGTACATAAATCAAAACATCATATTATGCCTCATGACTGTGTACAAATATTATGTCAGTCAAAAATAAATTAATTCAAAAAATAAATAATGGAAGATGCTGGAGCAGGTATTTTACATGGAAAGAATGTCATAAGGTAAAATTTGTTATGTGAATAGCCAACTTAGTAAGAGAATGAGCCACTGTATCAAGAAAAGCATGTTCCATGGTTCGTGAGGAGCAGCATCCAAGGCTTACCTGTAGCATCCTCTAACTCCACCTCTAGCTCATAGACATGCACATACATATCTGCACACACTTATGTGTGTATCTGTGTACACATAAAATAACTTACATTGAAAATGAAAACATTGCCTATCTCTTGGAAAAATTTCCTTGATAAGAAGTACTTTGCTTTTCTTGGATTTCTGGGAGTTGCAGGAAATATTTTACTTTCGTCTCTCAGGTGAAGTTCAGATGTGTCTTCTACAGTGAATGTTAGGAAAGAACGGTGAGGATTAGGCTTTGTACATCACAGAACACAATTTTAAAATGCCCCTGGACCTTCTCTGAGCTGGTCTGCAACCTTTCTAGTCTTTACTTATAGTTCTGTGTCTGGGGCAGTGATGGGGTCAAGTGCCATAGAGTTGTTTAACATAAGTCAGGAACTAGTTCCATTATTTAACAATTTAAAATTTTTTTGATCATTTGGGTTCATTCTATAGAAAACATATTCCTACAGGGAATCCAAGGTCAAATAAATTAATCACTGTGTGTCTTAGAGTTAATTATTAGACTTGTCAGTGTCTTGAAAGAGTGTTCTGTTCATTATTTCTAACTCTAAAAGTTACTTTCAAAACCTTGTAGTTATCTACAACATGGTGGGGAATAAGGTATTATGTCAATTAAGGGTAATTTGATTCAGATGAAATTCAATATATTATTATCTAAAAAGTAATTGTTACCTCTCACAGGAAGAGAGATGTCTGTCCAATTTCCAACCAGCCTGAGGCCAGTTTCATTCAGCATAGATGATGGAGGTGGTTCCTGTGTTTTCAGACTTACCTGGTTGGAGTCACAATCCCTTGGATTGGTGGGAAGCCTCACTGGGAGACACAGTCAAAGTCACGGTGCTGCTTAGATAAGTATCATCTCACAGTAGCAACATGCTGGATTACAGAACAGAAAGGCCAATTTTCAGTACACAGGAACCCTGCCATCTGAAGGATCTTGAGCTTCCTCAGAAGCTCTTATGCCATCACGGTGCATCAGAGCTACACAAGCTCTGTGACACATGGTGCTGATGCTGCTACAAGATGAAAGCCATGAGGCTGGGCTTGAAGGTTTCTTTTAATGTTATCAGTTCTGTAATTGTATAGGCGTGCATCAGGGACACATCGGTCGGCTATCATCCTGGCGAGTGACGTTATCTCTAATTTTAGTTTTTCAGCAGTTCACCATACGTATACACATGATCAGAAAACTGAGTGGGAACTCTGGGCTCTGAGATGAAAATACAAATAGTAGTTATCTCCATATCTCTCAGTATTGGCTTATTATGTTTTATGCTGTTTTTTTTTTCCTGTTTGTGTTTTATGGTGTATTTTTTCATTTGTTTGTTTTACATATGATCTCATTCTAAGACAAGCTTGTCTGGAATTTACAATGTAATCCATATGGCTAGGAGCACATGATTCTCCTTCTTAAATCTCTAAGTACTAAGACTATACAATGTGAGCCACCATGACCCCCCCCCCTTTTTTTAATATATATATTTTAACTTTTCATTTCTATTTGTTTCTGCGATGGTATGTACATGTGAGTGGGGCCATGTGACAGAATGTACATGAGGAAGTCAGAGGAAGACTGAAAAGAAGGGACATGCTTCCCTCTTTACAAGAATCAAACTCACCGTGCTTGTGCAGGAAAAGCCTTTAGCTTTGACAGACTACTTTGTCTCAGATTCCTTGTTCTTTACTGCATGCTTAATCTTCCCAGAGTGTATCTCGTAGTTGAACACAGCAGCCTCTAGAGGGCGCGATTTGATAGGCATCTGTGTGAGGTTTCTGTCTAATCACATCACACAATCTAATGCTAGAAAGTCAGCTTAGTAAGCTTTAGTGTAGTAGGCCAAGATCCCTGGGGCTCATTCCAACCTAAAAGGTCCTGGAGTGACTATACCTGTCTGTCTGCACTGGAGGAGCAAGAGATGGAGGAAGAAAGGGGAAAGAGGACGGAGGTTGAGGAGGATGCAGGAAGAGAGGAAGGAGATGTAGGAGGGGAGGAAATGAAAGTAGAGATGGGGGAGTGTAAGAAGAGTAAAAGAGAGAAGGCTAAAAGGATAAGGAGAAGAAAAGTAAAAACAGAAAAAGTAGTGAGTGGCAGAGGAGAAGGAAGAAGAGGAGGAAGAAGATGATAAAGATGCCTTACTTCCACAGGTTCAGACTGCAAAGCATAGGCTAGCAATGCTGTCTGGTTCCTACCTCCCCCTACCCTATGCTACCCTACCCTCAACTCTCTGTTCTCAACATTCGTCCTCATTCTGAATAGTTGATCCTTCATTACAACTTCACAGAAGAGAAGAGGAAAGTGATGGAGGACCGGGGGTACGGTAGAGGGGTGGAGGTCATGTGGTGTCGAGGGATGAACCCATTAACTTGGTGATTGAGGATTATTTTAGCCACAATTTAAAACCTTAGAGTTTGTGCTGACTTATCAGCCATTTGTGCTGAAGTATTTGTGTGGTTTTGTTGGTTGGGGTCTTGTTATGGCTTGAACTGCTGGAAATAGGTATAAATGGGTCAGTTGTTGAAATACATTGCATGTGTGGGCACAGTGGATATGATGCGTATATATTGAAGTAATCCTCAATGTTACATGGAAACAAGGTGTTGTTCACATGTTTTAAAACCCTTCAAGGCTTGATAATTTGAATTATATATAGTTTTAATAGGATAAGTGAAAGTTTGACTGTCAAACATTCTGTTTAATGTATTGAGTGACAGTTTATTAAACACCCTGTCTTGTCCCTGTCATCCTTAACATCTCATATTCTGTGCTGTGGACATGAGGTCCCTATTATAGACCAAGAAGTAGTAATTGTGTCCATTATAAGACTATGCATGGACTCTAAGATGACATATATCTTTTTAAGGGTTACTATTCTTGTAAATTTTGTTAGGTTCTTTTTTAAGAATCTGTTTATTATTTTGGGGTGTATGTGTGTCTGCACACAAGCACCTGAGTATATGTATGTGTGTGACATGCATACAGTTCCCAGAAATGACTGGAGAAAGCTTCACATCCCCTAGACTGGGAGTTACAGGTAGTTATGAGCCAACATGTGAATCCTTGGAGCTGAACCCGGGCCGTCAAGTGCTCTTAATTTCTGAACCAACACTCCAAACAATTTTTTTGTACAAATGTCATTCCATGTCAGACTCCCATTTTCAAAGATTTCATGTATATATATTTGGTCAGCTCAAATTGGGGATTTCTGTGTCTCAGTATCTCTGATAATTACAGCGTTCTGTTTCTATTTTATAGGGCCAGTGGTTTATGTGTCAGCATTATTCCCACCAGTATATTATGATTTACCAAGCAACCTCTGTGTGAATCAGGTGGACTCTGCCCTTGCATCCAAGATTTATGGGTCTGACTGAAAGAGAGGCAGAACTAGCATTTGTTATATATTTATTGTCTTCCATGAATGTCACATGTTGTCACCATCAAGCTTCCTAACAGCACTGTTAAGATGGGAATTTAGCTGCATTTTCTAAATGAAAGGATTGAATCTGAGTTTAAACCACCCTCTAAGAGTAAACAGATATGGGTGAAATTAAATTCCAGGGTTTGGGGTTACTAATACCCAATTCTTTATATGGTACCATCACATCTATGTTTGTAGTGATGTTTAAAACTACTATAACACTACTAAAAAGATGTTTTCCCATCTTTGTGTTTTTGTGGGTTTGCACATTATAGGTTGATGGATAATTAGGAAAGCTGTGTCATCGCTAGAAGGCACTGAGCATGCAAAATATAAAGGTTAGTAACAAAGAGGGAATAACATTTAAAGAAACCACACAGAGAGTAGAAATCTCATCCCAGTGGTAACGAATAGACTGGGTTTTAAGTTTACGACAAGCACCTAAATTGATTAAGCAATGTTTCTTGCTTTCTAGCATTTGGATTTAAAATATTCATCTAAAATCAAAACCTTAGAACCTTTTGAACTGTTTTGCAAGTGCTATGGAAAAAGGTATTTATAAATAGTTATATTTTTCTAACTTTAGATGAGGTCTTAATCAACAATTAACTTTAAGACAAGAAATTAATGAAAATAAATCAAATTTTGATAAATCTAAAAATAAAAATGAAGGATAAACAGACTTTATAATAATGATGATGGTATCAATAATAGCAAAGTACTTATAGCAATGGTAATATACCTATTCTTAAAATTATATATTATTACTGACTCCACAACACTTCATAACAGCTAATTTGTGTTTCAGATGGGAAAATCAAACTCAAACTGGAAGCTGTCATAATAGGTCTTATTAAACTCAGGTGTCCTGAAGTCTACCCTTTACCTATGCATGATTCCAAAGGAAGCCCCTCTCCAGTGGTCTTTGACTTCCTAGGCAGAAGGGCTCCTAGTTCAGGCTCACTGTCACCTCACTGGTAAGAGCCCTGCACTGTTCCTGCAACTCATAGAAGTCACATCAGGGATGAGCAACAAAAGCTCTTCTCTATCACACAGGGAAAGACACAGGACCATCACTGTGGAAGGATTGAGACAACCTGGTCCAATGGAGTAAACCCTTCCATATGTAGCACAGCTGAATAGGTCCTTTCATATCTTCTAACAGAGCCACCATGCCAGAAAGGAGATAAAATTAATGCAGTGAGGTTTCATGTTGAGCAATGTGAATGTTGGTGGAAGCTGTAGAGTAGTGATCCTAACAAGCATGTTCGCATAGATGAACGAATAGAGAGGCCATTTTGATGAGATTGTAGCTTGCACAGAGCCTTAACATTCTATGAATTGACACTGACTGAAGCCATTTGCTGAGTGAAGGCGTACATTCAGTATACACTGATGATATCCACTCTTCCTTGTCAACTGTTAAGAGTGACGATGAGAGAGACGACTGTGTCCTCCATAGACTCCTGCACCAATTACTCTGTTATGCCTACTCCACGTGTTCTTTTGAATCTCCTGAGAGTCACACTAGGTGAGAATGTATTATTTCTATCTCACAAACCCTAAAAGTTAAACATCTTAGGCACAGTCACTTGAGGGCAGAGCCATAATTGAACCCACATAATGTCTTTTTAAAAACGTTTAAGGTTGAGAAATCATTTCATATTGATGAAAAGTCGAAAGGGGATTTAAAAACTGCCTAAGGAACATGTATATCATTTTACTCAGATTCGCTAGTTAATAATTTAGCTTGTCCCAGAGCCCACATCCTCCTGTTACACAATCCTCCCCAAAAGGTCTGTTTTTATTTTTAGAGCCCTTGATTTGGTTATCTTCTTAGCAGCCCAGTGTGAAACACCTTGTTGAGAGTCCTGGTGAAATTCCAAACTCTGAATATCTATGAAATAGAAGTCTGTGTCACCTTGTGGTTATATAAAATATTATTCATGAGATTAATCCATAATTCAATCTGGACTGGAAAATTTGACAGGTTTTTTGCAAATGCCTCTTCTAAGTTGCTTTGGGGGTTTTGCTGGGTTTTTTTCTAGAGAATATAGGCAAAAGCTTGGCTCTGTTTTTCTTTTCTTTTTTTTTTTTTTTAGAAAAGTTTAATGTTTTTTATTCCTGAAGAGATTTCCTGTGTGTGCTGTTTTTCCTCCTCTGGTTTATTTATTTATCAAATTGTTGAGATCAAAAAGAGATCATGGTTCCTGGACTGTCAAAAGACGTGTCCAGAAGAGGGCAGACTTGCATGCTAGAAGTTTCCTTCAACATAAGGGACATGTTTGCTGATGCTGCGTGGGCATTTGAAAGAAGGATTTAATCAACAGCACATATATAGAGTTCAGAGGACAACACTGGCTGTTGGTTTCTGTTTTTCACTTTACTTGAGACAAGATTCTGCAGTTCACTGCTGCCCATGCCAGGCAGCTGCTCTGGAACCTCTGAAGTTTCTCATCTCTACCTTATCTTGCTGCAGGAGTAATGCTACTAAAGAACTCATTAGTGGTTTTGGGTTTATATGTGATCTGGGGATTTGAACTCTGATCTTTATTCTTGCATGCAAATGATTTTCTTACTGGCATCTATCCCCTGACTAGTAGTCTTATTTTTATCAAAACTTTTTAATGATACATTGGAATCACACATTTTACAGGAAAACATGCTGTATTTACTGTAGTACAAGTACTGTACAAAAATTACATATTTTAATCTGTTTAGTTAAGGCAGAACTAAATTCCTGAATATTTATCAGGCTTAAAACAATTTCTTATGCTGTTATTATCTCTCCTTCTACATAGTCACCAGGAACATTCTCAGACGTAGGTTCTTTTTTAAAGGGGGGGGGTGCTTTATAATTATAAAAATGTGTTCTGCTACTGACAATAGTATGAAGTTACTCAGTGGCTGAGAAACTGGCTAAGAGGAACGAGGGAAAATCCACAAGCTACAAATTGACTTGAATTGACAACATAAGCATAGAGTTCTTCTTAGTCTGCCTTCCTTCCCTCTTGCCTCTCATGTGGTGGCCCACCTTTGCCAACCTAGCATCTTGCACCCCCTAGCGGCTGTCTCTAGAAACTCCAAGGGCCATTTCTGCTGTCCTTGCCCCAAATTTTGCTTAAGATGCCCACCGGATGTTCTCTTCTTGATACTGGCCTTTTTACTTGTCTTCATGAATCCTATTTCTGCCTTGCTATAGTTGATTTCATGTTTTTCCAAGTGTCAGGGCCACATGGAAGTATTGTTTTAAAATAATGTTAAAAACAAATAAATAGGCATTGGTTATTGTGACTCAAACGGGTGCACAGACAAGAGTTCTGACTCCTGAAGTCTAGCATGTTTTACTGCTACCTCTGTTGTTCTTTTCTCTCCTGTGATGCTGTACTCTGCATCTATTTTATGTGAGTTTGTTTGTTTGGTTTAGACATTAACAGCTTAGTCTTAGTCAGTCCTAACTCTGAGTCTTGACCTGATAGGAGGATGTATATCATTCTGAGATGACACTGGGCATAGCAGAAAACGTCATTGGCCTAAAGAGATGTTTTCACAAGCCCTTCCTTCCAGTTTCTCATTAAATTGTGTCCTCAATCCCAGAAGGTACTTGAGAATTTGTGTATGGGGATGTTTCTTATTCACTTTGTTGGCACCATCGCCATTACAATAAAATGGTTTAGCAATGAATGGTTTATTTTGAAATATGTGCAATTTCAACTGTATTCTAAGTTAAGAATTTCCAGCCTGACTACAGAAAATAACAAGGTCATTATCAGTGTTTCTAATAAGCTTATAAATGATAGTTGAGAAATGGGCTTGCATCTGAGTTGTGAGCAGTCCGTGCAACAAGGAAGACAGTCTGAGATCTCACTCCATATTCTATATGTAGCATGTAGCTCTATGCCTTCACTTTCATAGTTTCTTACTGGAAATATATTTCCTATTATCTGATATTTCACTAAAGTTTCTCTCTGGTAGTATCACATGTATTTTACAAAGTTAATACTATATGTTATTCTTTAAACAATGCAGTATGGTCACCAGATAGAATATCACCACAAAACAAATGCAGTCCTGTTAAAATAAAATTACAGAAGAAGCAGATGCTGACATCTGCGTAAGGCCAGCCCTCTCTACTAAAAGAGGAAGGTCACAAAATGCTGAGTAGCTTGCAGTGAAAGCCGGAAGCAATGATTTTATTCTAGACTTAATCAGAAGACTTGCAAGACAGTTAACAGAAGGCCTCGGCTCTCTCTAAGCAAATCGCTTGTACTCAGTACTTCATTTATATCCTATGCTAGCTTTGCTTGGACAGAGGTTGGTTTGCTGTTTTATGCCTTCCGTGGCCTAAGACTCATCCAACTGTCTTTTCCAGAGTCAGGGCCTTCATCATGGTAGCTGTGGCCCACAACTCCCTCCAGTGTTATGTGATTGCAGCATGGGACTCTAGCGGGCCTGACATGAGGTCTAATTTCCATTTAACCTACACCCTTCAGTCAGGTGGAAGGCACACAGGCCTCAGGCCTTAGAGAGATTTACATACTAATGAGGTGCCTGAAGGCAAGAGGGTGGAGCCAATTAAGCATTCCTCCCCAACCGCCCCCCCCTCTTTCCCTCCCTATTTAACTCAGGACTGCCCTGGATTTTAAGGGGTGGGGATGTGCATCAAGATCTGTCCACCATCCATCATACCAATAAACCCGATTTGGAAACCCAAGGACTTTGTCGTGTAGCTTGAGGAACTGAGGACCTTTGGAGAGGCCTTTAGTGAGTCACCGGGCCTAACTTCCCGATGGAGGAACCCTCTGCGTTTCCCAGCCATTTTTACCTACAGGACTCCTCGCAATGGCAGCAGCAATAAGCATTGTCCTCACCACATTGCTCAGACTGTTAAAGTTGTGGCTCTGAATTCCCGTGCTTACTGTACACATTAAACATTATCAACACATTTATGAGTGACTTGAGTCGAGAACATTAGCGAGAATGGCTTTCATAAATATCAGCACCTTTTCCTGCTCACTTCTCCCAACCACTGAGGAGCTGAGAAGTAACAGGAAGGAAATCCCCCTTGCTCTATACTTTCTGAAGGTATACAAGCCCTTTAGTTTTACAGGTCTGTATGATACGAATAAGGACATCTACTTTAGTGATTTAGTTCTTGAACTACCAGTCTTAATCAATATTATTTATTATGTTAAGTTCCAGAAAATACAATTCTTGAAACAAGTCAAGCATGGTGGCTCATACCTGTAGTCTGGCATGAGGCCTGTCATGACTTTTAGGGGCCACAGCAGTACTTTTTCAAGTTACATGAATAAATGCATAAATCACAGTACTGGGCACCCATTTATATCTACATACCAAATAACAATACTTCTTATATACATCAGAGAATTTACAGTGTAGAACACTCCAAAATATGCCTGTATAAGTGTGTGTGCATGTGTGTGTGTGTGTGTGTGTGTGTATGTGATTGATACCTGACAGAAATTTTTGTCATTTGACATTGTTAGAGAATGAGTCAAAATGTACAAAGACTGATCTATTCACATTTATGCACATAAATTATGACTACAACCAGAGGCACCAAAATTATCATATGTACTTTTTACTTAAGGACAAAGCATTTCTTTTGTAAATGAGACAGAGAAACTTCTACAGCTAGATTGCTACAGCTTTAAATGGCATTTACCAAGTTTTTAAAAAGTGTTGTCTCAAACACCTTAGGGCACAATATGTAATAATGTATTTACTACAGAATGTTAGATTCACGGCCAAAGAGTGTTAAGAATCCAGAGATCAGATAAATTAGATTTTAATTGGGTTTCAAAGATTAATTGAATAAATAGATAAGGTAGAGTTGATCAGAAATACATTACCGTAATAAAACTGTTGGCTTTATGTCACTGCTGCCTTAAGACCAGACAACTGCCTCTGGCAAACAGTCTCCTGGAGCAGTGCAGGAGGATTGCCATGAACAAGCAGCCTGAACTGTGATATCTACTATGGTAATTCTATCTGGGCCATGGAAGAGCAGAGATGCATCCTGTGTTCTCTTCTGTAACTTTTTGCAAATTGAGTAAAGTCTTACTAAACCGATAGAATGCCTGAACACTGAATATATTCCTTTTTCACTGGTGATTATTTTTAAACAAAGACTTGAAAGGCTGCCACGCAGGTGATAATAGCTAAATGTGTTGAACACCTGATTAAACAAACAAGGGTAGCTGAAGTTGCTTGCAGTATCTTTTTGTAACGTCTTATGGTAGAACTCTTTGTCTAAGCTTGTCGTTTTCAAACCTCTTTCCTTTATTTACCTTATCTGTTTAGAGAATAGATATGTCAGAAATTATTCGGCTCTTTCACTCTCTTCAATTCTTTGTTTTCTCCCTCTCTCTTTCAGTCTTCCACACTAGGTTTCACTGCATAGCCCAGAGTGGCCTTGAGTTCACTGTGCAAATGGAGCAAGTATCAAACTTGGTACAGTGTTCTTTCCTCTGCTCCATGAGTGCTGAGATTAAAGGTGAGAGCCACCATGCTCAGCCTCCTGATTCTTAATGTGGTTATAAAATCTATGTATACAGCTCATTTGGTAACGTTAGTAGCTTAGTTTCCCTCCTCAGGAATAGTGTTCTTCTCACTGAATGGGCCTAATTTTTAATTATACAATAGTCTGAAGAGAGAGAGAGAGACTTTTCTTTGGAAATGTGGCTGCTGAGAGGTTGGTTATACATACCCTGTGGATGAGCCTACATCCATTTGCACATGGTCGAGACTAATTGAACTCAGTGAGAAATCAATAACAGCAATTTTAATTGCTATTATGATATGAGGTCAGGAGGAAGACAGAGTTTGATGGGTTCTGTGGGGGGGGGGATTATTGGAGACAAATAGTAAGAAACAGGTAGGAACAAAAAACATTGTATACATGCATGGAATTTTCAAATAATAAAAAAAAAAAAATTAAGGAGAGAGAACTCTTTCATTCCAAAGGGGCATTTAGCTAAGAAAACAAGGTATGTGTATTTGATATATATTAGTGGATATTCCTCATAAAACATACATTTACATTGTTAAGGTGAGTTTTTTGAGATTTTTTTTTATTTCACAGGAGTGAGTTCTATACAGAGAGAATTTTGAAAACCACAGCATGTCACTATAAAATATGCACCAAGGCATAGAGCCACAGTAGCATGATTCTTTGTTTCTGGACAACAAGTTGGCTATCCAGTCACCTTGCACAGGTGCTGCAGGTCTCGGCAGTGTCTCTGTGCATGACTTTTGGAGCCAAATTCCTTGGTACTATTGAAATTTTAACACAAGCGTTACTAACCTTTCTCAGTGTCACTAACCTTTTTACGTTTTCTCCAAGCCTGTGTTTGAAAGTTACCCTTTCATGTAACTATCCTATTCTCAATATTTCAACAGCGAGCTGAGCTTCAACTAGTCATATCTGCTAGTACTGTACTTCTCTGACAATGAAGTCTTTTTTTGCTTATTTTACAGTAATATTTTTCATAGGGCTTTGTTCATGCTTGGCAAACAATCTGCCCCTCAGCTCCATCTCCAGCCCTCTTGCCACTTCTTATTGTCATGTAGTATCTCATTATATTGCTCACGGTGGCTTTGAACTTACTCTAGTCCACACAGGCTCTGACTTTGTATTTTTCTTGGCACAGCATCCTAAGTTACTGGGTAAAGGGCTGTCCTACCACTTTTAGCCTGGTTGATAACTCATTCAGAGTGGTTAACTGAAATCTGACACTTTCTCCAGGGACACCTACACTGCTATTTCATGAGCAATGGGATGTCTGTAAATACACCTCTTCACTAGTAAGAGTCACCTGAGGTAAACATATCATGGGCATACAGGTCTTCAATGCTGGGCAATGTCTAAATCTAAACCCCACAGCAGACAGAGAACACTGCATTGTAAAGCGAGCCGTAGATGTCCTTGGCTCCCGTGGTCCAGTTTCTCATATTAGAATTCATAGTAAAATGGATGCATTGAGCATCACACCATTTATTTTAGAGCCAAGCTCTGGGCAGAAGGTTTATATCGATTCTTTCATGTAATCATCACTCAGCCAGAAGATAAAGGACGGTTATTAATGAGCTCTCACAGTTGAAGACCATGAGCATTAGAGAGGGCTATTGCCTCGTCTGGTGTTATACAGCCAGTGAACACCTGCAGCAGGCACTGAGGCCGTGAGAACTCACTCTGACTGGCACATAGAAATAGAAACCCCAAACCAGGAAGGCAATGTTTTGCCTCAGCTCCAGTAGATGGCAGAGTGACCCAGTAACCTGCATCACAGCCTTCAGGTCCAGTGCATTACCTGTTCACTGTCTTCTCTCAGTTTTCAGATTCTCTCCTAAAAGGTTGTTCTCAAATTCTCACTTACAATACCCTGAAAGGAGCCCAAATGGATCCATTCAAACAGCCATAGTACTGAAAATTGCAAAAATATAGGATTCATCGCTGAACCTTCATCTGGGTGGACAGATACCTCGAGAGTGGGTGTGAAATGACTAAGGAGGGGGTTGTGACAGTAACATACCTCCTAATAAACATTAGGGAGTACTTACCTAAGCCACTGAGTCACAGAAGTGGTTGTCCCATCTCCAGGAAAAGGGTGAGGTTGAATGAATTGAGAGTCCTCTCAGTCTAACAGTCTTAATTGTTTTCTGCTTTGGATTCTCCCATGTAGCCAAATCAGGGGGAATGTGATGTGAAAAGAAAGAGTCTACCAGGACTGGTGAACTTGATACAGGGAGAACAACACAGTCTGGTAAATGGAATAAGGCTTCATTGTGTCCTAGCCCCAGAGAAGTCCTTGAGAATGAACACAGAGTTCACAAGACAGCTAGCTACTAGGGAGAGAAAGTTAAGAACAGTGTGGCTTCTCCTGCACACACAGCTGAGCAGAATAATCCATTGGGCCTGCAATTCAGTTACTAATAAGGGACACTGAAATGGCTGTGAACTAGAGAGGCTGGCGTTTCTTTGTATCACACGTAAAGAAAAGGCCCAGAAGCAAACATGCTCCTTCTGAGACTCTAAGGTACTGTCAGCATCCCAGGTGGCTTTCCCTGGCAGCTCTGACATCATCTTTATTCTGTGTTTTGTTTTTTTATCCCAAGTCCAGGTAGGAAAAGCTGGAACTATATCTCCGGACCTGCTGGCACAGTCTTTTTCCGGTATCATCCGGGGTTTCCTCATCTCATTGGCAGTTTTTGTTTGTAAAGAACACTAGTATTTTTTGTTTCTTTAATCTATAGACACTAATCCACAAACAATATAAGATCTGAATAAATGAAGGTGTTCCTCAAATTTGATGTATTTTTGGCTACTGGTGGCCACTGCTACAGATCTAGCAAGATTCTAAAACAGTTTCCAGAAGTCAAAGTGAAAAAATACTGCTATTTGTTATACAGTTAACATATAGTATGCTGAAAGACAGTTGATAAGCTATGTTATGTAAATAATATTGTTTATGATATAATCCATATAAATATTGAGATTTTTGAGAGCAGATCTTGCCATTAATTAAATGTTAGGATTAATTTGTGATAAAAATACAATTCTGCAGCCTGAAATTGCTTAAAATAAAAGAGGCAAATGAAACAGGGATATCAACGAAGAGCTATAACTGTCTTTTACATTTGAACTGGTATTTATAAGTTATATGCAATAATGACTTTTATTATGATATTTTTATGCATCTTGGTCATTCACCCCATTTCTATCTTGCCCTCCTGAGCTCCTGCAGATCCTCTTTCTCCTTCCAACTAGTACCTATCCATCAACAGGTCCTTTCTTTTTTCATTGATGACCCATTGAGTTTCACTATAGTACTATACAGGAGTAGAGGTTTGAGAAGCAGGATTTACAGGAGCAGAGACTTCCAACCAGTGGCTACACACTAAAGAAAATGAGTTTCTTCCCTCAGCAAGCAGGAACTGCACTTGGAGCCTTGGGGAGGGATGGGGCCTCACAAGTCTCCAAGTACATTCTGTGAAAGTGTTCTAATGGGCCTACTCTTTTGTGGGTCTTGTGCTGATTATCACAGCTGCTGAGAGTTCTTATGCAACAGCTATGTTGTGCCTAGAAGAAAATGTTCCATGACACCCTCATTCTTGCTGTGGCTGATCTCTTCTTTGTGATGTCTCAATAAAGGCAGCGTTTGAATTAATTACAGAAAAAAATGCTTATTGAAAAATCTCTCAGGTACCAAGCATCATGTAGGGAGTTGAGGAGAAGATGGGAAAGTAAAACATATACCATGTATATGTAGTCACTAATAATAGACTACATGGTATATGTAGTCACATAAACCATGTAGTCTAGTCACTAATCCAAAATTTTCTTAAAATCATGAAAATTAAAACATCTTATTTTATGAAACAAAAATAATGAAGGGAATGTGTACTTCACTCACTGAAATTATGTGGTGACATGATGTTCTGATGACAATTAACACATTCTGAGAAAACTTTGAGCTTTGTAGAGTTCTGTAGTGTCTACTCATCTACACATTGAGTAAGCTACCAAAGGGTTAGGTAGACTCTTAGACACTCCAAAGAGTTTATATAACTATTGACCTCAGAGCCAACAATTGAGTTAAATACATTCATTTATTTATTCTTAAATTATTTTATTATTTTTCCATATGTATGAGAGTTTTGCCTATGAGTATGTATATACACCATGCATGCATATGTGTGGCACGTTCAGAAGCCAAGGAAGACATTGAATCCACTAGAAGTGGAGTTACAAATGTTTGTGAGCTGCCACATGGATGTTAGGAGTCAAATCTGTGTCATCTGGGAGATGAGTCAGTGCTCTTAATCACTGAGCCATCTCTCCAGCTCTCCAGAACCATAGACAATCGTACTTTGCCTCTAAGAAATCTAAGCTTGGAAATTGGTTATAGCTGAGGGAAAAAGCAAGTACATGAAAGTATTTTCGAAACACATAAACTACTTAAGCACATGAAGAGCATTCTAGGGTTGGAGAAACATTTCAAATCATGAACATTTTTCACATTTATCATAAGTAATTGTCATGTTTAATAAGTAGAGAAGGAGAGAACGCCTTCCAATCAGAATGCAGCCCTGTCCTGAACACTTCATTAAGCCTGGTAGGCATTCACTAATGACCTCCCTGAGCATAGTTTTCATTTTAGCTCATGTGTTGGAATTTGCTTGCAGACACAGGATTTACCAGTCTTAGACGGGGCGAAGATCAGATGAGGTCACTTTATATTTCTAACTTTCCTCAAAAAGAAGTTTATTGGTTTGATTAATCATTTACATCTTTAAAATAATAGTACTCTGCATTAGAACACATTAAAATTAAATGCATATTTTCTCATCTTCCAAACACAGCTGCTTTTAACGGTTCCTGGAAATGTTTCCATTATTTTTCTATATGAACATTTTATTTTATTATTCATTTTTTTGTCTAGAAGTAGATAATTTAGCTATCCATTTGAAAGCAGTAAAGCACTAGATTGTTTTTGGATTGCTTATTAAATTACATTCATTTGCTTCTTTGAGTAACTATTTTATACTTCATAGGGTGCTGAATATTGCAGGTGTATTGCCAAGTCATCCATCAGCTTATCTACTTTGGTTTGAGAGAAACTGGTATATGTACTCAACTAATATTTTAATACTCACTATTTCCTTATAATGGAGCAATGGTTACCAATGATCAATATAGTCTGGCCAAAGGGACTCACTAGTGATACATAGAGGTTAGTAGGTTATAGTTACTTTATTGTAACAGAGATTTACACAGACTCTTGTAGGAGCAACTAAATTGTATCTAGGGAGATAGGAGTGAAGCTATTACTCTCCTCACTGCCATGATGAGAATACTTAACAGAAAAAAACCTAAGGAAAAGAAGAAGGATAAGGGTCTATTTTGACTCAGTTTCAGAGGGTGTGGTTCTATAGTGGATGGGAAGGCAGAGTGGAATGGTTGTCTTGGTGGTAAAATAAGGCAGAGAACTTCTTCATGAATGGCTCCCAGTAAACAGAGAAAGTTGGCTGTTACCAGGACTAAGTTAAACCTTCAAAGGCACACCCCTCCTAATAAACCTCCCTCAGCCACCTCCAAACTCCTGTGCTTCTACAATCTTCAAATTAGTGGCAATTTCCTAGGCAGGAGTGAGCATGTTCAGAAGAAGTTATTTTATCCTTCCCTTTGGCTCAGATTATTGAAACAGTGGAGTTACAAATTATTATTTCCAAAGCATTCCAGCATGAAGGAAAGGATAAGCAAGAGTCTTGGTGCTGGCCAGAGAATCAATTTGCCTCCTAAGAAGAGAATTCACAAAATTCTGACCCCTTAATCAGACTAGAACTGATGTAGTGATGGATGAATGATGGGTGGGGCAGCAGCTCAGTCAGAACTGCTTAGTTATCCATATCTCGTACCCCTTAGTTAAATCTAAACCTCATGTTGATACCCCAAATATGTATTTTGGGTGTGATGGCCATCTTGTTCTTCTTTTCAGTAGAAGAATGGAATCCAGTACATTCACATTGAATTAATCTCCTCTCTCTTCTTTTCACTTGTCTCTTTTATTGCTGTGTTGCAGACTAATACCTGATTGTGACTCCAGAACTCAGGAGTTCACATATATCTTATGATATATGTGGAGACTAATTTTCAGACTTTGAACTGTGCTCACTTTAGACTCAAACTGCAACTATAGATTAGGTAATAGTTAGGATTATTTTTACTATGATCTTAGAAGCAATGGATATTCAGAAAGAACTAAAAAATACTATGTATTATTAGAATGACCAGAAATCTCTGCATCCCTCTAGTGGGATATTGCTCTCCAAGATGTTGGAAATGAGGGCTAGAGGAATTAATATGCACAATCACATAAGCAACAAGAGGCTAAATAAAAGCTAAAATCAGGTCTCTTGACTCTATCTTGTCCTAGTGGGACTGTTGATGAGGATAAAGTCTACATTAAGCCTTCACTATCCATTTCATATTTAACACCAAACAATGTGAATATCAACACTTCACAGTGCTAGAAATATTTTGAGCCCCATTGGCTCAAAGTATTAGCACAGAGAGAGCTGAACTGTGCATGTGTTGCTATGAACTGAACACTTAGTCTGTTATTTTCACTGATAATAGAAGTTATTTTTTAAGTGGAATTTTCCTTCAAAACCACATATCAAAACATATATCTAAATAGTATAAAGATGAATGCCTAGTATATTCCAATATCAATTACTGAGAAACTTCAATTAGATAGAATCCCACAGTCCTCCATTATAATTTAATCTTTGAGTTTCCTTTCAGAGAGGAAATTATAAGATAGAGACATGTTATCAGACAACAAGGCGATAGAGTGCCAGACACTATGCTCTGAGCCCCTGTGGTGGGCTCCCCACTGTGTTAAAAAGTCTTTTTTACTCTCAGGGAAGAATGGTGCTTGTTGGGAACTTAGAGTTGAAGTAAATCAACACAGATTTATTTCAGAAAGCCATTTCTAGGGTCAACACACAGTGCAACAAACTATCTATTGTTCTAACAGAGACATCAAAAAACCCAATATTTATATCAGAGGCCCTGGCCATGGATGATAACACTCTTCAAAGGTGATAAAATTTTGCTGACCAAGAGAAGCCGGAGCTAATATTTATATAAATAATCAAATATCCATAACTTCTTACTTTACATATTTTGCTGTATCAACTTTTTTCTCTTGTATAAATTGTATTTTCATGGTGATTGTGTTAACACAGGGCTTAAATTACTGTCCTGTTCTGTGTTACAATTTAAATCTTATATGACTGGAAGCCACTTTCTGAATTCGGTGATAATATTCAGTTTGTTAAATTGCATTTATTCATGAAGACATTTATCATCTATTCCAATGTAGAACCTGACTTTTTAATGAGTGGGTTTTTTTTCTTCCCCCTGTGTTCTTTACAAATGCTGATTAGAAAGACTTCTCTTGCAAGTAGGTAGGTCACATTTCTTACTTAGGTTTGGATGGATTCCACGTCCAATTGAGTTTGGAAGATTTACTTCCCTGATGTTGGAGATTTGGAATTCTTGTTTCCCTTGTAAGTTTTAAAAACAAACCCATACATCATAACGATGCAAAGAAACACCACTCCATGACAAGTGAAGTTTCAAGACAACAGCTTCTGTTGCTGTTGTAAAGCAGCAGAGTCAGAAACAACAGCAAAGACATTTAGGATGCGTTTTGCCAGGGAACTTGCAAATTCTCAAATTGTTTTCAAGTGCAGGCAAATGGCTTCCAAACAAAATCAGCTTTTATAATAAGTATTTGTCAGATGTTTACTGTCTTTTGGGCTATTGTTATAGCATTAATTATTTCTCAGGTGCTGAGTTCCGGATGATGGAGAGATATAGAATTTTACAAGATTTATGCTGTCCACATAAAATCTGTAGCCCAGGATCTGGAAGATGACATAAATTAACGCCTAAGAAAGTAAAGAGAAAAGAGACACATTTGTAGGACATTGAACACACCTAGTTTGGTGTGAACCTGGGAGGCAATTTTGGTAAGAAAGTGACAAAATATTATGATGAATGAGAGAACTGAAGAAAAGGCTGCCAGTTTATGAACCATGTAGTGGCAAATGTTTCACTTGTAGAAACAAGAGTCCCAGGGATGGTCTTAGCACAATTCAGATTGGCTTTCACTTGCCATGGTTCAAAAGATGTTTATAATCACAGTGATAGTTCATAGAGGGATGTTTGTGGTTTTCTTTTAAAAGAGTGAATATGAGATTCCTTGGAGGGCAGATCACCAGACTTTCCTGTACTGCATTCAGTGTCCCCAGCAGGGGGCTATACCATAAGAATACTATAGTTTTCCCTTTGATGCCTGCTGGTCAGTGTCAGTATTTCTCAACAATTAAGTAAGTGCAACTGATGGTTTCTTTGGCATCAAGGTGTGAATCAAACGAGAATGTTGACATTGGGATAATAATACACATTAATAGCCAATAAAAGGCTGCATGACCATCATCTATGTATATATGATTCATATTCTTTAGATTTGTTAGCCAAGCTCTTGATATGAAGAGCTAAACTCTGGCAACTATTTATTAAAAAGAGAAACCACAGAAATGATCCATCTGCCTATCTCAGGAAAGCATCACATGCCTGTCCAGCATTCCGAATTTAAACTGTTAATATATTGCCCAGCAAATTGTTTATAAATATGAGCCATAGAATCTAAGAGATATTAATCTCAACAGGAAGCTATCACATCAACTTCACTTTACAATGCAGTAATGTTTAAGAGAGATAGGATACACAATTAGAGATGCTTTACATTGCGCTTCCAACCTCAATAGGGTAGCATTTATTCTTCATCTTGTAAGTTGCAAGTATATTAAGATCCCCTCAAGGTCTTGTTTAGATTTGATAATGGAATAACAAGAGAAGGCTTATTATTTCTATAGTTGTGTAAATTTCTTTCATATTTATAAAACACTGCAAATGTAAAAGGAAAATTATAGAATTTCTTATAAAGAAAATGTTAGTTTGTGTGCATGTGATGCAGGAGACTTTTTTCACTCCCAGAACTAGTATTCTAATTTGTTTACCTTTCAGAATAATAGAGTTCATTACAAATGGAAGAATAGGCCTATTAACGTCTAAAATACCTGATAATGCTAAAGCATGTGGGACTTCAAAATGCTGACTTTCCAATACTGACCTGTATTTTCTATGGTCATTTGAATACTAGCAGCTGGATATGTTTGCTTATATTAGCTGCAGTTGTAGAACGTTAGATAAGTTTGATTATATTAAAAGCAATTGTAAGAGGATCTAATCCTTGAAACTTTCCCACACACAAAATAATTTCTAGTGGCTGGTTACTAGGTGTCTCTTCAAGCAATATATTTATAAGATTGAAAGTGTAAATAGAAAAACAAATGGGTGCTGTATAATTATTGCATAAAGAAAAGTTTGATCTCGAGTAAAATATTAGTTGGCATTATGTGCCAACATCAGCATTATTACCCTAAATCAAGAACAACTTTGCCAAAGAAAACATGATTTATTCATTGTGTTAAGGAAAATGTGGCACATTAGGAGGAGACACCCCATGCAAGGAAAAATTACATTCATTATAATGAACAAAAAGCCACACCTGCAAATATTTGTCCATTTCTGAAAATTTTATACTGAAACTCCAAGGGATTCAATAGTGTAGTGAATATGATTTATAGTTCTTTACAATTATGGCCTAAATAGATGAAGTCTAAAGGGAGTTTGCCTATTTGATTTTCAAATTTGCATCACTTAAAATCCAATCAGGCCAACTGTTCAGATTTTTATTAGATATGAAATACATGAATGGGTTCAAAGCCTGCACTATGTAAGGAATGAACACGTCTGATTTTTACAGCAGGACTTCTAGAATGGGTTCAGTTAGCTTGTGACTCAACCCCACTTTTGTGAACATTGTTTACCAACTGCATGAATTGCCAGCATATTATACCCTTCAATTTTCAGTAATCGGTGTCTTATAAACCAGCAGATTACCTTTGATTTTTGAGAATTGGTGGTAACATATTGAGCTTAACAGATTTATGCAGGGTAGCAAAATAAAAATAGGGTGGCAGGAGCTGGGGACTGTAAAACACAATGGGTTAGAGTGACAGATGGCTACTCCAGATAATGGTACTGAGCAAGTTAGCCAAGCAAGGTGCCCTGCTCTTGATGGAATATATTAACATTTACCCAACTTAAACAGGTGTTTGGAAGGTAAATTACATGTGACCCAGAGTCAGCGGTATCAGCATATCAGAGGCCTGGGATCTCTGAAGAGGGCATGGAATTATGGATGTATGTATGGAAGATACTACACGCATATGACAAAATATGTAATTTGTCTCCCCCAGCATTTAACAAAATTATTCTTCACATGTCATTTTATATAATCTGAACAACTAGAAAATTTTTAAAGGAATTCTGCTTTCAGCAATGGATATATTCTTGAAAAGATCCAGAAAACTTGATGTGAATGTAATTTCAGAAACCATAAAATCCTCTTCCATCTCACTGCAATAATTGTTTTTGCAAAGTGGAATCATCCACAGGCCTTGATGTTCAAAATTCAGATAACTGGATTTCTTCCCCTCCAGACAAAAGACATTTTGAAGATTCACATACAGTCAAGTTGGTCAGCTTCTGCTCAATGAATGCATTTACTTATGCACTTAAATAGCAGCAGCCTGGCAACTTCTGGATTCCAAAGTTCTTTTGTTGTTGTTGTTGTTTTGTTTTTTTAGGTGAAGCAGCCATAGAAATATCCTATTTACAAAGACATTCACCTTCTTGGTTCCTCAAGATATCTTGAGTCACAATTATTTAAATCCTTTGAAGACTATGTTTACACATTTTGGGAAATTGTGAACCTTTATGTGTAATAAAAATGCAAAGATCAAGAGTCAGTACAAAAGGACCAAGAAGACAAGATTTGCGTGTTCAACTACACTGTACATGCTGGTCCACAAATTGTCAGTCACTAGTGTCTGTCTAAGACTAAAGTCCTGCAATAATCAAACAACCGTGTAAGGTAGACACCAATTTTCAAACAGCTTGTTTTGCTTGAACATGTGAGTTTTCTTTATAAACTGTGATTTTTATGCGGAGATTATACATAATTATGAGGCAGGCCATGGAGTAAGTACATTTGATAAATTTAACCTGAAATCTCTGCTTTCAGATTTGTTTTCAGATTTGTTTCCCTGTATCTTTATCTTTGAAATACTCTCTGTTTGAAAAAAAAATAAAGAACAAACAAACAAACAAAAAAACCCAAAAAACAAAATTAAAATTATGTTTAGCTGCTTGTATGAAAGGTGCCTTAAATCAGAATTAATCACCATTACCTGGGCATCATTTCGATCTAAATGAGATATTGTCTTCAATCTTAGTGTGTCCATTTAAAGTATGTTTCTATGTGAACATTTGAGATATTTTACAGTATTTGTGAAGTATTGCTCAGTATCACATATTAAGTAAATGAATATGATTAAATCATACATTTAAATCTCATAACTTTAGGTAATGCCTGCTTTCCATTTTTGCTACCTTCTCTTTACTACTGGTTCCATGAAACTTTCTGCTTCAGTGTAGCTTAACAAGTTAAATTTTAGAAGCTGGTGGTAGTTAGGACAATTAAGTTTTATAAAATATTCTGTGGTGTTTTGAGAGAGGCTTACAAAGGGAGAGGCAATCTTTTTGTTTTTAAATGTCAAGTCCGATATGCTCTGGGATACCTTGGTTCCACAAATGACATAAAAGAAAAGCCTGTGATAAGAAGAACAAATAAAATGTACCTGTCTTTGTTCCTCATTCATTCAGTCAGATTTCAATTCCTTGAACTATGCCTGAAATCATTTGTGGAGGTCCTTTACGGGTTCATATGCAAAGTCCACTTCTACAGGAATCACCTGACTCCTTGTAGCCAGTGAGTGCCCCAGCTTTGTCATCTCCTGCCAGAGCAGACATCTTGAAATAATGCCCACATTCCAGAATGCTGATAGTGAATGGAAGAGGGGACATCCTTCTCACAAGTTTGTCAAGCTAGTAGATTATACATAATTCCTAATTACACTTAAACTGCTACCTAAATTGAATGGCAATACATTGAATATAAAAAAGTAGGCATAATGAGTGGTTTCCACCTGTGTGAAGGATTCAGCAAAGGTTTGAATGGGAGCCTGTCTTTTCCTTCCATCCTAACTCACTCAGAACAACCCAGCTTTCATGTGAAGACACCGAGGCTCCCACAAAGCTGGCTTACAGTGCTGCTCTTCCCTGAGCAGTTGGTTTACATTCATATTTTATGACTTGCATTCTGATCTCAAACTATTTTGCTGCTAGCAGAAGACTTTTAAATGTGTGCTATTATTTTTAAAACTGGTCCTAGGATGCCGTAGGGTGATTTTTATACTTAAAGACATTATTCCTATAATTATATATTGAAAACTATTAGGAGAATGGATTAAGCAGAGAGGGTGCTTTCATGCCATATTAGCAACTAAACCTGTGTATAATACAAAGCATGCCTTTCTTTGAAGGTTTAGACTAAAGAGACAGGAAAGGTTATTTCATAATTATTGGAATGTCCAGAGCACAGCCTTAATTAGCATTGGGGTTTAATAATGAAAAAGCATTTGTCAAATGCATTCTTAAAGAAAAGTATGTTGAAAGAACTGCATAAATGGTTCTGCATCTAAGGGCATCCTCTGCTCTTACAGAGCTCAATTCTCAACATCATCCTCAGACATCTAACAACAGTTTGTAACTCCAGGTCTCAAACAATTCAACACTCCCTGATGGCCTCCACTGGTACCGGCACCCATGTATATATACCCTTCCCCAAAATATGCCCCATTTAAAATAAAATTAACCTTTAAAATTAAGTCTATTGGAAGTGTTAGACATTCAGTTTCAGTGCGTTCCTCAGAGGTCTGCCCTTGTATAACTTCGCAGCCCATGACACCGTGTGTACTTCTCACCCTACTACATAACCTCTTTTCTTGTTCTTTTCCATGATCCACCAAGATGACAAACATTGATTTGTTAAATTATCACTTTAAATGAAGCACATTCTTAGATAAATTCGCTGCTTCCCCAATCTACAACTTAAGGTATTAGGCTAGTTTAAAAAAAAAAATAGAACACAGAGAAATTTAAAGTTAAAATCTGAACAAACCTTGGTCCATGTTCCTGTAATCCTATTATTTGTAAGGTTCAGGCAGGAGACCCAAGAGTTTAAACTCATCTTTAGCTGAACAACATATGTGATGCTAGCCTGAGCTAAATGAGTCATGAGAGTTTTTCTCAAAGTGATGAATAATACGAATACTGCTCATAACAACAGAAACAGAAGCTAAAGTGTACATCCCAGGCTGGTCACAGTTCCATGTTGTAGCCTGATCATTTTCATGAGGAGGAGACAGAAATGCTGTCATAGGAGAATTGTTGTGAATGACCCTTGTCATAAGCTACTCTTGTGCCTTCTCTTGGGATATGGATGTGAGACTCCTGAGACATCTGAGCCTTTGGAGCTGCAGAAATGATTTTATTTACAAGTGGCCTTTCGTGCATTGTTAGATGCCTTGATAACACTATATTTAGGCTAAATTCTGATTCTGCTGGACTTCAGTGCTTTGGACATATTTGGGGGTGGGGAGTGTCATGTGGCCTCCACTATGCCATTTATGCAAGCAGAGCTGTAGGACTTGTCTTTTTCATTGGACCATATTTTGTCTTTGCAGAGAAGGCTTCATATTTTCTGCTAGGCATTTGGTTGGACTGGGATCCATGTCAAATAATTTTTCTCAATTGCTGTGCAGTACTTCCTGAGTTATATGGTGAGCTGTAAAGATCTGTCCCTAATAAGTAGGTGAGCTGCTTCTCCAAAACCAGGTTCTTATTCAATTTAATTTAATGCAGAATATTCAAATTGGCTACCTGATGCTAATTCACGGTTAAAAGCTTCTGAGTTTGTAAGACTAATCCTCAGAGACTGCTAGGCCAGAGAAACTTTATGAGCAAAGTGATATTTATCATTTAGGAGGGTGGAGAATTTAATTTTAGTTTTATTCTAATATTTAGTACCTTGATAGATACTTTTAAAAATCCACTAGAGAAAATATACTCGGGTCATATTTCCAAGACTCTGACATAAAAAAAAAGTCATTCTCTTGAAGGTTAGAGGAAAGATTGCCTCAGTATCCTGCTGACTCAACTGTTGAGTTACAGTGAGTGTCTCTCACACACGAAAAAAAGTGGCCAGGAGTAAAGTAAGAAACTAGATGTTTGGAAATATTTAATCTGATTAGAATATATTCTCAGTGTCAAGAAAACACCATTATAGCTTACAAAGCCCTGTGATTCTTTTAAAGTTACTACTATCCTTTGAAAAAAAGCTGGTTACTATACACTAGGTAGAATAAAACACCCACATCCAAATACTACAGTCACCTTGCAATTGATTCTTCTTTAACTGTGCTTGTTCAGGTAGCAAAGGCATTAGGCACTTCTTGATAGTTTTTATGATCAGACTTAGCACCAAGTATTGAGCAGGCACTGAAGACTGTACCGTCTGTTAAAAGGTTGATTTATTCGTTTATATGTAAAAGAACACTGGAGGTTATAAAGGTAACAAAGACCTTAAACATTATATTGATTTTTTTTTCTTGGAGCTTTATTCTTCTTGTTGTGTTGCAGGGTCATAAAATTTCACTAGACCCATCGGATCCATAAAATCTGAAGTACAACCACCAACTGATAGAAATGAAATTGTTTGACTGGAGCGATAAGCAAGGACTTGGCTTTGAACTCTGCAGTATAAGTCGTTCCTCCAGCCCAGGAGGGTGAATTACAGCCTGCTGTGTACTAAAGCACAAGTGTGTCTTTGCAGAGCTCCCAAATCAGTAATGATGGGGTGACGCAGTGACCTTTACGAAGTTACCATGGTCTCAGAAATAAGGACTCTCCAGAAATAGAAAACCTAACACATCTCCTTAGTAAAAGTCAGAGGATTTTTTTTTTTTGATTTGTGTGAACTAAAATCATGAATACAAGACTCATTATTCTGATATAAAGATTGCAATAAGAAAATAAGTGTGGTTGCGAATGTCAGGATTCATCATATTAAAAGTAAAAGACTACATCTGTGCATAGGTGGGGGGTGTGGATGTGTCTTTTCAAGTGGGCTATAGATACCTTGAACAGTACAGTATACCATTCTGTATGAGAGTTGAATTTTCCAAGCTTCTACCATGTGCTACTCATTGACCTAAAAATATTAGCAAGTGAAGCATCAGTTCATGGAACCTCTGTCTCTCATTAGTTATGTCCTCAGCCTTGTAGTTCCCAGTGTCAAAAGCAAGAGCTGAGTCATTACTAATAAGAAAAAATTGTCATAGGAAGAAGCTTCATCAACTGGGACTCTAATTGCAATGAGGAGGGTTTGAGTGCTATGTGTAGATTAGGAGATTAGGTTGGTGCAAGGCATTGTTTTAAGCTAGTCTCATAGCTACTCGTGTGATTTATACTGAAGATATTAGAATGAGATATCTCATAGCCAATTGGAAAAACTTTTAATTAAACTAGATGAGAGGCTTCAAAGGGGTTAATTGAAAGGTCCACATGATGAATGCTCAAACCTTTAAACTGAAGGAGGAAAACTAAATAGTTCTTAATATGTAACTGTCTTGAAGGGCAACTGTACAACCAATGAGAGATTCAGCATCTTCTTCTAGTGCTCTTATGTACACCCTATCTATAACAAACTATCATAAACAAATAAATATGCTACTATGCTCAGTAACTCATGAGACTTCAACTCTCATAGATACTGCTTCTGTGTTCTTCTACTTTGGGTTCTCTCTTAGTAGTCTATCTCATCCTAGCAGTCATGACCCAAACTCTCCACGGTCCCTGTTTCTAACAATTGTTACATTAAAGGTTGATTTTCAACATACTCTTTTTGGAAGGACACACATATAGGGCATAACAGATGAATTTCTCATCTTTTGTTTTTGTAATTTAAATCATAATTGGCTCTGTTCCCTTTTTCATAAGTAATATTATGTCTATATACTGTATGTTTATTGACCATTAAGGAGAGATTTAATTTTATTTTGCCATAAATGCTATTATCAAGTCCAACAGTAGAGAACTTGTGTATTCACAAGATGTATAGGAAATACAAAGAGTAGCTCAAAAGAGGAGGGACCCTCTTGGGATACATGTGACTGTGAGTTTGGTAGGTGTTCATGGGAGCCAGTAGCCAGTTTGCTCTTGTTTTTCACACAGGCTCTAAAAATATATGTATATAATGATCTGATAGTGGCCAGTAGACGTTTGGAAATTAAACGTTTGGAGGTTCCCTGTCTCTCCTAAGCACAGAGGTTCTCACTTACAGAGTATTGCTACACTTGTAAATATGAGGTGTATTCTGTAAGCATCTATTTACATATGGAATTAGGATTCTCCTCATTCTCCATTCAGGATAGCTATTGTCAGTCACCGTATGCTGTCATACTTTTGTAACACCAATCGCTAATATCACCATTACCTCAGGAAGTGACTTTAATGTCCATTGGATAGAGACATTTTTCCCTCTTTGGAAATAGACGTGAACCAGGGATCACACACTATATCCACCAGTACAGCCAGATGAAAAACTAAATAATCATTCTGGTAAAAATAAGCAGTTTTTACAGCATTTTAACATTGCTGTAGAAGTAACCTAAATGGCAACATGGTGGCACATACTAACATGCAGGAGGTAGACGCAGGCAGATCAGGGGTACAAAGCCAGCTTTGGATACATAGTAACTTTGAGGCCAGTCTGGGCTACATGAAACCTTGACAGAAAAAAAAAAAAGAAAGAAAAATTGAAAAAAAGGAATAAAAATGACCTAAATTATATCACAAAGCACAACCAAACCCCTGCAAGGTGGGCCTTTGGAGATTTGATCCCATGTGTGGGTGGCCTGTCTCTTCCTGACTGATGTCTAGCCATGTTTCTATTTCTGTATATGTCTAGAGTTCTACCTGCTGAATTCTTTTTTACTAGTGATACGTCCAGAAAGTTGGGATTGCCTTTGAATGGAACACAATTTAACATCAAACCAGTTGAAAAAGTCTTTTGAGTGAGTGTTCCTAGACCTATCAAATAGAGGGTCACGTGCTCCCCGGACTGATGATATGCACAGTACCTGAAAGGCCCCGACTGATCTCAGAAACCCACCTCCTGATTTTTTTTTTTTAACTTTTCTTAGTTACACTAGGTTGCTCTAGCCCTCTGCCCAGTGTTAGCATCTCCATATTGATTCTGTTTGATGCCACAGTACACAGCATGGGTACCTCATTTTTCACAGGGCAACTAAAACTCATAGAATTTAGTGTACTGCTTTGTGCTTTCTATGCAGCTGAGTACGTCTAGTAATAACACAGAGGGGAAAAGTTCACGTCCTTATCCAACAAAGGCTAGCACTTACTCGTTTTAACCAACTATTGAGAGAATAAATTATTTACCATTTTCTGAAAAGTATCATTAAACTTTTTACTCACGTAAGTGAAACAATTGCGGACTCTGGCTTATAAAAGAATATAGGGCTGGTTTCACAGCTTCCTTATTAAGAATTTATTTGAGAGAACTCAGGTATTTCAGTGATGAAACAGACCCTTTCAAGACATTAAGCAAATGTACAAATGTAACAAATGGTGTGGGGGAGGCGCGTGCGTGCTGTGTGTGTGCCCGTGCGTGCGTGCGTGCGTGCGTGCATGTGTGCGTGCGTGTGCGTGTGTTGCTTACACAAAGGTCATGTCCTTCTCCACCATATTCTTCTGAAGCAGCATCTGACCCTGATTTCGGAGCTAATGGTGATTTGTGCAGATGACAGTCAGCAAGCCCCACCTATCCCGCTGTCTCCATGCCAACGGCTTGTTACTGGATTGCTTGAATCCAAACTCAGCTCCTAATGGTTGCACAGCAAGCACACTCACTCACTAGTTCCTTGATTCTTCACAATAAATGGAGTTTTGTATAGTCAGATCTAGTGTAAGATCCCATTGTTCCCATCATATCAGAACTCATACTCCTCCACCCCCACCAACCCTAGCTCTCCTCTTCTCTTGGCTGACCAGTTTCAGAAACAGTGAGAATGAGATTCCTGAATCCTGCATGATGACTAAGGACTCCCTTTTAACCAGCCCGGTCTAATCAAAATAAGTGACACAGTCTAACTCATCTGGCAAATGGGTTAGATGTCAGAATCCAACCTTAGCAGATCACAGCAAAAGGCAGGAATGCCCAGCTGTAATGAAAACCACATTAAAACAGCAGATTTTAGAAATTGGCTGAATGAAATCCTGACAGCACCCTGAGCACTGCTACTGGAGCACTGGAACATTACTACTGGAATAAGCAACCGGATCACTGGCACTGGAACACTGTTAGTTCTGGGGATTTCTCTCTGTTTACATCACTGTTAAGAGACCTCATGACATTTGTCTCTCTGTTCATGATTTATGATATGTAAGCGACATCCATTCCCTTGCACACATCATGGCTTCTCATCTGCTCATCTGCCAAGTGAGTTCGGGCTGATGATACTAGATTCAAGATGAAACCTTTTTCTGCCAGGCTGTGTAATATTCAATGTGACACATGCTAAGCTATAATGTTCTGAACATCAGAAATTTCTTGGGGGAAACTTCATGGAATTATGAGTCAGAGTTCTCTCAGGATTTGCTTAAGAGTCTAAAATGCTGTTTCTAATTTCAAATGACTACCGCAACTGAGCTTTTTGAATGAATTTGACTTATTGAACATAACTTTATCATCTTAAGAGATGGTTTTGCAGTGTGGAGAGATGATTATGGTAGATGACCCTAATACATTGTCTTTTGGAATTGACAGATAAAATATAAATATTGAAATACTAATATCTTTAAGCACCTAAATTTTTTTTTTAAAAAGTGACACTAGGTTATTGGTATATGTACATAGATTATTTTATTTTATTATTTAGTTTAGTTTATGTGTATGGGTGCTTTGTTTGCATGTATATCTATGTATCATGTGCTCTCAGTGCCCACAGGGGCCAGAAGAGGGCATTGGATTTCTTGGGACTGGAGTGACTTATGGTTATGAACTTTGTGGCTGCTGGGAAACAACCCTGGGTCCTCTGGAGGAATAGCCAGTGCTCTTAACCACTGAGCCATCTGTGGATGGCTGGATAGTCATATATACAGTTTTAATTTTGCTTACAAAATTTGGGCATGTTTTTTGTTTTGTGGGAGCCATCTGTGGATGGCTGGATAGTCATATATACAGTTTTACTTTTGCTTACAAAATTTGGGCATGTTTTTTTGTTTTGTGGCCTTTCATTTCCAAAAGTAGGAGTAGCATTCTATTTTTTTAATGAGTTATTTTCTAACAATTTTGTCTGGTTAATGGCCAAGTTCTAAAGCACATGCATTTTATTTCTGCTTGAGATTGCATAGGTGATTTTATTGCCAGTACTGAATAAGCATGCCTTTCTTGTTGACACTCTGTGCAGTGGTTTGTGTGTGTGTGTGTGTGTGTGTGTGTGTGTGTGTGTGTGTGTGTGTGTTTAGTTGTGCACTTGAAATCTCTAGTGATTTACAAATGGCAGCTTGTCATAGAAGAATAAGCAATATAAAAGAAGCTAGACAACAATAGTAATATATTATGATTCCTTTCATATGAAATATATAGAATCTATAGGGAAAGAATATTGGATAAGGCTTGACAGGGGCTGGGAGTTATGGGAGTCCTCAAAAGGCTGTACAATTACAAATGACTGTGCAACTTCCTTTTAGAAATATATATATATATATATATATATATATATATATATATATATAATGACATTGTGCAAATGACAAATTTTCTTGAATCTTTTACATGAAAGCTTTTATGTTTTTAAGTATACATATATGATAAGAATGTGTGTGGGTTTATGTATCTGAGAGCAGTGCAGGCAGAGGCTAGAAGAGGGTGACTTCTCTTGCATAGCAAAAGATACAGACATCTTGAGCTTTGTAACATAGGTGCTAGAAGATAAACTGGGATCCTTTTCAAAAGCAGCACACATTATTAAACATTGGGCCATCTCTCTAGCCACTAAGTGTTGAGCTTAAAATGGTGAATTTTATGTTATGTGGGTTTCACCTCAACTAAAATAAAATAGTCCCTTTGTATTATGTGCCATTTAGAATGTAACAGAACACCTGGTCTGGAACTCAGAGATGCTCAGTCTGAGAACAGAAGCAGACCTACTGTTTAAAGCATGCCTGATACAACACAAGATTCATGAAGACTAGAAACTTTTTTCTATCTGTATTTCTAGAACACAATGAAATAGTGACTGAAGAATGAAAGAACAGAGTAATGAAGAAAAACCCTTTTGGATAAAAACACAAAGAAAAGCTGTCCACAAAGAGAAAAGTTCAAAGGTTGAGAATTTTACCCCATGCAGTAATCAGATAGAATAGTCTTTGTGGTTCATAGCATGCTGGGGTTCCAGTGTTCAATATCATGTGACTCAATTCAGAACTACTTCTTGTCTCAGGACGTTGCTAGATCATCTGCTGCCACCTTTCCATAGAAACTCTAGATTTACTTGGATCTGTGATCATCGAAATAATACCTTATATCCCAAACCTAGAGAGCTGAACTTTTTCAAAGTTATAAAGCTCCCAGCTTCACTGAAAATAGCTCAATAATAGCACTCCAAATAGGTCTTGAGGCACAAGGAACACAATGAGTTCTCCCTTTTGGATATCAGTCTTCTGGAGTCTTTTTTTTTTTTTCACATACTTCCAGATCTTGGTCTTTCCCATTGATTAGGTTTTTAATGGACACAGAAGTTCTAGGAACTTTCTTCCAAACAAACCTCTCAAGGAACCTGGACCAGCACAGATATTTGTTCTCTTACCCATCTATATCCCAGAATTTCCTTCAAGTAATGTTTATCATACAGGAACTCAGTACCCTTTTGCTTGCCATTTACTTCTTGTGTATTTCTGCTAATCTCATTTTGTCCCTGTGACAAAATACCTGAAAAATCCAAGTTAAAAATGAAAGGTTACTCTGGAAGGTGAGGAATTTATGGTTTTAATCTCTTTTGGCTGTCTCCATTTTTGTTTGTTGTTTGAGAAAACATTAGAAAGCCAGTAGCATGTGACTGAAAAGCATCATTTCTTTAAGATGGAAAGGAAAAAGACAGAGAGCTAGAGTGAAATCTATGAGAAGAAAGGACAGGGAAAAGAAAAGGACTAGAGGATAGAAGGAATAGCAGAAGAAAAGAAGGAAAGAAAGAGTGAAAAAAGGAAGAAAGAAGAAAAGTAAGTACGGGTGATTGGGCCAGAGACATGGTAAACCTTCCAAATGTACATTCCCACCAACCACTCAGGCCCTACCTCCCACAGCCTACACTATCATGAATTCATCAACGAATTAATCTATTGATTTTGTCTCTGCCATCATGATCCAATAGCTTCCCAAAAGGTCTGCCTGACAGCATTAGATTGAGGACTAGGCCTTCAACTCAAGACTTTTTTAAGGAGACACTACTTTATATCAAAATTATAATATTATTTCTTTACCCTCGGAAAAGTTAGGGGTGGGTGTTTGCTTGCTTTTGTTGCTGCTTTCAGTTGTCTGCTCTTTCAAAGCCTTGCTCTGCTTGCCTTGGGAAATGATTGTATATGGTTAAACTAGAGCACAGAGTCTTTTGGAGGACGTTGTCTATCAAGTGGTTCATGTGGTCCAAGTGACAGGGTTCTGCATGTTTTAAGGATTATGATCAGATTTCCTCTTATTTAGAAGTAAAATAATCTTTTGGTTGCCTGCAACACATCCCTTATTAAATAGTAGGATGAGACTTTGCTTTTCTAGGGGAAAAATTAAAATAAACTGTATACATAACTATCCTTAGAGATTAAAAATTCTTCCTGAAAATGGTGACCCATTTATCTTACATTTATCAGCATTTTATGTAAATAATAACCTTTCTGAGTCTTTTTTTGTATATCTGATGAAGGGATGAGAATAATCAAATTTAGACTTAATAGCCCTGGAGACAGGACTGTGATTATTCCTGTGCCACTGATGGAAACAGTTCATGGAGGTTAAACAATTTGCCCGTGGTCACCGTACCTGACAAGTGACGACTCTGACTGTACAGCATGGTCCATAGACCTCAGAGACCTTTATAATGGCTATATTATACTAGCTTTCTTGAACACTACCAACAAATGTTCTATCCAGATCAAGCCACTAAATGAACAAAACAAAATTGTTATGTGAGCAATAAGGACATGTGTATATGCGCTAGCTATAAGAGGTTAGAGCTTAATATTTGGGGAAAGAATAAATTCAGCCTACTCTCCCTCATGGCTATTTTTTTTTTGAGCCAACCACTCTAAAGATGGTTCTTTTGAAATTCAAGGACTGTAAATGATATGCATTTGTTCCTGAATGAGCTACTTTATGAAGCATTTTGTGAGAGAAGAGGTGAAGAGTGGACTGTCCTTCCATCCACTAGATTTCAATAACAGTATCAAAAGAAAGGGGTCAAAAATAATTTATGGGGATTTAGAAAATGTCTCCTCTCTTCTTGTGAAAGAGAGACAGGAAGAACTGAAGGGGCCAGAGGGGTCAAGGACACCACAAGAAACTCCCAGGATCAATTAACCTGGGCCCATAGGAGCCTATAGAGACTGATCATCCAAACAGAAACCATGCATGGGAGGGACGAGGCCCTCTGCACATATGTAACAGTTGTGTAGCTGGGTCTTCATGTAGGACTTCTAACAGGAGGAGCAGGCATCTATTGACTGCCTTTGGGACCCTTTGCCACAACTGGGCTGCCTTGTCTAGCCTCAAGATGTACCTAGTCTTACTGCAACTTGATATGCCAAGGCTGGTTGATAGCCATGGGTGGCCTCCTTTTTTCTGAAGAGAAAGGATGGAGAAGTGGATAGAAATGGGGATAGAACTGGAAAGGGGAGTTGGAAGGAGAAGGGGCTAAGGGGAGAGGAGAGGGAGGAAACTCCTGTAGGATGATAATTAATTAACTACTTAATTAAACTTTAAGAAGTCTCATTTAAGACTTTATTCTAGGCACAGAAATCCTTCCAAATGATGAGGAAAGACCATAGGTAGATAACTTGAGGATGGGAATTTAAGCACACTCTTGAGAAGCTGGTGAAAATAAGTTTGTTAACCTATAGCATGGAGCTTCAGCAAACAGCTCTGCTGCTTCCTCTCACTCTCTCTTCATTCCTGTGGCTGTTTTTCCTTTCTTGCAGTATGGAGGTGAGGCACTGGTGATTACATACAGAGCTTTGCCCATGCCAGGAAAGAATTCAAGGGCTTGACCAACCGTTCTAGAAAATTCAGTCTGCGTCTTTGAATACGATACACATGAAAGAAAGAAAACGTAGGTTTTCAAATTTATTTGCCCAGGTATCATCTGGGATTGTGATTTCTGAGATTACACACCATGACAAAAAGTGTGATTTTCTTGACAAATGAGTACATTTGTCTGTCGTGATCACAATTTGACTTCACAGAAAGTGGGTTAGGTTGGGATAATTTAATGGATGGCTTGAAAGGATTCAAGCACAGTCTCACCACCTGTGGAAGCTGATAATTTCATACTTCGTGGGGACTGTGAAAAGTTTGTGATTTTTACAACAAACAGGTGCGTACGCCTAGGGAGAGGACAGGTTTATACGATTCTGAACTAAAACCATACTTGCAATGTGTGAATGAAGAGCTTTGGAGAATAGCTACTGTAAATGGGAATTGTTCAAACATCGAGGAAAGAGCAGTGTAATATAGTTTTTGTTTGTTTTCTAAAGATTTAGTGTGTGTGTGTGTGTGTGTGTGTGTGTGTGTGTGTGCATGCGCATTTGTACATGAATATAGATGCCCACAAAGTCTACAAGAGGCCACCCAGCAAAAGTACTGGGAACAAGACTCTAGTCCTTATGACTGAGTCACAAAACCTCTTAACCTCAAAATTACCTCTCCAGCTTCTTGTTTTGTCAACTTGACAGGATTTAGATACATCTAGGAGACTCACAAATCACACTACTGGGTGTATTTTTAAGACTGTTTCTAGAGAGAGAGTTAGCTGAGGGGACATGACCAGTTCTTAATGTGAGTAGAATTACCTAATATATTAAAGACCCAGGGAAAATAAAAGGGTAAATCACAGAAAACTCTCAGTTGTGGATGTTCTTGCTCTCTGCTTCTTGGCTGCCATGATGTGAGCTTCTCCCTCTGACATGCCTTCCCAGCAACGATGTACTGAAACATATTAATCTATAATCTGAAGTAAACCTTTATACCCTTATGTTTCTGAGGGTGTTTTGCTACAACAATGACATTCTGAGCAGCACAGAATATGAGAAAAGAAACAGAATAAGTTTTCTCCCCAAACCAAAAATCATTCAAGGCTGCAAAATCATTCAAGGCTGCCCCAGATCAAAGCTATTTCTTCTCCATGCTCAGGAACTTGAGATCTCTTTCTGTGTTTTGAAACAGTCTTCAGAAAGAAATTCAACCTGTGCTTCTTTTACTGAAAAGCCTGTATTTCTTCTAAAAAATAATCCCAAATATCTTTGGTCTGCTAGATATCATTGTCCCGTCATCAATTAACGTCATCCCTTTGTCATCCACTGAATGGAACCGAATGGCTGGACATGCTATCTTCTGACTAGCATGTTTTGCCTTATATAAGAAGATAGTGCTCCCAAAGTTAAGTCTCACGTTACAAGCATTTATGTTAAGTATGTGAGTACCTTCTCTGTGCAACTGGAAAGGTTTCCATAGGATTTCTGTTCTGTCAGGTATTAGACACAATAATAATAGGTGACAGGCCATAGCAGAGAATTGAGGGCATCAGTAAATTACTGTGCAGAAAGCAATTTGACATCCTCTCATCCTCTGATGAAAGCTAAATGTGAGATCTAGGTGTAAATGTCTGAAAGAATTGAAAGTCACACTTAAAGGGGAGAGGTCCTGGAGTGTAAAGAAATCACTTCTGCCAGAGGAGTGAGACTTGGGTAGTTCCCTGAGTAGACAACATTGTTTCTTTTCAAGATTAATTCATCTGAGGAATTTCTTGGTCATCTTCCAGGAGCCTGTCAATTTAACAAAAACCAATATAAAGTGGCTTCCATATGGTGAGCTTATATCAGCACAAGACACATGAACCTACAAACTTCCTCCTTGAAACAGTGCACTGGGGTGATTAGGACCAATTTATAATCCTTGGCCAGTTATACTATGATTGAAACTATCTAGTAAGAACTCATTTAACTTACTCCTCCATGCCTTAGTGTTTCAGTTGATTTTTGTTGTTTGTAAACGCAAAGCAAGCAGGGAACTAGAGAGATGGCAGTTAAGAGCACTGACTGCTCTTCCAAAGGTCCTGAGTTCAATTCCCAGCAACCACACAGTGGCTCACAACCCACAACCATCTGTAATGGGAATTGATGCCATCTTCTGGTGTGTCTGGGAACAGCTTCAGTGTATGTATATAAATAAAATAAATCTCACACACACACATACACACACACACACACACACGCACACGCACACACACGCACGCACATACACACACATACACACACACACACACACACACACACACACGCACATGCACACACACACACATACACAAACATTCTGCTCTCCCAGAGGGCCTAGATCTCAGTATTTACTTTAGACAGTTAACAACCTCTTGTAACTCCAGTTCTAAGGAATCCAAGTCCCTCTTCTAACATCCTCTGGCCCTGCTCTCAAGTGCACAAACACTTGCTCAGAAAAAAAATAAATTGTTACCATCTCTCCACATAGTGGTGCAGTTTTAAAATAAACAGCCACAGCTTACATGCTATAGCGGTACCTACACCTTTTGTATTTCAAGAAGAAATCAACAATCTGAATTATAAGGGTGACAAGGATAAATGGGCCATGAGTCAGAAGAATTGATGTTTTTATTCTGAGTGTGGTATTGAGAGCAACAGTATCTAACACACTATCCACTTTCATTTCTACT
Source organism: Rhabdomys pumilio (assembly GCA_030674055.1). Taxonomy (NCBI): domain Eukaryota; kingdom Metazoa; phylum Chordata; class Mammalia; order Rodentia; family Muridae; genus Rhabdomys; species Rhabdomys pumilio. The sequence goes on along the minus strand of JANHMN010000008.1, from coordinate 15,114,325 downwards.
GGATGCTGTTATTTGCTTTGGCCATTTAACTTGCATGAGATTCACATGGAAGAAAGATACTACACAAACATATACAATCTTGCCTGTGAATTCAAATGAAAGAGTAAACATTGGTTATGCTAAATTATAAGTGGAGTCAGAGGTAGAGTTGTCGCAATTAACATGTTGCTGTTTATCCCAAGAACAGCAAGAAAGAGCTATATATCATTTTTTATTACAGAAAGTGAATCATATAGTTTTATTTATTAAATAGATCACATATTTTCATTGCTTATTGAAAGTAATAAGAGAGTATGACTGAGAGAGGCTGTGGTGGTCCTGGCTATTTATAGTGTGGTGATAGCTTTCACCCCATGGAGGACTGAGTGGCAGCTAAGCCTGTAATTTACATATCTTTGGAATGCTTTTAGCTCCTCACTGCCTGTTGGCATGGCAACAAGACAAGAGTTATGATGTCAAAGCAATATGAACTGATGATTGACCTAAAATTATTTGGAAAACATTCCCAATTTAAGTTTCCATTGAGAGCGAGAGGGAATAGAGCCACGTGGCAGCTTCATTGAAAAAAAGGTAAAATTAATCCATTTTTCTTACTTACCATTAAATTCTTTACTTTTCTTTCAATTTAAGGTAAAATGATGTACATTTTTTTTCAGGTTTAGCTACTTTGTTCTTCTCAGTTAATTTCTTTTTCCAATCAAACTGAAAGTGAATGGTTGAGGTTGGCGTAGTTTCTGTTTGGTAATTTGGTTTTGGTTTGGGTTTGATTTTGTTCCCTTAAAGGCTGCAAATGCAAAGCAGGCATGTGGTTATGGAAGCCAGAGGATGGTCTGTGGGACATGCAGGTCCTTCCCGAAATGAGGTTGGCCTTGAGAAAGTCCTGGCAGCAAAACCAGGAAGTGATGAGGGGGTTGCTATGGCTGATTACTAGCCAGTCATCCGTATTACCATTACTCTCCTATATAGAAGAAAATGGAGACTTCACACAGATGAGGAGGATAAGTTGCCCTGAAAGTCAATATGTGATAGCAGATACCTATGGGGGAAATAAAAACATATAATCTGAACATCAAGCAAGAGTCCAGATTATGATTTTTTTAAGTGTGCCACCAAAACAATTTCTGCAGATAAGTAGTTGCTTCATGTTTATGCCTTGACTTCCTATAATGATAGACTATAACTTGGAATTGTGTGCCAAAATAAATCCTTTCTCCCAGGTTGCTTCTGTCCAAGTCTTTTGTTAGTGTAAACCAGGAGACCTGCCTCTATTAGCAGAGTAAGTCAAATTTGCTCAGCCATAGAACCTAACAGTAAAGCATCTCAGCTTAGGAGTTTCATTTTAATTTGTCTTTGTTTTATTTAGCCTCAGTTTTTGATCTTTAAAATCTGATACGAGAAATGTAATGCATATGTTAAGCTCTGGGGGAATAATTTATTGATGGGATGCAGTAGGTGTGATTAAGAGAAGTTTGTAAGTTTTGTCGGTGGGATCAACACATTTCATGCTTCAAGTGTCTCTCTGTGTATAACTTAAAACATATAATTTAAACATCAAGCAAGATTCCAGATTGTTTTTTATGCATGCCACCAAAACAATTTCCAATCTCTAGATAAGTCTCAAATGGACCATTTCTTTTAAAATATAAGTTTTTATTGTCAACTTGACATGTTCTAGAATCACCTGGGAAAAGAGTTTCAACGAGGGATTGTTTAACTCAGGTTGATCTGTAAGTATGTTTGTGGAGGATTTTCTTGATTATCTATGAATTGATTTAGCGAGACCTAGCCCACTGTGGGTGGCACCATTCCCTCACCAGGGAATATTGGGCTTGGACTCTGTAAAGCAGTGTGCTGAACATAAGGAAGCATATGTGCATTAATTTATTCTCTCATATCACGAATGATATTTGACACAACTAGTTGCTTTGTATTTATGCCTTGACTTCCTGGAATGATAGACTATAATTTGGAATTTTGCACCAAAATAAATCCTTTCTCCCAGGTTGCTTCTGTCCAAGTCTTTTGTAAACCACGCAACCTTTATAAAATTCCTTACCTTCCACCTTAAACATTATACATTAAAGAAATTTATAGCCAAAAAAAGAATTTAAAATGTAAATAGTTTACAGTGTTTCTGTTTAATATTATTAGATTTATATTCTTATATATTTTTGAGGAAATATTCATTAAAATCCTACTATATATTATTATGAATAAAAGATACTATTATGAATAAAAGTTAAACAAAAGGAGTAAGCATCCCTGTCACTAGATAATTTATATTTCAATAAACAAGCCAGATCTGTGCACAAGTTAAGATTTGTTAAAAAAAAAAAAAAACATTAAGATGCAAAGGAGCCAGCTGGACCGTATAAAGAGGGGAGACTGAGGTTGAGAATGTAGGCTAACAGTCATCAGATGATGGTCCCCGAGTGACTATTCATACAGATACATGAAGAGCATCAGCTCAGGTAGAAAGAATAGAAAGTTCAAAGGTCAGGAGGCCCAGACTGCTCACAAAGAAAGAGAGGTGAAAAATCCCAGAGCAGAGTGACTGAGGATGAAATTTAACGAATTGCTTTATTATATTCTGTCTTCAAATAACTTCATAAATGATAGAGAATGCACATCAAAACTTGGAAATGGATGACTGAATCATTTGCACTTGTGTTTAAGCCCTCCCTTAAACATTTTACTGTTGGATATTGAACTAATGCAGGCGTTGCTCCTGCTCATTGGGAGTCGTGAAATCCCTGTTCAGCTCTATGAGAAGTAGAGATAAAGAGCAAGCTAAACTCAGTTTATGATACCTCCAACATAGGACATGTGATCCCAGACAGTGTCATACAGGCTCTTATTCTCAAAGGAAGATGCTTGTCTGGTTATCCTTGACATTGTACTCTCTGTTTAAAAAGACGTAGAGGAAATACATAGTCTGTAATGCAGAAGATAGAGATTGTTGTAATGATGTACATACTCAATGCATAAGAAAAGACAGTAACCAAGAGGCCACTGTTCTGTGTGGGTATACATTCTAGGCAGGCTTTATATTTTTTTCTAACGCGTTCATTTCAAGCAGCATTTTCTCTGGGACTTTGTTCTGTCCTGATGATCGACAAACATGTTTGGACATCATTTAGAGGACAGAACAAGAGTAAGTCTTTGCTTTTTATTAAAATGCTTCCAGTTGTATTATAATCATAGAGGGGGTTCATGGAACCTCTTTTCTCCCAGTGGGAGACGGACAACTCAAGTCCCATCTTTATGACCAATAATCAAAGTCCTACTGACGTAGGCCTTTGTTCCATAGGCTGTTGATTGTGAAGGCGGGGACCAGTCCTACCGTTTTCCAAGTCTGCCCACATCTAGCTAGCTAGGTAACAATGTGCTTTCCTCATCACACACAAAGCTATCCATATCTTTGTATATTCACCAGTGGATACCATCCAGGTATCTTCCATTTCGTTTAGTTCTGACACTGTTCTGCCTAGAGATGGTATCAGATACAATAGTGTAGCCACACAGCCTGTCCCCATAGATGTCAGTTGCAAACACAGAGTGCTGCTCTATTCTCTGATCAGCCTGTTCTGTATTTTTGTTCCTATCTAGTTTCTACCTTCTCCGTTGGTTCAGTTAATTCTCTGGAGTATCATAGAACTCATGGAGATATTTACTTACACTTTCCAGTTGCATATGAAGGATTTTTGTGAAAATAAACATTTTAAAGGACATGAGAAAGGATTCAGATGAAAGCCTAAATGGAAGAAATATGCAGGACAAAGCATTTAGGAAAGGATGTGGAGTTCCCCAATGCTCTCTCGACATACTCCTATTAGATCTGCCACATTTCCCACTGGTTGGACACTTTCAAATGAGCCCTGTCCTTTTGAGTTTACATGCAGGCTTCATTATTCAGGCATGGCCCATTAAATCACCAGCCACTGGGGAGCCACTTTCTCATGAGCCTTTTTCTCCTTCCTACAGGATAGTTTTTCAAACCCAACTGTCTTCTAATGTCTTAGTCTTTGCTGGTACCAGCTCTCATCTGAAGCCATCTAGAGGTCTCCTCATTAACACACAAATGACACTGTTTGGAATTGGAGATGATGAGTTTGGGCAACTTTTAGTTTAAGGACAAATCTCAATCATATGTGTTACAATCACATAAGGGAAACACATTATAAGCCTTTATAATCTGCAGTGATAATACATGTAATTTCATATAAATGTAGTGGATGTCCATCTTTGTTATAAAGTAGCTTCTTCTTATTCCTCTTTCTCTACCGAAGTATTCCAAGAATCTGAGGCCTATTGAACAGAAGATGCATGGCAACAGAACAGGAATTAAAGCTTGGACAGCCACCCCTTTAAGGTGACTGGCAGCTGAATCCTCAGAGCTCTGAACTACTGGAGGACTCCCTGCATTAGTTACCTTTCAGATTACTATAACAAAATAATCAACAAAAAAGGGAGTAAGGGTTAATTTTCACTTTCTTTTAGAGTGCTACAACTTTTTCCACTTTCTTTGCTGGGAATTTCTTTTACCCTGGGTATCTGAACCCAGTTCATTTGTCACCTCTGGACCTAGGGAAATTTACCTGTATTCTATACTAGGACTGGGTCCTTTACTAGCCATGGATTCTAAAGAGTAATCACCATCATTGAGAGCCATCATTCTCCTGTCCTATACACCATAGTTCTAAGTCTTAACCAGGTCATCCAAAGACTTAACTACTGAATGTCGTCATCTTTCAGCGTAGAGGCATCACATGGTTCAATGGTAATCAGAAAAAGAAGGGGAGAGTGTTCAGGGGAAGAAATGACAGATACAGAAGAAATGACTGAGATTTGAATCTGAGCATTTGCTTTGAATCTTACCAACACCTATGTGAAAGGCACAGCATCCCCCACTGGAGAACTGCTTACAAGACTTGCTTACAGAGAAGAAGTAACCTAATTGGTGGGGCACTCACTCTCCACTGTTCCGCAGTACTTCCAAATCTTTCTGATTAAAAATAACATTTACTGAGCACTGCCAAACACCATGTTATATATTGTATGAATTATGACACTTTCGTAGAAATATTCAGATATATACCTTTGCCCTTGTATCCTTCTATACAAAAAACCTAAGGTTATAGAAGTTAAAAATGTGCCACAAAATCTTAATGTAAATCATTCCCATATGCTGCGTATTTTATGGTACAACCAGAGGGGTCATACTCATGGATGAAAGCTGTGTCTCTATAAAAAACACTTGAGAATGCTGGCACCAAAACTGTAAATGAACAATAGCAGTTAAAGAACACAGATGAGGTGATGCTACAGAAACCATCCAAAATATTTGATGAGTGTAAAGTGGGAGAGGTTTTTTTCCTCTCACAGTAACTTTCCTGACAGTAGATTATCTATGAGCTGGCTCAGTCTAGTGACTTGGGTACCTCAATTTTAAGCTTCCAAGTTTGGCTGATGGAAGAGGGTCTATGAACTAGGGGGAGGCAATAAGATTTTTCCTCTATCTAAGTTCTCAAATAACATACTGTTTGTGCTCTTCACTTATAAACCAACACTTAATACATGACTTCTATCTGTTTTTCTATCTATCTATCTATCTATCTATCTATCTATCTATCTATCTAATCTATTTATATACCTATCAATCTGTCATCTATTCATTCATCTATCTTTTCTGGATGCCCAATAAGAAAGAGGAATATGATAATGTTATTATTATTAGTTTTAATATTTTTTCACTCAAAATACCTTTAAGAACACAAGTTAAATTTCTAATGATATATTTCTTAAAATAAAAATATTAAAAAGTTATTACTAAAACTCCCTATTTTTTATTAATTTTTATTAAATATTATAATTATGGGTATAGCTGGGCTTGGAAGTACCTGCAGTCCGGACACTGGTTAGGCTGAGGCCAGAGGTTCATAGTTTTAGGTGAGATAAACTGAATAGCAAGACCTTGTATCTAAAATAACAACCATACTTACAATATTCTGTTAAAATGTATATCTATAAAACATTATAATGTTAATTTTAAGTTGTTAATATAATATCAACTATATTAATGTAAATTTCTTTAAAAGTTATTCTACACATTCCTTTAGGAACAAATGGTAGTCAGTAAGATCAGTCAATGTGTACAGGTACTTGCCACACAAGACTGACAACCTGAGTTGGATCTCTTGAGACCAAATAAAGGAAAACAGAGAGAGAGATAAATCTTGACAGTTGTATTTTGACCTCTCCATGTGAACCTTGGCATATGAATGACACACACGCACACACACACACACACACACACAAATAAATAGATATTTAAAGGAGTAAAAGATAGTGTGAATTACTGTTATATGCATCAAACACACATTTTGCTAATTTAAATAGACATGTCTTTCATAATGTTTTAGATAAATAAGCAATTAGAAATTAATTTAGAACCGAAGCCTGCATAATCAATTTGTAGTGGCGCTTTGGTATGTATGTAATTAACTGGAAGCTTCCAAGAGCCTCTAACTCATGTTGCACATCACTCACTTGCTACGGTTCAACACTGACTGCATCTTTTCCCTCCTCCACCCATCAAGCACTCCAGGCTGTCCTCAGCTCTCTGTTCTGAATGAGCCTTCTTGTTTACACTATTCTTTACTGCGCATTAGAATCTGCATTTGCCGTGGCTCATTTATCAGCAGAGTGTGGAGAGATTCTGAGAGATGTTTTGTCACTTCCTTGTCAAAATGATGCATTCACTTGTGTCCCCGTTTCTTTGAAAGAGCTTGAATTGCACTTCGTTTGCAGGGTAAAGCATGGGGATAAGTGAGACAAAACTAAATAAACAGAGAAGAGGGAGGGGGAAAAAAGAGCTCAGTAAACCCAAATCCGAGTCCACATGTTCAGTTAGGGAACCAGATGAAATGTCTGTGACTGCTTGTCTCGGGGTTCATTCATCACCTGCTTGGTTTCTGCTGATGCTGTATACACTCGAATTTTTGTTCATGCACAGTAAACTGGGAAAATGGGTTATTTCCTTTCTGCTTCACTGGACCACATAGACCCATCTGCAAGAAGCCAGTGGGCAGGCATGGATGGAACATGGTTCCAGACACAGCCGCAACTCTGAATAATGTCACAGTAAGAATTAAAAAAGAAAAAAAAAATTAAAGGATCATTTGTTCTTTAGGCCTCAGCCTTGCCTTCAGGTTCTGCGTCATTTCTCATCTGCTTTGTCTGTTCACTTGCCATGAAAATAGGAAAATACAGAACTGTGGTGTTGGTAAATCACTATCAAAAAAGGTCTGCTGATGTCATAATTCTTATCCCTATAACTTCTCTCTAAGACAACTTAGAAGGGGTGGAGTATACAAACAGATCTGTTTTGCAATTAAAAGCAATCTCATAGACCCTAGGATAAACTAGTTGTTATTATTATAATTTTTATTTTTAAGCAATTTTTCATTAAGAAAAAAATAATTGTTTCAAACATAAACTACCCAGAAAAACATACTCATTATTTAATTTGTATAATTTGATGTTTGGGTTTGGTAATAGAAACTCCTGAAATGTGTCTTTCATGAAGAGACATCGTTATTAACAAAAGATCCTGGATGAGCTTTTGTTCAAATCTGGACCCATCACTCAGAATTTTGTTGTTTTGGTTAAATTTCTTAAGTTCTCTGAATTTTAGTCCTTGTTAGAAAAATTAGGATACTATAATAGAAACTTCAAAACATTGTTTAAAAGAATAAACATAAAAATCACTATCTCATTGTAGATGGTGGCGATGGAGGTGGCGGAGATGGCGAAGGTGGTGCTGCTCATGGTGATGATGGTGCCCTTAGAGTCTAGGTCATCCTACATCTCTGTCCATCCTGGAACTTACAACATAGTCTAGATTGGCCTCAACCATGTGATTCCTCTGCCTAAGCCCCTCTGCATCTCCACAACCTTCCCCATGAGTGATAGTATTTACCATGATAGGATAGGACCATCATATCTGGCTGCCATGATAGATTCTAACAATGTTTTACTCATTGCCTTTTGATCCTCTCAACAGTTTTTCCTGATCTATTTAGAATGTAGTACATAACCATGCACTGGGGTGGTAGCGCCTCCTGGAGGCATATTATAGGACTTTTGGCTGTCTTGTGTCTTCTTTTTCTTCTTTCCATACATAGTACCTATTCTTGTGCCTTTTACAGACTTGTAGTTAGTTATAGAATTTCTTTTTGTTTCCTCCCAGACATGTTTGATTACCTGAATTCAATCCTCAGGATTCATATAATGGGAGAAAAATATCTGCTCCCAGTAGTTATTCTCTGACCTAAGTATGCATGCCATGGCAAGTGGTATATCTCTCTCTCTCTCTCTCTCTCTGCCTCTCTCTCTCTCTCTCTGTTTCCCTCTCTTTCTCTTTCCCTCTTCACACAGGCACACACACACAAACAAGCATGCACACACACCTGCACAATTAAGGAAAAAAGTGTAAAGAAACTATTATTAAAATTAATCAAACACATCTCCTAGAATAAAGAAGATAAAATCCAGCATTGAAATTAGATTTGGCTGGAGGAGGCAAAAAGCAAGGAATTCCAAAACTGAACATAGTCTTAGAAACTACGAAGACATTGAAGTATCCCTACAGATGCAGACTGGGTTAAGTGGCTTCATTTTAACCATCATGTGGGGTGCCTCTCAAGAGAACTGAATATCCAGGAGATATTAAGGCATTAGCAAGACATTGGGAATGTATTCCTGGATTAATGGACATACCAGTAAGGCCCAGTTGCAGCAACTCATGTAGCATCTTCAAAGAAAAATGCAAAGCTCACTATAGCATAATGAACAAGTTGAAAATGAGAGACGGAACACAGAACTTCAGAACACATCCCCCTTCTCTCTTTTCTGTCCTTAAATTCTCTGTTTTCAAAGGAGAAATTAAAAATGGATCCTAAAATTGTATTTACTTTGCCTAATTACTGGCACTCCAAAGTACTTGCTTCACACTGGTTTTTATGTCATTTTTCCTGTGGGTTTAAATAAGCTTTGAAAGAGTAACCTGGGAATTAACCTACATTTATACCAGGTTTCCAAAAGAAAACATAATTTAAATTGCACCAAAACTTCTGTACAATGGTTTCCTTTTAAGTTGAGGATAACCTGTATTACAGTGTCATTGAAAGCAAGAGTTTTCATTTATCATAAAACCTCATTACTCCAAACTTTTGACTCTTATTCTGGTGTGTTAAAGAATACCTTTGTCCTAGTGTAAAGGCACTCTACAAAATGCCCCATAAGATTAGATTTAGGATAAACATGTTCAATTTACTCCTTTTTTGTGGAAACATCAACATATCAATGCAGGCACATTTTATAAATTACCACTGAATTTTCATCTGTTCATAGAAGTGGGACTGGAAGGGGCTTTGTTTGCATACCTTCTTCAGAAGAATGCCAGAGGAAGGTTTTGTTTGACAAATGAGTACTATTCTGAGAGAGGGAAGTGTGGGATACAAAGGATGTATTGACCTAAACTTTCATTTTTATAACAAGTCATAAAGGGGGAGATCATGTTCATTTGTCATTTAACATGCTGGTACCTGTCTCCCTGTCACAGCTCTCTGATTTTCAGCATTTCCCTGTACAAGGCATCATTGTTATCTCCTGCTTCCTGTCAAATTTGCCAGTTAACTTTATACTTATACTTACAAGATTTTCGAGCCAACTTTCATTTTTCATTTTAGAAAGTACCACTGGATATGAAGACTCCCAAATTCGGGAGACCCTTACTCAAGTCTCAGGAAGTCGCAAACACCCACAAACTCCAAGACCGTACCTGGATGCAATTAGCAGAGGTTTATTAGGGAAGAGAGCTGGCAGCCAGCGTTCAAACTGCATACTCGTGCAAGAGTACAGTTTGACCCCGCGTGGTAGGCTAAGGAACCTTTTATAGTAGGGGGTAGGGAAAGGAAGGAATTTTCGCGAGGTTACACATGATTGGTTATTTCAAATATCAGCAACTTGCAGAGGCGGCAGGATGGCTAGTTAGGACTTGTCTGGGCATGCCTTTTTACTTTTCTTTGTGGCCAGGAATGTGTCTTCCTGCTTTGGGCCTACCCCACCCACAGGTGGATTTTCTTCCCTGAGGCTTGAGGAATGTATGGGGCAGTGAAGGCCAGAAATCCTACATTCAGTTCCGCCTTCCTGGAACTAATGAGCCTGTATATATTTTATAAAATGGTCTTTATAATTTTTTCACTCTACAGATAAAGTGTTCTACCTTTTAACTGCTTCACTCAAAGACACTCTTCAATCTGTAACAGTGTGGCCTCTCTTATAGACTTACTGTGTCAGCTCATAATCTCATTTGTAAAAATCTTATGAAGGGTACTAAGCAAACTTATTAATGTAACTTTTATTTGCTAGATGTAATTGTCACCTTGGAGGCTCACTGCCTCCATGTGCTAACCTAGACCTAGTTCTGCAAGCTTCTAGCCTCTGCAAAATCTAACCTAGGTCTAGGCCTAGAATGTTTCAGCCTCTAAGAGTTGCTAGTGAATAAGCTCACCCTATCCTAATTCTAAACTCTGCCTGGATGGTTCAACTCAACTCTTCTGGTTCAAAATTCTCTCCATGCTGACTGATTCAATCTAGCTTCTATCTCCACCTCTGACTGAATTGCTCCACTTGGCCTCATATTAACTTTGGCAATATGTTTTAATTTTCTGGCTCCTTCTTATTCTCTGGATTGTTCTGTCTTCACTTATGTCTTGCTTGTATTTTCCCTGCAACATGTCTCTCTAGAATTTTCCCAGTAAAACTTACCCCCATCTCTCTCTCTCTTCTGTTCTATCTTAAGTATCCTCTCTTTTCTCTCTCTTTTCATGAGAATTGGGTATATCATATTCTGTCAAATCTTTCTCTGATTCATCACTTTGTCTGCCACTCAATTAGTCATCATTTTCAAGCATGGGTGCTTCCTTCTACAAACTAACTTTACCTTCATTGTTTTCCATGAGAGGTATGTTTGTATTCCAACTAGAGGAATTAAAGGTGTCTGCTAAGGGTTGAGCCACAACTCAACTGGAAACAGGAATTTTTTTTCAGTAAGTAACAAAACTTCAGTGTTTACTGTGTGTTCAAACATCCTGCAACACCAACTACAATCATTGGCAAGATCATTTATATGTCTGATTTGATCAATAGAACTTTATTCAGACAGTTCCGTGTCTACCTTGTCTGTGACTATTCTTGCTTTATGAAGGCAGAAATGAGAAGTTGCAGCACTGGAATATTTAATACTTGTCTCTTTACAGAAAATGTTTGCTGGCCATTAGCTTGTACTTCAAATTCATATTTAATGTTCAACATCCCCTGACTGCCAGCTTGCCTATTTCTGCTTGGCCAGGACATCCTTACTATTTTTTGCCTCATTTTTTTCCCTGCAAGAGTTCTATGTTTTTATATTCACTATATGGTCAAATGATTGCACTCTGTAGGCTTAGAATTTTCAAAACCTGCTTTAATAAGGATTGTTAAATGCTTTAACCTCCTTTCTATCCTACCACCCATCAGAAGTAGTGGAAAGGAAAGTTTAATAGGGCAAATGAGGATACCAGCCTGTTTAGAAATAGTTCTTTGAGAAGAATCTAATCTTCATTGTCAGGATATCAGCAATTCAGTTCACACAAATCAGCAGTGGTGGTTCAATCCACTTGCAAACACCATCATGAATCAGCAATGACAGTTTGATCCAAAAGAAGCCTTGAGAATCTGCCAATCAGCTCAAGTCCACAGAAGCAGCAAGAAGCTCCTGCAATATCACTAGAAGTTCTTTGGTGCATTTCTTTCTATGAAGGCACAACACACAAAGATGAAAGAAGGCAAGGCGAACCAATACCAGAGCACCGTTAGCGAAGACCAGTGTAAGTAAATCCCAGTGAAGACCTGCAAAGACTGGCGAGGAGAACCAATGCTACAGCTTTGTTCACTGTTGTGCTATACTTACACCCTCTCCAAACACCACATGTGCTCTCAAGCTTCTGCTCTAGCAAATCATCATATATCCTTTTTTTTAGGAAGCTTCCAGAAAAATACCACATATCTGTTTTTAGCAAAACATTCTCCCACGGGTCTGCTTCAGCAAAAACATCTTATCATGTGTCTGCTTCAGCAAAACCTCACATGACACAAACTGAGTCTCCGAAGAATCCAGAAATTTCCACTTCAACACTCTCTAAGCAACGTGACACTGAACCAACTTCAGTCACATTCATAAACGACCTGTTTTCTGCTAGTTGAGTTTTGTGTAGGAACTGATTCCTACACACTGCAGAGAACATATTCTTACACTTTTCTTTATGCCTCTGTATTGAGCTGGAAGATTCAAATCATCTCATTGCCTTCCACAGAATCTATTTTATCATTAAATTAGCATCAATAATAACTGTTTAATATGTAGGTATATGAGCAGGTAAAGCCTTAGAACCAATACTGATGACATGAGTGCAATCACCAGGAAAGAGTGAACCCTACAAGTTGTCCTCTTATCTCAACATGAATGCTACAGCACAAAGGAACACACACACACACACACACACACACACACACACAAACACACACAAACACACACACAAACACTCATACATTCTAAATAATACAAATTTTAAAAGTAGTCAAAAAATAAGAAGAACTGAAATGACTCTTTAGCGTGTAAATTTAACAAAAGACATATTGGAGGGAAGCAAATGCTGTCACATTATTCAACATATTAATGTTGCTCATTAAGCAAACTAATCTTCTGTATATGTTAACTTCAATAGAGGCAGAAGCAAAACAGAAGCAGCAAGCAGTAGCTAAGCAGCAGCGAAACCTAGCAGAGCATGGCCTAGCCTGGCCTTTTCTGCCTAGAGTGTACCAAGAGCTATCATCCAACCTCTTGGGAAACTCCTGAAGACCTAGAAATAGGCAAGTGGCAGCAACTTCCACTGATACCAGAGCAGGAGTAATCTTAGTCGCAAATAAAGTTGTGTTTACAAGGCTTCTTTGTATAAAATGTTTTGTAGCTGAAGCTTATGAATCAAGATGAGGAAATCAACCCCTAAATAGTCATTTACAGATGCTTCTTTTAAGCCATACCGTGATGAATGTTGAAACTTTGTAACATATAATTCTCATTAATGATTCAATTACAGAAATATGTTTCCATTTAATTGCCAATTAATTCTTTGGTGAATATCTAATAGATCAAACTTCTTCTAGCATGGTGAGTAACCTCAACATGTCAAGAATTGTATAGCCCATTAGTCCTAGGAAGAAAGAATGCAAGAAATACTTGTAATACCTGTGAATTAAAATATTCATCATAGTAGGATAGTCCTATAAGAAGAGTTTGAAAATTAAAAGTTTCACAGTTCCGAAGGAGAAAAATGGAAATGTTAAAGGAAGCTGTCTGTGGAATGTATTTCAGGTGATGTTCCTGGTCGCTTATGTTTCCCTGCCTCTGAGTTGGAATTCCATCTTTTGTGGGAAACAGTGGAAGAAGTACTGCTAGTGGCTCAGATTTGCTTGCATTTGAGAGATTTTAATTCAGTTCTCTGGGTGGGGAATCAATGTCTGCATCTACATTACTTGTCTCAATTTTGTGTAAACAGTGGTATGAAACCAAAGTTGCACCCTGATCTTCCTGAGTGTCTAAGGAATGTATCAGCAAGAATGGCTTTCCACCATTTGTACATTCATGGGAATGTAATAGCTAAGTTAGATGGGAAAAAAGTCTGACCCATCATGGCTGAACTACTCATACACAGGAAGGCCTTTGGGTTTTCTTCCTATTTACAGCCCAGCAACTACTATATTAGTGGTTAGCTTATAAATACATGATTGACAACGCTATACAACTAAATTTTCCTAGTTCACAGAGAGAGAGAATAAGCTGATATGTTCTCATAGAAAGGACCTATTTCTTTCTCGCTTCCAGATTAAAAATTATCTAATAGGACATAGTGAAAAAAGTTTATCTTACAATACAGTGAGGGCCCTGAGAGTAGATCAGTCTCAGAAGAATGACTGCAAGGCAACAGAGGGAGAGAGCCCCAAGTTTTACTCTGAATTTCATATGTGCTGTGGCATGTACATACTAACAGATACTACGGCTCTCAAACAAATATGGAAATCATATTTTTCTACTTGCAAACACCCATATGCTATTGGACATATCAATCCCTTTGTGACGCAGTTTCTACCTGTGTGAAAGGGAGCTAATAATAGCAACATGTTTAGAATGGAGCCAAGCAAAACCCAAAATTCTCACTGCTGTTATTATGACTGCTGAGTATTATACAAAGAAGGAAGAGAATAATTTCCATACATCTGATTTTGAGGGGACAGAGAATAATATCTAGATTCTTGTTACCAAAATTTAAAATAAAGAAAGGAGGTATGACACAGTGACTGGATGGAAGAATCTGGTGAATTCTATTTCATTCCTATGATCATTCTTTATGAACCTCTTCTTTTTTTTAAATGTTTCAAATAATTTTCATGATGCCTTGACTGTCTTCATGACCGTAAGTACATCACTTATTTCCTCTGTGTTTCTTCTGTCTCTCCATTTGTTAACTGAGCAAGCATAGCAAACTCAGAAAGTGTTCTAGAATGCAGGATGTGCAGATATTCCAAAAACTATCATAATATGCAAGGAAGTGGCGCTCAATATGCTATAAATGTAGTTATGCTATCACAAATGCTGCTTGGAGTCACAGCGCTGTCTATGCTATGACAAAAGTAAATTAATATTAAAAAGGACTAATTATAGACTAGTGAACTTCTCTTAAGGACACATGAGCAGGTAGATGTGGTGGTGACCGACAGAGTTGTTGGTTCATTCTTCCTTTAACATGGCCCCGGTCTCTTTGCTTTTGAAAACCAGCTTTCTGTGAATGTCAATGTCTAGTTAATGTGAGTCTCTGAGGGGCTGCTGTCTGTTGGCTGATTACAACTGTCTGTTTGCCAATTCTTGGCATAATTAAATCCAACTGAGGCCTCGGGTATGTCTTTAGCCAGATCTGATTTATTCAGATGCTTTCCTTTAAAATGAATGTGAAGGTAAATTTTGTTTTCTTTCTTTTGCTCCACAATTGCCTTAGAAATCCAATCTCGGTGTCAGTGACAGGTATTGATATCCTATGTCAAACCAGAAATATCTCCAAGCATCTAGAACTAAAACTTCTGATTTTCAGCAGACTCTCCTAAGATAATAATGTAATTTATCTTTCAAAGAATATTAAAGCCAAGCCTTGAAGGTGAGGGCAAAAGGCTCATTTGTGCTTCAAATTAGAAAGATAATTTAGGGAGAGAAACATTTGTATTCATTTGAATGTAACAGCCTGGAATGGCGGAGTACTGGTAGTGATTTCTACCCAAGATTGTCATTGAAAAACAGAAAGAATTTTATTTCCAGCTTTGAAAATTATGCAATTAATGTTGTATGTGGTGAAATGGAGGTAGTAAACCTCTCCCCCAAAGGGTGAATAATGAGATATTGTGGTTAATTAAATTATCTGTGCATTGTATTTAGCTAATGATTTTTCTCAGTTATTATTTATTGTACCCAGTATAAGATAAAGAAGCTGAATGGGAGTTCTCATCTCTCACTCCCCACTGCTGTCCCTCTCTCCCTTTGTCCTAATTTTCTGCTCCCCTCTCTTTCTGTTTCCCTCCCTTCTTCCCTTTCTCCCTTCCCTCCCCTTCCCATTCGTTTACACTGTGCGAGAGATTATTGTGGCCTCATGTACACTAAAGAAATGAGTTTTATACCCAGTTCTGGGGCTCGTCCACTGAGAACACAACTGTTCTCAAGGTAATGGTGATAGTGGTTGCTGATGTTGTGCTTTGTTTTGCATTATTTTACTCAGGCCTCCTATACATATCATTTGCTTTGAATACAATAAGGACACGCAGACATAGGTGATAGAAAATTTTGAACTAGTTCCTACACGTGAGTTCACCCTTTGGCATTGGGTCTACTGAAGAAGGGTGAGCTTGCCTCCTGCTCTACCTGTCTATAAGTGAGAATCTGGTGGGATGTGCAAGGTCCTAGAAAATATCTAAAACTGACAAACTTTCACTTTCATTACCACCCCTCTTTGATGTCAATTTTTTTCTGGGGATTTTAGTTTTCCCCACATCCCATAACCTCCCAACTATAGTCCAAGTTGAATTGTTCAGTGTAGCACAGGGGATAGTTGAGAATCCACCCAGTAAGTTCCTTGGGGAAGAAGCAAACCACTGGACGGAATCCATGTGTATTGTCAGAGAGGAGTTACCTCTCACATTTTGCTTCACAGTATTGTGCATCCAGAAGTTTCATCATTGGAGAAGTCAGTTCTTAAACTCTTCCTGCAGCTACAGGCAGCATCCATTGGTTTTGTGGCCAGCTGCCCGTGAGCCTGTCCTGGTACTTCAGTAGATCTCACAGCATGACTTGTATTGAAATCACTTTACTGCCAGTTGGCCATTCTCTGCCTCTGATTTCCCCCTCACTTTCTGAGATTCCACAAGGGCCCTGGTATAAAGCCACAGCCTCTGGCACATCCTTAGACTTTAGTTTGTCTTTTGCCAAAAAAAAAAAAAAAGCTAAAATCTGGCCAGAAGTTTTGAAT
This sequence comes from Rhabdomys pumilio, assembly GCA_030674055.1. Classification (NCBI taxonomy): domain Eukaryota; kingdom Metazoa; phylum Chordata; class Mammalia; order Rodentia; family Muridae; genus Rhabdomys; species Rhabdomys pumilio. Next base: position 15,097,655 of record JANHMN010000008.1, on the reverse strand, counting down.
TTGCTGCCCGAGGCTTCCTGAGATCTCATCAGGGAAGAAGCTGATAGCTGCTTGCAAAAGTCTAATGACAACTAGCTAGTAAACGACAGGGTGAAGAAAAAATAAAAGCGCTTTAGGAAAACAGAGTGGGAGGGCTGTGCTAAACTGAGGAGTGGGATTCTGGAGGAGGCAGCTGTAGACCAGGAAAGTAAATATGTAGAAAAGAGGGAGAAGAGAGAAGGGAAGAAAGAGAAACTGGCAGAGGTGGAGGGGAAGAAAATAGAAAGAAGGAGACAAGAGAGAAGAAGGGAGGAGAGAGAGGAGAGAGAAGGAGAAGGGGGGGAGAAACACATTTGAGTTTACAGACAGCATGAAGAGACTGGGTAGAAATGAGCAGAAATGTGGAAAATAGCTAGGTGTGGTTGACTAATAAGAAGTGCTTGTGAGACATTAAGAGAGCTTGATGCTGTACTGGCAATGGGCAGTTTCTACAGCAGGTAGAGCTCAGTATCAGTCGAGTTAGCTGGACCTAGTGGCTCATTTCAGTATTTCAAGAAAGGAAGACTAGGAAAGAAGGAAGGTGAGTTGAGCTGGCATCAAGAACACAAAACAAAATCCTCTGTACTGGTTTCTTGTTTTCATTTCATTGTTGCAATAAAATACCTAACCAGAACACCATCAGAAAGGGGAGTTTGTTGTGGCTTACAGTCCAAGAGAATCCAACATGACCATGGCAGCTAAAACCTGACAGTAGGCATTTGAGGCTGGTGGCCAGATTATAATTGCTTCCAGGAAGCAAACAGAGATGGGTGAACACTGCTGTTTGTTTCTTCTTTTCATTCAGTCTGGAACTCCATCCCACAGTGCCACCTACATTTAGGGAAGGCTTCTTACCTTATTCATTTAATCTAGAAAATTCTTCACTAGTATTCTCAGAGTTTTGGTGATTTATATATCCTAATAAATTGACAATCTAGGTTAACTATGGCAACCATGAAAAATAGTTAAACAAAAACCAGAAGTGGTTTAAAAATCAGTGTGTCCTTAAGACTTTGCTTCCCTGGGACAATAGATCAGAACTGAGGGCATTGAAATAAGAAGGCTTGGTGCTAAATATGACAGGACTGAATTATGATGTGTAAATCAAACTCCCCATGCTTACTGCTAGACTTGACTGCTCTTTGCCTTTTTTCTTCCAATGTATAAACATTCATGTACAAACTATCATCTTCAGAGATGGGTGTTCTGTTGGGGGCCAGCCCTGGCTTGGTGGAGGAAGTCTTCTTTCTTCTCTTCTTCTTGTTGGTTCTTCTTGAGGCAGTGGAGGGGGAAGAGCATTGGCAAGGGGTAAGACTTGGTCTTAAAAGATATTTAGGCTTGCTGGATAATAAAAGTTTACTTATCTATGTTACTATGCTACTGTAGCTGACCTGCCTTCTGTGATCCTCTGAGGCCAGAAACTGAAGTTTCTGGCACTTAGCACCTCATCTCCAAAAACAGCAAAGGATTAAGTAAATAGCCTTTGTACTATCTCAACAGGAACTATTGGGTCCTAATTTATGCCTGCTAGTCTGAGGTCACAGGAAGAAAAAACACTTAGAGAAGTTATTATAAAGTTTACTACTACATGTAAAAAGTTTCTTATGAACGCTATCTAAGGGGGAAAGTGGAAAGGTCATAAGTGGAATAATGGAAAAAAATCTAATAAGGGAAAAGTTCAATGGAAAAAAATTCTAGGCAGGGGAAAGGGAAAGGAAGGGATGAACAACCTCTCTTTGTCTTCAGTACTTATACATCTTTCAGAGCACATGATCACATGTTACAAAGTTCATCACAAGTTCACACTAAAAAGGAAATCATCATCATAGAAGTTTACAACAGAGAATGTTTACATGTATGTCCATTAGGAGTAATTATCTGGCTAAACATCCATCACCTGTCTAGCTCCACAGGTTCACTGAAGGTTTAAAACTATAACTAAGAAATTAGTGAAGTTTTGTATGGATAAACCCAGGCAACATTTTATCTTCTGTCCCAGCACTTATAATAAATCGTTAGTTCCCTATTAATGACCTGTGGTTAATTGTTTTACAACCTCTTGGAATGTGCTCTGAATAGGAGAAAGTCTGGTTACTATCTAAGAGCAATTAACTGATGACACTTGGGAGACTGGCAGAGTTCTCAATGCAGTTTTGACTATCAGAGAGGGACCTAATAGCAGTCCCATTATAAAAGAGCTTAATGATTATTGATATAATCTTAGGAATTTTTATAGGATAATTATTAAGACTTAAGAAGTCATGTATTTGTCTATATAGCATCACTACAAGACAGTACATCTTCGTGGATCTGCAGAGATCTGCTCCAAAGGAGTGTGCTATTGCTTAGAGATTGTTACATATGCTTAATAATAATAACAATAATAATAATAATAATAGGAAAAGCATATTAATAGCAGGAATCTTTCCTAAAATAAGTCCCTTACAGCCTTGCGGAATAAGGGCTCACTTGTTGCAGATTATATAATAATCTAAGGCAAGCCATTTCAGGATGATCACCTGCTAATTATTAGCTAGTCCCATTATGGCTCCTGACAGCGTTCTGCTCATGGCTTGTGGCACACACTACCTTCAACAGGTAGCCAACCTTCACAGAGACAGATACTGAAAGCATCCACATGGGGCAAGCTTGTTAAACCTCTAAGAAAGCAGCAGTGGCTGTATTGCTTTGGTTTCAGAGAAAAGGCTGTGAAAGCCCAAGAAGAAGAGGAAACTGAATAAGATTGACAGCTTCAGGAAACAGGGAGGCTTTTCTTTTAATAAGTAAAAACAGCTCTAAAGAAAAAATAAATGCAAAAGAGAAAACCGCTTTGGGGTATTCCCTAAACACATCTTCCTTTTCATTTGATACTCTGTGCCAATTCTTTGCTGAAGTCAATCCTCTGATAACTTCCTGCTGTAATTTTTGAGGCTGTGAAGAGACAGATATCTGTCCTAACTTCTCTGGTCCCACCTTGTACCTGAGCCTCAGAGGTGGGAGTCTGCCCCCAGGAAATGCCCAGTTATTACAGGTTTATGGTGGCCATGACTTATTCATAGTGATGAGATGTCTCAGAGTTAAGGGCAGGTTGGTGGTATGCAGTAGGTACCAGGTTTTGAGGTGAGATGACTCTGAGTATCTCACTTGGCTATTATTGCCTCAAATAACACAGTTTTAGAAGATGGTCTCAGAGACTTACATGGCATAAGGAAGCTGAGTCAGTTTGCCTTGGTGATGCAATTACCTCAGCTTGCTTTGGTCTGCTGAGAGTTAGCAATAATATTTCACCCTCTGTTGCACTGCATTAAAATATGTTGATACCTGTTTGAATAGTATAGCTGGAATGTTAATAAATCTATAATGGTAACACAGGCAGAAGTAGTCTATGAATCACTGTGGAAGGGATAGCCATTCATCAGCTCCTTGGGGCTCATTTCTTTATTCATTCCCTCCTAGGATTTGATACTTTGATGAAGGAGACTAGCTCTTTTTGCAGTCATCTCATATTCTAGAATTATTCCCATATGATGGTTGAATCCAGATCCTCCACCCAGACAAATGAAACCTAACATATGGACAACTCATAATTTAAGTCCCCTCTGCTTTGGAATATGTTTTATACTCACATGTTGAGACAGAACTAAATGAACATTTAATCTGCTGGTTTTATTAAAAGGATCTATTAAACTATCTAGTGAAAGCATGAGTTAGCCAATTACTACCTATTTTCTTTATTTATTTGCCTCTCAAATTCAATGCCTTTGGAATCTCTCCAAGATTTCTCTTTTTCAGAATTTTTCTTTCTGAGGTAGACATGATCAATCGCTCCTCAAAGTTTAATAGATCTCAGCTCTCAAGTTAGACAGGGAACACGGAGATGCCAATCAAACATTTGAGAACTTCATAATATAACCTTACTGCTGCCATTACATCTTAAAGAGCCTTATGGCCGAGTCCAAAAGAAGTGCAGTGACTCTAGCTTGTTAATACAAGGCTAACCCATAGAATCACATCTGCAACTACAGTTTTTAAACATGAAGGAGGTCCTGTAATAAGACACAGTGTAAACAGCAGCCTAGTCCTAAGCATTTATTCTCCAGGTAAATTGATGGTTTATATTTGACCAGTGCTTAGGAAAGGCTTGACTTCTTTCCCTTCACTCTTGGCTAAATTAGAAAATTCAACAGGTTTTACCTCTAAGATCTGTGAAATAATCCTATATTTCTTCAGACTCTGGTGACAGATCAGAAATAGAAAAGTACAAATCACCATCAAAGGATTCTCCTTGTCCTTTGAAATGTCAACCCAGATGGAGTTTTATTTGTTTGTTTGTTTTAAGATTCTTTGACATTTATCAGAAAGTATCTCTGGACAGAGAATGGTACTCTTGAGTTCCTACAAAGCACTTGCACAAGGAAGAGGTTTTATTCCTTTAAGGAGGCATTATGTAATTCACTTAGAAAGGCGTGGATCCTTTTGGGAAATACTTGAGACCTGGTCAGAGTTGGTAGGAGGGATAACTAACTATTTCATAGTATAGTAGCAAAACTGTGGTTGACAAGATTTAGCTGTGTGTATATTTCAAAATAGGGAGCAGAGAGGGTTTTGAATATTCCCAACATAAGGAAACAATAAGTGTTTGAGTTGATAGAATCACCAAGATCTTGATCTGGTCATTAGACATTGTGCACATGGATTAATGTGTTAGATAATAGTACACAGGTTTTATGTATCCTACTATTTTTAAAGAGACTAAAGAAATGGTTCAACTGCCAGGAAAGCTAGCTGCTCTTGCAGATGACCCAGCATCCACATGGTGGCTCACAACTTTTTGTATGTCTTGCTGCAGTGGAACTGATACCATTTTCTGGACTATCTGTGAACCCCAGACCCAATAGCACACACAAACACACACATGCACATGAATACACACAAAATAAAATATTTAATATATGTATAAAAACATTTTTAAAAAAGTAAGTCCTTGACAACCTCTATTTTATACTCAGAGAATGAGCTTTCATGCTCCTTTTTATTTTTTTTAAACAAACATATTACTGAGAAACCACAGTGTTATGTGCAGGAAGCTCTGAAACATGGTAGTCACAGGCAAATATCTTGCTCCAGGAAAGTTCAAATCAATGCGATGCCTACTCAGAAAACATCCAAGCACAGTAGGTTGAGAGCCATGGGCAGGCAGTGAGGTCAATAAACAGTCTAGGTAACTCTTAGATGGCTGTATTGGCAAGCTGGTGTATATACAGAGGAAGGGTAGAGAAGACTGGAGCCAGGGTCAGTATTAGCTTACAGATGATTCCATTAGGCTCTTCCCACAGACCTAGCAACAACTTACATATCACCTGCAGCCACCAAGTGCTTCAGGTGTGGACTGAGTATAAAAGGATTCCAAGTGTCTTTCTGTTCCCACCCATTTCTGGCTGTTCTCTCTCTCTCTCTCTCTCTCTCTCTCTCTCTCTCTCTCTCTCTCTTTCTCTCTCTCTCTCTCCTCTTTTCTTCTCTTTCCTCCTACCTTCTCTGTTCCCCTGCCCCTGCCCCATCTCTCTTCACCTTTCTGTTCTCCTGTGTGCTCTATCCTCTCACATCTCTGCCCTGTCTGCTCTCTACATGGCTACTCATCTACTTCTACTCCTTCTCCAGGTTCTCACTCCCCTCCCTTCCCCCAATAATATCTCTTATACCAGATCTGTTGCATGGCACAATTTCTCAGGGGAACACCTTATCATGGACCTGCCTCCTCCACATTATATTTCATAACAGTTCAAGCATACTAAGAGTATACCCAGGGTGATCTATTTCTCCCATTCCTGCTCCCTCCCTTTATCCCTCCCACCCCAGTCACTGGCTGACCTAAAGTTTACTGTGTAGCTAAAGATGTCCTTGGGTTTCTGATTCTTCTGCCTGTATCTTTCTGAGCACATACCATCACATCTGCTTTTATTTGGTACTTGGAATTGAACCAAGAACTTTGCATGTGCTACCCAAGGATTCTACGTACTCAGCTATTTCCCTAAACCCATTTTCCTCTACATTGGGATTTTTTAACTTCTTAGTAGTGTTTTCTTCACAGGCTCCCATGAAATGTTCCCCCTTTGGGTACAATGTTTCTTGAACACTTTGCATGGGACTCTCACAATACAGAGAGCAAATCAAAGACTGCTGGGTTCTTCCACAAAATAGGCATGATGTAAAAAAGCAACAACAACAACAAAACACAAGCTACAAAACCTCTAATAAGACATTTGTAAAAATTGACCAGATTTGTTTGCCAGTTGCAAAATGTATCACCTTGTATTTGAAAAACAAAACAAAACAAAACAAACAAACAAAAACAAAATAAAACAACAACAACTACAAAATAATTCAATTCAAACCAAACCAAATTTAGCACAACCTGCAGGCCCTGGGTGTTTGTTAAAACCCTACATGCCCTTCAAGGCTCTGACAGTAGTGTGTTTTCCTTTAGTTAAGAATTTGTTCATTTCCTGGGTTTCTTTCTCCTACTACATTCTTAGTACATCTCTGTAAATAGAGCTTGTCTTTCTTCACTGTGCTTTTTGTGAAATGTTTCAGGATACTACCTCTTTTCAGAATCCTCTTTGGATTTGCTGTACTCTGTTCTCTGGTTATGACTCACTAGCCATTAGGGAGAATTCATTTCTGTCTCCTGAAAACTTTGTTCATCTTAGAAAATTAAAGTTTAATGCAGTGATTAGTTAGTTCATAGCTTGGACTGGTAAGAGCACAGTGCCCACCAAAATGGGATAATTCCCTTACTTCAGAGACAAAAGGGGAAATGGTTCAACTAGATACCAGTTATGGGTGCTGAACAATCAACTGAGACTTTGGTGAATACTAAAATCCTAATTAAATAGATTTTAATTCTGCTTATAGTGGCAGAAGGGAGTTCTTATAATTCTGTCATCTGATTATATCACTTGCTACATTAAGTTCACTAGAAATATTAGACAATGAATAGAGACCAGAGGAAATGAACCATTTTTAATGAATGAAGAATAGAGAAGCCATTTTCTAGCCAAGATGCATAGTTATGATAAACCCTGGGCTCATTTCATTGACACTCTTTGTAAGTGCATGCCTGCCACTTCTAATCAGAAGCAACAATGGAGAAAGAATGAGATTTCCAGCACTATCTGGAAGTGGTTCTTTTTGGTGGAGGAGGTGGTGTGGAGATGCTAGAATTGGTGATCTAACAACTCCGAAGTGGTAGTTCATGAATAAGGATTTGAGAGCTCATTCTTCTCATCTAATTGGGGTAAGGAATAGTTCTTGCCACTTTCTGTGCCTTTGTATGACCATGTGGCTTCATCCCTACTTGGAAGTTTATCCACTCCCAAAACTATCTTTCAAAACCATCTGTGAAGCTTCTCATATTCATCTGTCTTGGAGCCTTAGTTTTCTGTAGCCAAACAGCTTTTGCATAGATTTCTAACAGTGAAGAATTAGCCTTTCCCAAATTTGCAAAGCATGTGGTATTTTCAGGTAGGTAGCCACTGCACTTGTGTTGCCAATTTAACGTGATGAAGAAATGAAAAGAAATCAGTCCTATCTGTCTCTCATTGTCTAGCCCCCTTCACAGCGGATATTAAAATTCACATCCCTAGGATATTACTGCCTCTGGTTTTCAAACCAATGTTTTTAATACCTTCCCTCTACAAACTTTACGAGAAAACAGTACAGATAGCAAAAGGAGAGACTGATGATTTCTTCCATAAAATGGGTGTCATAGAAAATACACAAAAATTTAAAACAAAACAAGTAACGTGTCTTTTCTAAATCTCTCTTTATAATGTATTCTGCTCCATATCATTGCTGCCACTCATGTAGAGTGCCTGACCACTAAGCCATTCTTGAAAAAAAAAGAGAAGCCAACTGTACCAGGATTTGATTGTTTTAGGCCCCAGCTACAAGAAGTCAAATTACAGCTTGGCAGTGGTGGCACACGCCTTTAATCGCAGCACTTGGGAGGTAGAGGCAGATGGATTTCTGAGTTTGAGGCCAGCCTGGTCTACACAGTGAGTTCCAGGACTGCCAGGGCTACACAGAGAAATCCTGTCTCAAAAAACAAAACAAAACAAAAAAACAAACAAACAAAAAAAAAGAAAGAAGAGAAGTCAAATTACTTCTGTTAGTTTTGAACTTAGGATAAAACACAAGAAGGATTAAAAGTAGAAGAGATTCCTGAACCTGGACCTTAAGCAGGGCTTTGGAAGTTGACATATGGTGGTAGAACTTTTCTATCATGAAGTTCACCATGTCTACTAGTTCTAGAGGGAAAATTCTTCTCAAATTAACCTACCTTAAACTAAACTATCTGAAACTCTTTTTTGTGAGTGTCGGAAGGGTTGTGTTCACATTTGTATATTATATCCATTCAGATGCACATGTTTATGCATGTTCATATGTGTGTGAGCATCCCAAAGCAAGAAATTAACATCAGATGTCTCCTTTGATTACTCTACATTTTGGTTTTTCTGGTACAATCTCTCAATGATACTGTAAGTCCTAATAATGTATAGTGAACTTCCGGTAACTGCCTGTCTCTGACTATATTCTTTTCCTCTACCAGTACTGGAGTAACAGATGTACACCATGCCTGGCTTCCTTTATGTGGGTACTGTAGATTATCAATCAAAATGCTGGTCCTCACATGTACAGAAGGTACTTTATAGACTGAGCTATCAGCTCGCCCAGAGAGCCCAACAAGTCTTCAACATTATCTTCCTGCAATGCTCCTCACTGTCTACTTGGCTTCTGTGGTACACATTTTATATTCTACCTCACCAATGTAATTAATGTTTTTTCTCATTGTTATTGTATATGTGTGAGTACTTTGCCTGTAAACATGCCTGCATGCAAATGCCTTGTGAATATGCATGTGAACGAAGGCTGGCAGAGGGTGTCAGGTTACCTAGAACTGGAGTTATAGATGGTTGTGAACTTCTTTGCTGGTGCTGGGACTTAAACCTATGTCCTGTGTAAGAGCAGCCAGGACTCCTATGGACTTGGCCATCTCTAATTCACCCTGTAATTAATTCTTAGAATACCAAGATTGGCTTCCATAAAGTACAGAATCAAAGTCTGATATATTTTCTCTTCCTAAGGTATCAGATACACAAGAGTGAATTAGAATCCCTGACCTTTTCCCGTTTAGCTATTACTGTCTGTTGTTGAAAAATAGCCATAGAGTGGTCCAAGGCATGTAAGAGAGAAAATTGATAAAAGACTAATATTTAATAAGCCTTGACTCTGCTTGCCACTTCTATTCTTGCTAATTATTTAATATAATATACTGAGCCTTGTAGAAATCATTATTCATCTACACAGCCATCCATCCATCCAAGTTCAGCCATTCATTCACTTTTTATCCATTCATTCATCAAATACTTTTGCACATATTATGTCCTAGAACAGCTCAGAAATCAAAGCGCTGCTCTGATATGGCTTCTGTTGTGAGAAAGATAGACACTAATTGATAGTCTTATCTGAAGATGGAGATTTAAATGGTCTGTAAATGGAAAAGGTTATAGGACACTTTTAATCTGCACTGATGTGGTATACAATTATGTATAGGAAGCTTCAGTTCAGCAGAGTATACAGACCAGAATAAGATAGGAAGTGTCAACTCAGGAAGAATTGCTGCAAGAGTTTATAATAACTCAAGCAAAAACTAATGCAAGTGTAGGCTACAAAAAGGGCCAATGCAGTGGATATTATGAGGATGGATGGACAGTAGAATATGGATGAAAAGTCTTTGGCTTTTGCTCACTTATGAGATGTGAAAAGCAAACCTGAAGGATATTCAAAACTGCTTGAATGCTGTAGAAATAATCCAGTGCATAAAGTACTTCCAACACAAGGATAAGGACCAAAGTAGAACGCCCCAGAATCCACATTAAAGTCAAGTAGGCATCACAGCACTGGGATGTGACAACAGGACATCCCTGGGATAAGCTGGTTAATTAGATCTGTTGAATCAGGGAGATACAATTTTGGTAACATACTGCCTCAAGGAAATGAGAAGCAATTAAGGAAGACATCTAACATCAATCCTTAACATGTATATACCCTTTCTATGTAGCACACATTTGCCCACACATATGGGAACACATGTACACCAATACACATATGCTACATAAACACACATGTAAAAAATGACTGCATGTTAAATTTTAAGTTTAGAGAATTCAGTATATAGAAGTATTTTTTTAAAAAGTAGAAGTGGATGTGTCTGGTTGACTTACAAACATCACATAATTAAAGACACACACTTAAATAATGGCACAATGCTGTATAGCTTTGTTTGTTTGTAGGCATGAAATGAGTATTTGCAGTTTCAAACAGTACAAAGAGAGCCTGTGATGCAAAGGTGAATTAATTTCTGCTTGAGTTGGGAGAATATGAAAAACAAATAAGCAAACAAAATAGCAATCACTAGAGATGTCTGAGATTAATAGAACACATTCTCTTAATATTCTGAGAGAGATTTTTAAATTTCTTTCAGCAATTTCTGATAATTTTTTCTTGTTTTCACTGATAGCAACTTTGACCCAGTTAACATTCACTCCTAATCAATAATTAATATTGCACATTGGAAAGAGGAGTAGGATAGACAGTCTTCCATTATCCAAAATTACCAAAGGCAAATATCCCTAAAGTAAGGTAGCATCTTTGTGTTCCTAAGTTCTATAAGCAAGGACAAAATTGTATTTCTCTGTGAAAGATGTGAGCTCAAGGGGCTCTGGTTTGGTTGTGGTGTGGTTCTGTTTAGGAATTTATACAGGTTGAAGAAAGATGAATATAGCCTTTCAAAAGAAAAGGGCCTTAGAGGGCAGATGAGGGTTAGCACTGATGTAGGCCTGTGCCCACAAACATTTCACTACTTACTCCATATGTTCTGATCCAGATGTGAACACTGTGCCATCCTAGACTGATGAGAATTTCCTCTAACCAGGATGAATGATCTGCTTTTGGAAGAGATATAGCAAGAACCTACTAGAAGACTGTAGTCAAATCAAACTGCCCTTATACCTGGCCCAAGCTCAAAGTTTGGGTTGACTGATTCATTTATTTCTATTTACACATGTCTTTTGTGTGTGTGTGTTGGTATATAAATGTAGGATCAGTGTTTAAGCCATGGGGTCCCTTCTGGAAAATCATATTGCCAGCAGAACAATTGCAGTTGCCCCTAAAATACGCTAAAGGTTCAGTGAAGACTTTTGAAGAGGATTTATTTTTATACATATATTCAATTTTCTCTCTTCTTCTCCTTTATAGCACAATGACTACTTACCATTCCATTATTTTACATTGAAGGTATCTATGAATCAACCACGTGGCCAGTGGTGTTGACGACTTATCTCAATGTTAGAGTTTCAAAAACAGTATTTTCAAATCTACCTGAAACTGAAGCCTTTCAAGTTTAATGATAGGGATTTTTTTCTGTGAATCTTATGGGAGATGGAGCAGGTGCTGAACATCTTACAAAGTTTCCTCCTGCAGACAGGCTTGGTAACTGACATGAAGCAGTCAGGGGTGGGTGTGATGAAGACCAGTCTATGGGAAAGGAAGGAGGGAAACTAGCTTATCAGTTGCAGTTCTTTGGATCCCATGGCCACTGTCAGATGCTGGAAGAGAGAAGGATTAGGTAAATGCCTAGTAGGAAGAGTTCCAGGCTACCCCTTACCATCACTGGTACTTGGGCAGCTCTGCTGTCTTCTCTTCTATCTGTAGTAACTACAGGCATGCATGGTGTGCATTTGGAAAACCAAAAGTGTGCTATCCCACCTCTTTAAAAATATTTGGGGTAAATAAGATGACTCAGTTGATAAAGTGCTTGTAATGAAAAATTGAACAATCAGGTGCCTATTTGCAGCATGCTTATAAAAAGCTGGGTACATTGTCACCACTTACTTTATTCCCTGATACTGGTGGAGAAGAAACAGGAGGATCCCAGATATTTGCTGGCCATGGAATAACAAAATAGGTGATCTTTATGTTCACTAAGAGACAATGTATCTCATATAAGTAGAAAGTTATTAAAAAAGACACCTAGTGTTGGTGGTTGACAGCCTTTTTTACATGTGTGTGCATGTATTCGTTTGTAATACACAATTGTGCATATGCTAAGGTGCCTAATATGAGCTTTTAATTACACACACACACACACACACACACACACACACACACACACACACACACGAAATCTGAAAGTTTTGAAGCCTCAGCAACAATGGTTAGGATGCTAAATATTTTCATTTTCTAATTCTGCATCTGAATCTGATCTATTGCATAACTATTATTTAATCATTTACGAAAGAACTACTCATTATACTGAAGTTATTGGCCCCTCAGAGTAATGTTAAAGTTTTAAGTGTTTGCTTTAAAAGTGCATAATGATTATTCTGTATTCTCCACAGTGCCCCCTTGGTTAGACTAACATAGTAAGGCTTCCTTTTGAAAGACTCCATGGTTGAAACTCAGTTATTTGAGATTCTTTCCCACTTCAGCTGCTTCTTTTATTTAAGACACACTATCCTGGGGATGATCTTTGGGGAGCACTTTTAATGCCCAGGTACTGGTTTATTGGTAGAAAGTTGATGCTCTCACCCATAGCAGGCTTACATGAAGATGCAGCATTGAGCTGTCCACAGTTGTCTCAATTCTATTAAAGCCACAGCAGTAGTCAAGAGAGTAGCATAGTTTGGGATAGAAAACTGCCGCCAGGATGAATTTAGCCAAGTGAAAGGCAGCTGTTCTCATTGACTGTCTATAAGATTCCCCTGCCCTCTATGTCAAACATTGCCTCACTAGTCTTCTGGAAACCCAGGGAGGTAATTGAATGGAGATAGTTAATCAGAACTTCAGACTGTGTAATTAAATGGAAAGAGAGGGCGTAAGGAAAGACAGGAGGAATGAGAGAGCTCCGCCACAGTCTGTGGACTGTGGTAAAGAAAACTCTTCCCTATGAACAGAGAAATTGGGTGTCTTATTTTGAGGTTTCGGTTGCTAGGAAGCAAACCATGACCACAGCAATTCTTATAAAGCAAATCATTTAAATGGGGCTGTCTTATGGGTTCAGAGATTTAGTCCATTATTGTCGTGGTGGAAAATATGGTAGCACTCATATAGACATGATGCTGAAGGAGGAAAAATGAGTTCTGGATTACCCCACAGTAGGAAGTGAGAGCGGGTGGGCACTTGGCCTGTTTTGAGCTTCTGAAACCTCAAAGCCTACCCCTCTTCTTCCAACAAGGTACCACTCGCTGTTGACCAAGCCTTCATATATGAGTCTGTGGTGGCTATTCTTATTCAAAGCACAACAGGGTTCTTGCCTGAGTATTTCAGCTAGTATCAGCCTGTCTGCTCCTGGTGGCTTTCATGTCTTCTGATACTACGGAATTAAAATTTTCCAGTTCTTGCTGGCATGCCTTGGAGGTAAGCATCAGGCTAGATGATGCTGTGTCAGAACCAACTGCTTAGTCCCCTCTCCCTCCACTCCACCCATCCAGAACTAATTGCTTTTTCCTACCTGTGTTATTTTGTTACATGCTAGAATGTCTAGCCCCATGTGGTGAAGTGTCTCTTGGCTCAAATATTTCCACACTTGTCAAATGTCCTCTGCCTACTTATTCTACACATTAAGGGACATTAAGGAGCTTCACATAGTGATGAGTGAGGTTGAAGCTGATGGTGTTGGCGAGGGGTGGGGGGTGGGTTCAGCAAGTGACACATTAAAAGTCATTGTCACCATCACCATCTTAAACTCACTGTACTGGGCTCATATTTTATTCTTAAAAATGCTACCCTTGAGATTACTTCTACTTCTTTATTTTTTTCTTAAACTCTATTTATTATTTTGGTTCTCATGCAAAATAGTGAGTTTCCTTATGACATTTTAATAATGTTTTTATATTTAATTTAGTCTGCACTCCAGCACAACTGCTCTCCTCTGGGCTTCTACCCCATCTGCTTGGGTCTTTTCCTTCCCATAAATAGTTACTTCTTGCCTTTATTATTATTATTATTAAATTGTATTATTAACCTAACACAACCTAGAGTCACTTGAAAAGAGGACGTCTCGCCAAAAAATTGTCTAAATCAGGTTGGCCTGTGAGCATTTATGAAGAGAATTACCTTCATTGTTGATGAAGTTAGGTAGATCTACCCTGAATATTGACAAAACTATTTTCATGGACTGATCCATGCACCATGTAAGAATGAAGAGATCCAGCTGAGCAGAAACAAGCCAGTCTGGGTGGGTGTAGTTGTGACTCCTTGGGTGTGAAGTTACTAGCTGCTTGAGCTCCTGCCTTGATGTCACTGAAATAATAAAGGATAGTATATTGTCAACTAGAAGAACCTTTTTCTCCTACATGTTGGTTTGGTTGGGATATTTTTTAACACAATATAATTCTAGAACAAGTTTTAAGGAGGACTTTCGCATCTCGCTTTGTGGATATCACTGAACTGTGCCCTTTCTACCTTGCTTACTAAAAATTGTGTTCTCCCATCTCATTTTTTAATGTCAAAACCACTCCCAAGGCCAAGAGGCATATGCTAACATTCCTTCTAGGAGGTGGAAGGAGTGCAAATGGAACCATGTAGTCTCAAGTTCAAATGCTACATGTAAGGCAGGACTACCACCTACATGGGTTTTATGGGTCCACCAACTGAGCATCATCTCTTGTCCACAACCACTTTCAAGACACAGGCGCTATTATAAGAAGGAAGTTCTGGTACCTTTGTGCATCCTTTTTTAACTTTTAGTCATACCCAAGCCCATCCAGTGCTGAACAACTCAGAGCATTTTATGAGGACAAGTAAAAGGAAAACTAGGAGTCCTGTGTTGGGGTCGGGTCCATGAATTTTGCCAACATTTCAAGGTGGGTGTGCATTTTTTTCAGATTTGACCATTGTAATTCAATTTTCTTATCTTAAACCAATATGAAAGTTAACTTAGTTTTGATAAATCACACAAAGAAATGTGTTTTCATTATTTCCCAAGTATATCCACTAGATCTCTGAAACATCACAGAAATCTCTGGAAGGCCAGTGTGGGGAACAACAAAGGATAAAGAAGAAAAGATAGGGCATCATCCCCTATCCTCATGAACTCATCCAATCTTCCTAGGTTTAGTAGAAAGGCTGAATTTTCCAGAATGTAAAATGAGGAACTTCAGGTCTTTCAACTCTTCTTTATTGAACCAGACTTGTTCTAAAATCATAATGATAAAGAAATAGAGAGTAAACAAATTAAAGGTCAAACAAGTTGGTGCATAGATTACTCAGGAGGCTAAAGCAGGAGGATCACAGGCCTGAATGAAAGCTAGACTCTTACGGTCTAGCAACAAAGCAACATATTTCTTTTTCTTGCAAGATTTTCTGACACCATAATTATGCCTCAGTATTTATAGATTTCCAAGACAGAAGGAATAATATAGAGTTGTGTTAGTCTGCTTGACATTATTTCAATGAAGTACTTAAGGTAGTTAGCTTTATAAAAAGTTAACAGTTTTAGCTCAGTTTTAGAGATGCAAAGACATGGCTCCTGAATTGTTCGGTTTTAGTGACAGCTGTCTGAAATCATCCAGTCTGTACAGGTGTGTAATGGGTCTTCCATGGAGTGGAGAGAGACGGGTAGATGGGTCAGTCTTAGTGAAATCAGTGTGAAATAATCCAGTGCGTGTGTGTAGGCATGTGATGGGGTCTACTTAGAAGGGAGGAGAAGAAGGATGGGAAGGGCTGAGCTTGTTTCTCTCCTACAGACCTTTTGAAACTGAGGGTCACATGAAAACTCATGTGCATCATAGTGAATATCTGTGCATTTTTGAATAGAGATGACTTGATATTACCTTTCATTTGCGAGGCTCCTTTAAATATACTCTCCAAATGGGGATATCCAGGTTTTTTCCTACCTACACCAACAGCACCAGAGATTATTTGGGATTGAGCTATCACTTTTCAGCTCTGTGTGTTATTTGAGTTTGTTTCCCTTTTCGGCCTTTACTTTGCTGCTCTGCAAAATAGAGTTGATAACATCTAGTGTGCAGGGTGTTGGAGATTTGAAAGAACAATGCACAAACAACCTATCTTAACCTATCCTATATGGACTCTTAAAACTGAGAGACCTTATGAATTGTGAAAGAACTAGAGTGTGTTCACAATTTGCCCTGTATCATTCAACAGAATACCACCTGTTATTGTTCCAATGTTAAAGGTTCACCATGGACTCCTGTTTCAATACTTGGTCCCTAGCTGTTGCTATGAGACTGTGTGTAGTCATGTACTCACCTAGGGAGGCCAAAGAACATAATGTCCTGGTATATTATCTTCCACCTTTTGCACTTGAGATTGAACCTATTTTTGAAGTTCACTTACCATCTAGCTCCCAAAATCGACCTGTCTCTGCCTCTCTCCACTGTCACTAGGGTTATAAGCACATAAGCCCATGTGTAGCTTTTTTCAAGGAGCGCTAGATGTTTGTACATAAGTCCTCATGCTGGCACAGCAAGGGTGCTCTTACCCACTGAAGCATCTCTCCAACCACTAGACCTGGGGGGTGTGTACCCTGCCCCACTTCCTTTCTGCTCTCTCCTTCCTCACTGCAGACACAATGTGACCAAAATATATACACCTGCTGCTATGCCATTCTGGCCATGGTGAACTCACTACATCTGTTCTTAGGCAAAGAGATAAAATAGACTCAGAAGAGCAACGAGAGCATCCACTCAAAAGTGTCTTATGAACTGTCAAACTCTGCAGCAAGCTAAGAGACGAATGCACGAATGCCTTCCTGGGGCTGCTCAGTGACCCCTGGTCCCCAGCCTCAGGTCAAGTCCCTACTTCCCTTTTCTTGTTGTCACAGAACAGATGGAAATTTAAGAGTCCTTCTGCCTTCTTCTTTTGACATCCTCTCTGGCCTGGAAAGAAAGCTTATGTACTCCCGGGCTCTCCACTCTCTGGAAGGGGAAGTGTGCTGGAGCAGACTGTTTAGAAAGCACAGTTGTTATTTATGTTTCCTTGTCTCTCCCACAGTCACCCCACTGTGCTTTTAAGGAGGATTGGGGAGGGAGAGCTAAACCCCTGCCGGGAGGAGTAATGAGTTTCCCTAGCTTTTGTGTGAACCAGCTCTTCGGAAAGCTAACCTTCTCCCCAGGCGCCCAGTACTAATTAAGAGGAGAGGTGGCTGCATTGGTCCATATTTTCTGAAGCAGATCACCACCTCTTTTTTTTTCCATCACTGGAACACCAACTTCTCTTATTCTTCTTAATTCTCCATATGGATTCATGCTTGGGAGAAGCTGAGGAAATAGTGGGCTGAGAGTATTTAGTGCTACTAACCAAGTTCTGGGAGCCCCAGTCCTGCCAGCTTCACCACCTGTCAAGTGACAGAGGAGTACCTGCTCTCAGCGGTGCTATTTAAGTACCAGATGAGATTCCTTATGCAAATTACGTATTATTTGTTGTAAAATTGCGTCTCAGGGGCCTGCCTCTGTGGATAATTTAATAAGGTCCTTATTTAGTCAAAAATTATTAACTGCTACTTTTGCACAGGACAGGGGGACAGTTTTTACAGTGTACATTGCAAACTTTACTGCATGCCAAAACAAAAAACAAAACAAAACCAAAAAACAAAACAAAACAAAACAAACAAACAAACAAAACCACAGAGAGCAAACTATGTAACCAACAACAAACTGAGACTTGTTGAGGAGCTATGCCAATAGGGAAGATACCTTCTACCTTACTTATATGCGTGAAAGATGCCTTCCTCTCTTTTTGTATATCAATTCTAAGAACTGAATGGAGAAGGCAGCCAGGAAAACTGCGTAATCAGAAGTATGTCCCAGCACATGATGGAGAATCTAGTGACTATATTTCTTGCAGAATGTGCAGCGATACTCATTTACAGGAAAGGAAGACGGGAGTTTGTCCCTGCACAGCCAACTATGTGTGCCTGGACCTCGGGGTGATTTTTTTACTCCAAAATGTAGCCTCGGCCTGTCCCCCAACCGTTCAAAGAATATCCTTCCAAATTAAAGGCCTTTCTTTCACATGTGCATGCACACACATACACAAACATATGCACACACAAGTACACACAGACACACACTGCTGCTGCCGCTGCAGTCTTACGCAGCCATCAAGAGATGATTCAATATTCATTCTGCTAAAATATTTTTGCCTGGAGACTTAACTGTGAAACACAGCTGTCTCACGCATAGTCACTGAGAAACCCTCCAACACACATATGCACACATAAACGTGTAGTTTAAGTGGAACGTTGTGTTCAGAGGATAGCTCACTTAGTAAAGTTTTTGCTTGCCTGGCAAGCATGGGACCTGAACACAATTCCAAGAACTCACTCAAAAAAGTTCAGCATGGCAGCGATTGGAAACCTTTCCGTGCTTAGGTAGAGATAAGCAGATCCCTGGGGCACATTGGGTAGCCTCAAAAGCAGAATTAGTAACCCCTAAGTCAGTAAGAGACCTGATCTCAGAAAATGTGGAGGAGCGCCTGGAGAAGGTCACTGGAGTTTAACCTGTCTGTGCACACCTGAACATACATGAATACTCACACATACGTTGAACAAATGAATGTGTGTTATTATATGAGGAGATGGTGCTCACCTTTATTTTGAGAAATGCAGAGAATCTTATAGTCATAAAGACTATATAGACCCAGGGCTATGGAGATGGTTTAGTAGTTTCTGTAGGATAGCATTTTATTCTTAGCTCCCATGTTAGATGGCTCAAGGCCCTGTTATTTCAGCTCCATAATATCTGATGCCTTCTTCTGGACTCCAAGAGCATGTACACATGTACATGCACATAGACGCACACAAAGACAGACACAGACACATAGAGAAACAACTTTAGGGCCCAGATTGTTTTAATGATGTGTGTGTGTTTACATTGGAGATGGGGGGCACTATCACCCTATTATGTTTACACTTAAGATTTGAAAACTTATGTACAATGTGATATTCTTTACCCCAGGCTCATATATTGACCTTAGCATTTTGTAAACTGGATGAACCTACAACCTACAAATTTCTCTGCCTTTTAAAATTGTAGTCCTCATCCTGCAAAATGCCATGCGCATTCAGCAGCTTTCATTAGAATTAAGAGCAATCAGAAATATATGTGCTTTTCAGATTGCCTGAAGAATGTAGAGGAAGTATGCCTCCTTATGCCTTCTTATGTTTGGTCTGTGAGACTTATGTGAACAGTGAAATGAATTCTCATCACGTACGCTCTCTCAGAAAGCTGTGGAGTGGAAGACTCTTTTTCAAATCCGACTTGAACCTCCTGGGCTATGCCTTAGGAGACTGAAACAAAACTCAACATTACCTTTCAAGCTGCCCTCACTAACTATCCTGTTGGCCAATTCCATCAGGAGATTCTTAATAAACAGGGTAAAATCATCAAGATTTTTAAGTTGTCCCTGATGTTCTGGATGATCATAAAAAGAAATCTCATAAGGAATACCTTTCACACTTAGTTGGGCACATACCCTCTCAAAAAATAATGGTGGTGATATATTTTTACTTGTGTTTCGAGACACTTTTTTTCTAGCCCCAAATTCATGTAGAAGTTGGAAAGTATCAAAATATCTGTATAAATAGGACTCTCCACATATAGATTCAAGTAGAATCAGAAGACTCATTGTGGTGATGGCTGAAGGAGAATGATAAGCTAGCCTCTGCAAATTTTAGGGTTTACTGTATATTAAAAATCCTTCAGGGATGTTGAATTGCTTTAGCAGTTAAGAAGACATGCTGCTTTTGCATTGGGCCCCAAGTTGGTTCCTAGCATCCATATGGCAGAAGCTCATAATCATCTGTAAGTCCAGTTTTAGAGAATCCGAGACCCCCGGGCCTCCGTGGTCATCAGGCATGTGCATACAGCACTTGCATTCGTAAAGTCAAAACACTTACAAACATCTTCAAAAGAAAGCCTTTCACATTAACAGCAAATGCTTATGAAATGTGATTTGTATTTGTAACCGTTTCCAACATGGTACCATAAACTTCATACCTGGTTTTGTAAACCTGGTCTAAAGCTGATGACAGTGGGAAGACCAATAACCTTAGGAGAAAACCCAATGTTATGTTGGTAAACTATTATATAGTCAAGTTGCCTTCTATATATTTATATTTATATCCACATTTTTAAAAGAGTGCATTGTCTGGCCTATCCTGTGTTAAACAAACAAATAAATAAACAAAACACCCACTTTGAGCAGAACCCCCTTAGGTGTAAATAAAGACCCATCCTATTTAAAGTTAGAAGCCTGAGTCTCCAACTAACTGTCTTTTTCCTGCTTCCACAACCTCTCCCTTTACTAATGTCCAAGTTATTACTTCAGCAGGGAAAGGATGAGTCAATAGAGGGAGCTAGTAGAGCAGTGGATATGATTTGCTACAAGAAAGAACGCTGAATTCTAGTACTCGGAATTGGGCTGGTGTATTAAGGTCCTCCATAAGTAAAGAACTGATAGAATGAATATATATGCACATATATGTGTGAATATATAAATGGGAATTTATTAGACTGGCTTAAATGTTATGGTCCACCTAGTGCAAAAGTTGCTGTCTCCTAACAGAAAGTCCCACAATCCAATCATTTTACAACAGTCAAAATATAGTAGTTCTGTCCAAAGGCTGGGTGTTTCAGCTAGTCTTCAGTATGCACCAGATCCTGAATGAATAGACTCTAATGCTAGAAAAGAAATGGACTTACCTGCCAGAATGAGGACAAACAGGCAAAGAGAGAAAAAGAGGTTCCCTTTTCCACGTCCATTATATAGGTTACCAACAGAAGGTACGGCTTAGATTAAAGGTGAATTTTCTCACCTCAAAAGATCCTGATTAAAAGTGGGTCTACCAACTTCAAATGATTTTTAAAAAAATCTCTCACAGGAACAAATGGATGTGTGTATTTTAGTTAATTCACATTCTAATAAAGGTGACAACCAAGAATAGCCATTATAGCTAGTGAAAACCCAGCGACAGAGGAAAGCCAATGATCTCCATAGCCCTCTTGGACTGACACAATCTTCTTTTACTTTAAAAAAATTATTTGTTCGTTGTTCTCATCGCATACACATTTTGTTATCTGTGTGCTAGCAACACAGAACTTCAACTTTTTTTTTTCATTTTTAAGATTAATATGTGTTTTCATTATCTATTGACTTAGGTGTTAATACATGCTGATCTCTATTTTAGCTAAAACGATTTTATGTGTATTTGTGTTTATGTTATGTGTGCATTTGTGTGTTGGTGTACGTGAGTGTGGAATCCAAAGGATGACTTAGCTGTCAATCCATGGATGCTGTCCACCTTGTTTTTAAAGATAGGTTCTCTCACCAAGTAGGAACTCACCTAATAGTAGAGCTGGCTGGCCATCAAACTCCAAGAATCCATCTGACTCTGCTTCCTCAGCTGTACTACCATACTAAGACTTTGCATATGGTTTCTGGGGATTAGACTCTGGGTCCTCATGCATCAACTTTACCTACTTTATGTAGATGATGACAGGCTGAATATTATTATTCATGATATTAGCCAGTACTATAAGATGCTTATCTACAATACTTTCCACAACTGAGGCAATAAAGGACCACTCAGAGAATTCCAGAACTGACATTTTCACCACTTCAATGATTTTTTCAGTGACTTGCTCCTCGAAGCCTTCTTTTCTCTCTGTGTTCTCTGAAGGTAGGCAGTTTCTTAGTGATCTCTGGGTTCTCATTGCCTAGCATGGTGCCAGGCTGGGAGAAGGTTCTTTGTTCCTATTTGATGCACCAGTCTATGGTGGCAAAAAGAGGAAGTTCTGCAGTTCAGTTTTGTGAGGCAAATGTTCCTTCTCATTGCCAGATGTGCTTTCTTACTTGAAACGCATTCCATGGAGATGGCAGTCCATGAGGGGTTAATAAAGACTATGCTAACTCCAGAGACAAATCTTCCTAAACAGTCTAAACAGTGCCTTGTTCCGTTGTGAAACAAGGGGTTCTCTCTTTTCTGAGATGCTCACTGTCAGTAGGCATTTTCCTATCAAAAACATTTTATAGCTCCAAGGATTTGGAAGGTCCATTTTCTATGACCTTCCACATAGTAAGTATTTCAGACTTCTTGGGCCAGGTGGTCTTTCTTTTGATTTCTCCACTCTTATCGCATCAAAGAAACAATGAACATTAGGTAAATGAATGTGCTAATTCATGATTCAGTAAAGCTTTATTTCAGCATCAAATGACTTGCTGGCTTTTATGATGTGGTTAGAATCTCTTGATACCTTTCCTAACTTACTACTGAAGTAGTCTCCTAAAAAAATTTAAACGCAAACTTAGTTTCATTTACCTGCCACAGATTTGAATGGATAAAACAACTGATTATTTGATGTATCTTGACACTGAAAGATCAGGTAGATGTCTTGTTCCATGTTCTGAGAACATTTTAGACATTTTCCAAAAAATATTTTCAGTCCCAGGAAGTTTGAATTCAGGAGTCTATTTGTTTTATGTGTTTTGGTACATGATTGAGTTTTAACCAGTGTTGTGATTTCTATAATGAAGTAATCCAAAGCCCTAATAATCAGAGACTTTCAGGCCATAACTATGGCATGCTTTATTTAAAAAAACATTTCTGGGAAGGAGAAAAAGAGTAATTAGAACTATTTCTTACTGAACATTAAGCCTTCTGGTTCTACTGAAAGAGTCTGTAACACTAGCAAGAGTCTATTGGTTATTTACCTAAAATAACCCTAAATTCACAGCTTTCTACTTGCTCCATGCTTCTTATTCAAATTGAAAGCTAAATCATTTCCTTTGTCTCTTGTAAGGCAGGTTTATTCGCCTTGGTTTTGGCTCTCTGAAAATCTATTCTGTTGTGGTCCTGCATCTGCTCCATGCTCCTATCCAGGCATCTCAAAAAGTAAAAAAAGTCCCTCTCCAAGGAGGAGGATGATTCAGGCATGTTCTGTCACCTCACATTAGTGGGCAGTTTTCCAGACAAAGCTCTATAACATCACATTTGCTCATAAGAATCAATGAGGTGATAACCCCCTTTAATGCTTGTGTCTTGCCAGCTTCTCTTAAAAGGTCATAGGCTTTATTTCTGTAGGGCTAACTAACATGTATATATGAGAGCTTCCAGGCATTTGTCTAGTGTAATCTCTTTGTTTCTAGAAGAAAATAAATTGGTGTGAAACTGATTATGGGAAAATTAACACACTTAACGTACGTTAAGATTGAAGATCTAAAACTCAAGTTTATTAATGTTTACCATGAAAGATAACACCAGTCATAGTTTATCGCTCTGACATCACTAAGTTGTATTACTTTTGAATGCAGCTCATGGATCATTGATTGGTACTCTCAGTACAACCCAGTGTCCATTATTTCTAGACGCATTTAATTCTTTCAACACTGCTTTCTGTAATAGCTTTTAAGATGGAATGTTAAAAGGCAGTACATGAACGAGATTCAGGAGGAGTAAAGTGAAGCTGCTGTACCGTTTCCTGCTGTGGTGAAGAACACAGTTATGGAGAACTACTTTGGAGGAGAAAAAGAAGAGAGCTCATAAGAAAGGGTTTCATTCTGTTATCTCTTCTATATTGAACAATTCTCATCAAGGAAGTATTGGTTCCCGTTTGTAAAAAGCATTATGATCCCGTAATTCTTGATGTCTTTTAAGTGCTCTCCTATCTTAAACTTTACCCATGTCAAACAAGATGCACCCTTAGTGACTGCACTACATTGTATATCACCTTATGCAAGATAGTTCACATGCTCCAGGAATATGTGGACTAAGTCCTACTTACTCTTTCAAACTTCTAGAACACATAAACACAAATACCTTTCGCCTATCCCCTCCTACTCTTCCTACTCTTTCTCCTCCCCCTCCTCTTCCCTTTTAAAATCTTCCTGCTGCCTCTCTCTCTCTCTCTCTCTCTCTCTCTCTCTCTCTCTCTCTTTCTCTCTCACCTTGTTTTTCCTCTCATAAATCTGGTCAGTAGTCATGTAAAAAGGAATTGTGTAAGCTTTGAAATTGTAAAAACAGTTGCACTGAAGACAATAATGGCTATGTGATTTCCCTGTATTGAGCATAGAATTATTTTATCTTTGTGAACTTTATCTTTGCACCATAAATTTTTTTCCTCACATTTTTTTTAAATAGAGCAGGAGGCATCAGTAATGGAAGATTCCAGATGCTCCATAGTGTTCAGAAGTCAACATTATTGCTAGCAAAAATCATCTCTGGCTTTTGTGCTTGTTCGTTTGTTTTTATTATGAAAACACCTAAGACAACTGAACCACAAATCACACACACACACACACACACACACACACACACACACACACACACAC